>JBCFYV010000024.1:37690534-38113034 GCA_039000515.1 Timema cristinae | reverse complement strand
AAATCAGGAGTCGGCCACTTTTTTGCGCCCATATAGACTATATAGGCTACTTTTTTATTAATCCCCGTTTCTATTCAGGATATAAGCAGATATGATAACTCCTTCATTAGTGTAGTGAAGATCAAGGAAGAATTTTAGAGGTAATCTACTCACAAATGCGTGGAAGGTAAGTGGGAAAAAATTTAGCAAAATTTACCCTCAGTATACCCGACCGGGATTTGAACCACGATTTTATACTAGTGTAACATTCTTTATCACCACCATTATGTTTTGAAGCCTGTGGCCTGGATCAGTTTTGTTATTCAAGTCATATATTTTTACACTATTGACTTGCTAGGTCTGTCGTAGCTTCATACGACTTATAATATAAATTAAGATTAGGAAGGCACAACATCCAGTTTACAAACGGTAATTTATCACTGTGAAAAATTAAATCAACATTTAACCAATAATACATTTTTCAGCTATGCCAGGAATCAAACCTGGGACCCTTATCTCAGTGGACAGAAATGCTACTGACTGAGCTATGGTGTCAGATTCTCGTATAACATATGCATGTATCATAATTGTTTATTTTTCAATTATTACTCTCATATCAATAAAATAGGACATTCTTGTTTCTGCAACACATGACAAGTAACTTGAATTTCAAATGAAATGTATAATTACACTTGACACTGGAATCGAACATTGGCTTAGAGCAAGCTACAGTCTGACTCAAAAATATGAGATTGTTGTGGAAATAGAAGGTCAATACGTAGAAAAACTTTTGTGATCAAAATAACAAATTTGAATATTTAAAATAAAAATTATATTTTTTTTTTCATCGTGGTTTTCATTACCTAAAGAAAAGAATACCGGTATCTCTGTGGCGGTTGGTTTGCAGTCCTACGTTTATAGATTTTTATAAAATCATTTTAATGAATTATACAAGATCCAGAAAATCAAAACTTTTTTTTACACTCTGTATAGAAACGCGACATCGTGTTGAGCAAAACCGGTTAAGACAGTCCAGTTTTAGCGCTGCTGCGGTTAATGAAGGGCCCAAGAGTAGCGCTAATAAAGCTCTATTACACCATTGCAAAGCGAAATAGCAATAAGAGAACATAATACAGCTCCACATATTCGCGTGAGTAGTTAGCAAAAGTAAGCTACAACACATGATTAAAAGTAATTTGTTACACCAGTTATGTGGAACATTTCGGGGGAAAATGTATTCGGTCTACTTTCTGATAAACGACATGTCTTTTTAAGATGATGTAACAAGCGATTATGGGAAATAAATTCTATGCAAGGCTCTTAAGAGGTCAAACTGAGCCATTCAGCCGTGTGTAGAGAAATCACTGTATTCGTTTATATTTAGAATTTAATCCATTAAAGTATTCATTTTTACTTTTTCATCTTGATAGAAAGTATTGTAGTCTTAAAAAATCGTTCTAAGTATTATGAAAAGTCTTTACGTTTTATATGAACACGAACTCAAAGAAAATAGGGAGATTTTACAATACTATCTGCCTATATGTCTGTCTGTCTGCCAATTGCCACGAATATAAATGGTTGTATGGATTTTGTTCAAACTTGATTGATATAAGATTTTAAAGGACTAAAAAAAAATATATATATTTTTTTTGGTGACCTGGTGGTCTAGGGGTAAGGTGTCGGACTTCTGTGCTGGCGGCCGGGGCTCAATCCTCGGTCCCAGCACAGATTTATCTGATTACCAAACCCTTCCTCCACCTCTGACAAGATATCTTGTGAATGTGTGGAATGCCAGGCCTCCACCATGGTTCGGATTCCACGCTAAACTGTAGGTCCTTCATTTCATATCACAATCACCCTACCATTACACAATAGCATAAGTGCGTATAACCCAAACGGGTAGTAAGACGCGGTGCTAATAATAAAATAATAATATATTTTTATTTTTACCCCAAACCTTGTTTTAAGGATAGCTTATTGATGTGTAATTTTTCTCAATTCAAATTTTTTCGAAAATATCTCTAACAATTTTGTCTAAGGTTTGTTTGGCGTAACAAATAAAACTAAATAATTTGTTTTTGGATAGAAATTAGTTGGAAGGTTGTTTTCTAATGACTGATTTTTTTCAAAAATATGAAATATATTACAAATGGCTCTAACTATTTGGTCCAAATAATTATATTGGTGGTGCTTGACATAACTAATAACACCTAAAACTTTTTTGAGAGGGAAAAACTTAATCAGGGTATTTTAGTGATGGCTGATTTTTCAAAAACTTGAAATATTTTACAAATAGCGTTTACTCTTTGATTTAAAATGGGGACTTTAGGAGTGTTTAAAATGACTAATAGCACAATATACTGTTTTTTGGGGTGAAATCTCGTTTATGGCTAGTTTTCTGATGACTTTTATTTTCATTTTATATTTTAGAAAATGGCTTTATCTATTTGGTTCAAAATTGGTATCGAGAGACTATTTTACACATCAATGATAATGTATCTTTATTGATCTAAAATATACTAATTTACAAAACTATAAAATATTTGAATAATTTGAAAATTGACATTAGAGAACAAATTCAAAATCGGAATCTGTGAATAGTTTACTATAATAAACAAAAATAGTTTTTATTCATACAAATAACAAATAATTTTATCATAGTCTATTAATACATTTTTTAATTTGAATTTTGTTAAATATATTTTAACAATTTGGTTTTAAATTTGATTAATTCATGTATAAATAATTATTAATGTTACTAACGAGATTATGTGTTTGTTTTTATGAATAAAACGCATTTAAAGGTATTTTACTAAAAACTTATTTTTTAAAAAATTATGTATGAAGCTGTAATATACAATATGAGAAAGTTTGTGCGATTTTGTAACATCATATATTTTTATAAGCACTGCGTTTTACTACCTGTTAGGTTTATATGCTATTATATTAATGGGTGGGGATAAGGAATTAAGTATTTTCGATTAGAGGTAATCTACGTGCATTTGTGTGGAGGGAGATTATTTATATATAATTACTTTCTGTCCTGAGGCCTAGACTATAATTCAGGATCTATGTTACATTGTTTCTCTACCACCGCTAATTACTAGGTTATCCAATTTACAATCATATTACCTGATTTGATGTTGATTAAGCTTCTAATCTAAGTGTCCTTATTTCCCATTTAATTGTATCCTACTAGTTGGTTTGACCCGGATATTTTACGCCCCCAGTACTTTGCCCCACTGGGTGTCCCACCACTTTCGGATCTAATATTCCCCGGATCAGTGTGAGCCCCAGTGGGGGCAAGCACCCCCCATATCCACCACCTGGGGAGGCGCCCTGCCGGATTTTTTTTATCCTCCTACCTACAGCTAAGACCACACTATCTTGGACCTAAAACTAAACATGATACAACATAAGAAAATATTAACTAAAACTAACTTAACCTAAAACATGTCTTGCAATTCAGTGGCTGCAGAGTACTTCTTTGAATTAGTAATTGAGTCCTGTAAATAAGATACAGTGCATCCAACTCTACCCAATTACTATATGTCATATTTAGGCATGCCATTATATTTTTAATATTAATCTACATTCATTGACAAATTTTAAATAAATAATTCCTATTTTTTAGATACTTAAAGAGTAGTATTGAGAAAATTAAATTTCGTTTTTCATAAAAAATGGTAAGCGTAAAGGCATGAAAATTTATTTAAAACATGTTATATTGCCTTTAAATGGAAGCATATTATACATACTATACACAGACCAATTATTCAGGAAAATAAAAGGTTGGAACTAATAAAAAAAAGATATTCTTGAATCAGAAATCTATTTATAGAGTTTGGTTTTTCTTCAGTGCAATGACCTATTATTTACAACTCGAAGACTATTTTAGCCTTTTGTGAAATTCTTGTATTTTTCTGTTACAAATATATAATAAATGTTAAAGTGTTCAGCAAAAACATTCCGGTTATATTAGTTGACAAAACAGTTTCAGTCTTTTGCGAAAACCGGATACATTTACTTATAACTCGTAGGATAGTGAAGTGAAATATTAAAAATTATTCGAGACAAAATGGAAAAAATAACGTAACATTTCCTCAAAGAATATAAATGATATAATATACACTGTTAAGAAACAAATTTAAATAAATATAAAATCAAAGTTAACCAAAGAGCTAATCAATCGATTACCCATTTTCCGGAATCCATTAAAATATATTTATATATTTGCTTATAGATTGGAAACTATTGGTTTTTAAAAGAGTGTATTTTTATGTAAAATGATTGAAATTGGAGCTGTATAATTATATAAATTGCACACGTAATAATTTTTTCACATAAATCAAATGCGCATTTTATTTTTCGAAAATAATGCTCAACAGTGTAACAGTAACATCACCTAACACTATATAATAAAAATAATAGTAGAACAAATGTCAATGAAATCAATTATGTCTCATTTTTCCGTTGAGAAAACAACCTTCAATTTTAGTGTTGAATTGATAATTTAAAAAACTGATTAAACTTGTGAAAGCTCTAGATACAATATATTAAAACTATTGCTAAGACGGTTTCAGTTTAAGACCAAGATACAGACCACAGACAGACAGACAGACAGCGGACTCACAGCATCGTAAAAACTATTGTTGTTGATTCAGGGGATCATGAAACGTCGACAAAAATCTTAAATACGTTTTTTTTTACTCTCAATATTTCCCTTCCGAGTTACGAAAAAGTAAATATTCTGTATTTTCCTGAGTATCTCAGTTTTCCGGGTGCGTAGAAAAATTGGTATGTACACCATCAGTGAACAAACTGTACTCAATAACATTTCATCTATAAAATGGGATGTGAGTGGGAAGAATATTTTGTAAGAGACGTTTAGATAAGCAATGTGACACCTTAGTTCAGTCGTTAGTATGTTTGTCCACTGAATTTAAGGTCCCGAGCTCAGTTCAAGGCATGGCCAAAATAAATATCATTGTTGAAATATAGGTTTACTCTTTTACAGTGATGAATAATTCATCATAATTATTAATGAGCAGTGACTGGATGTTGTGCCTGTCCTATTCTTAAGTTAGATTATAAAGTATATGAAGCTACGACAGGCCTAGCAATCTGGTGGTGTTTATGGCTTGAATATAAAACTGACCCAGGCCACAGGATGTAAATAATAATAGATGTTAATAAAAGTTTAAATAAGTTCTGACAAACCTAAAAATATTCCACGTGTCACCACTACTTCATAAAGTTGGACATTTAAACTATATTAGAATATATTAACGATTAGGATTGCAACAGTTTACTAACGTATTAATTAGAGCGTTCTGAGCACCATATAGCCATATATTTTTTTTTTTTTGAACAGAGGATCTCATCCATTTGGGCTACCCTAATATTTACACTAGGGTGTAAGGATTGGCAACGGTTAAATTAAGAGGAGATAAACTCAAATTTGCAAACCTCAGTACATCCAACTGGAATTTGAATCCCAACTCTCCTATAGCGGCAAACTGAAACATGTCCATGTCTCCACCAATAACGGAAAAATAATTTAAGTTGGGTCAAAAAAAATCTTAGACAAAAAGTTATAACTGACTCAAAAGACATACTTGAGTAAAATTTTAACTATTCATTTGGGGATAAGACAAAAGGTTAGTCCTTTATTCCCGCAGCCTGCAAAACTTCTCACCCATTTAACTTCTAGCTAGATGCTCGACAACGTAGAGAACATAATGACTTAAGCTGTTTTTACAAGTCCTGCCGTATGTCAACCAACATTTACATAAAATTAGTTTACTCCAGACTTGGTACATTATTCTTATACTATGTGCACAGTTGTTCCACTCTGAGTGAATTCTCACTTTTAGTAGACACAAACAAGAAAACAAAAAATACAGTAATACATTAAGAGCGTACACAGTTTAATTTTTGTTTAAAACCTTTAATTTTAATTATATTTTATATACATATTATAATAACTAGGCAAGTTATGAAAATATCAATTTTAAATTGCAGTGCCTTTATGAGGCTTTGAGTAAAATTAATGTATTAGGCTTACTTATAGTTTTTCAAACCTACCTAGGATATGTTGGTATTTGTAATACTATAATACTATAAAGTTGCACAGATGGCCATGCCATCTAAATATCAATCTCATTTATTCCGATTTGCTGGTTATTGTAATGTCGGGGATCTAGTGTGGTCTTGATTTAGTGATAATGGTTTTCATAAATGAATTTCCCAATATTCATAAACGATAATATGGTATCACATTTTATAATTATAGATTTATCTTTTATTAAATTCTAGAGTGATTTTTAGCCCAAACACTGTTTAAAATGACAATAATAACTGCTATCACTTTGAAAAGTTGTTTACCACTGTCATATATATCCATGTGTGTTCACTTCTCTTACCCATTTGATCAAAATATACAAGTATGTATATATATATATATTATATATATATATATGGGTTTCTTATTATCTTATGAATATTAAAACAATAGCTTAAATTTTAATAGTGCTTCACTAAAAATGACCTGACAAAATAAGGAGGTAAAATAAGGAAAGTAAATAATAAAGAGCGAATTATATCAGTAAATACTTTTGATCTGAAATAATGGTGAATTTAAACGTAAATGAGAATTTGGATGCTTTTGACAAGCTAAAAAATACTGTTTTATGTTTTTCGAATAAAAAATCAGCAAAGGGAAGCTTATTAATAAATAGTTTATAAAATTGATAGATAATTAGAATAACATTTTCGTTTAAAATTAGTATCTTGGAGTGTATTTTTATAAACAATAATGCTTGTTAGTTTTTAAAAAGATAGTATCATTCTAGGTTATTTACTGATAAATGATTTTTGAAATTTTTTTCCTCAAATTAAAATAAACAATTCGAGAAATTATATACGGTTGTGGTGTTTATTCAAATCCTATATACACATAAAACCCGTTTCGGTGGCGGCATGGTCTGATCGCAAATCTCGTAGTAGACTAAACTGCCGATGATAGGGAGATTGAGGTTCAAATCTTATTTGGGTGCACCGAGGGGGGTTTTATCAAAACGTTTCTATACTCTCCTTTCATACATATTTTTTAATGTGAAAAATATTGATAAATAAATAAATAAAATAGTTATGTGATTATTTACACGTTTCATTTAACAAAAACGACGACTTCAATGAGTTTAAAAAATTAATTTATATAACTTATTCAACAAAGACGTTCAAATATAATTTCAGAATAAATATATAACATTAATCTATCTACATATGTTGCCGTAGCTACATTCGATTTTAAACATTTTGATTTTATTTAGCACCGCGTATTAGACTATTTCTTCAGGTTATACACATACTTAATAATGATGCTAGAAAGTTAAGGACCAGAAAAGTTTAATTTGTAAACACAATTGCCTTAAGGGAGGGTGGGAAACCATTCAGGTAGATTCCCCTTAGTACACCCGAACTGTTATTTACACACCAGTCTACCTTTCATAGTCTATTTCAAGAGTGATGCTTTAGATTATCGGCCACCGAAGCATATTTTTGTTTATTATTGATTTTTTTCGTGACCAAAGGATAAACTGTCACGTGCATGGAAAATTAAAAATTATTGGTCCCAAGAAAGAGTAAAATCATGAAATTATTTAAAAAAATAGATTCTATAAGAGCTACCAAAATATATGTCAATAATTACAATATATCGCTGATTGTTTAAATGTCCGAATAAATTCTCTGCAGTTAATAACCATTAGATCCCCTCATGTAAACAATAAATTATAAAGTGATATTATAACTTTTCACCATCATACAATTCATTAAAATGTATGTGAAACTCTCCCTATTTCTCTTCATGTGTTACAGTTTGAATAATTTTAGATTACTTTCACATGTATGAAGAAATTAAAAGCCAGACCATAAATATAAAGACTATACTAAGTGTGTACTTTTATAGTGACCACAGGTTGTTGGTGGCGGACATAAAGGGATGGGAATTTAGAAGAAAATTAGTAGGACACGAATAAGTGTGTGGAGGCTTAAAATAAAAGGAATAGGAATGAGAGCTTCTCCTAAGAAAGGAAAGAAGCTTAGTGCCCAAGAATGATTTGCAAAGCGTAGAGGTGGAATTAGAATGTTTTAAAAACAGTTTAGTGGGAAATGGAGAGGAGGTATGATGAATACAAGTTATAAGAGGAAGTGGAATTGGGCATCCTGGTAGAACGACAGAGTGAAGAAAGCATTAGAGGAGGAGTATAAAGAATTCAAAGGAGTTTTAAGAATATGAATGAGGAAACCGAGTAAGAATATAGTAAGAAGAAGAGAGCCAAATGATGTAGTATGGAAATCTAAAAGGATTGGGATAAAAAATGGACATTAATGCTGTAACTGGACTTAGAAGGAAGGAAGAGAGAAGATATTATATAGCCAGCTAAGAAACAGGAGGGAAGAGAAGACAAGAAGCTAGAATGATTGATGAATATCAGAGAACGTTGAAGACAGGCTGGGAAGAAAAGTAACTATGGATGGGATAAATTGATAAGATGTTCAACACAAAAGAAGAAAGGGAAGATGATTGAATCAGAGGAGCAAGAAGAAATAATATAAGAGGAGGAAAGGTGTCCTACATGGAAACAGGTGTAGAACTCATTAAAGAGGATGACACAATGAAAAGCATCAGATTGGGACGAACTGATTGTGTAAATAATAAGAGCTGCAGGTAAACAATGGCTAAATATGGTTCTGAGAGTGATTTGGAAAGAGTCAACAATGTACCGGAAGACTGTAAAAGGAGTTTTAATATCTATTGTCAATAATGTAGACAGGAAGATGTGTAAAAATTATAGGTTGATAACGCTGATGTGTCACTGTACAAACATATATAAGAAGATACTAGAAAATGGAATCTTAATAAAATGAAAGGAAGATGGAGAGAGGAACATAAAGGATTTAGAGAACAAATTATTGGAAAGAATGTAAATTTGGGAAAGACTTAGTAATTGTATTTATGGATTTTGAGAAGGCATATGTTAGCATGGATAGAAATAAAGTTTTGAAAGCGATAGAGGAGGCCGAAATGGAAATAGGGGTTGTAATGAAAGTGAAAATCACGCATGAGTTGTGTTAAAACATAAAGTGTGAGAACGGAGTGGTTCCAAATAGAATCAATAGAGTTAAGCAGGGTAGTATCCTATCACAACCATTAATTTTGTAATGATAATGGAAATGGTCATGAATAAAGTTGCAGGAAAACTCGGGGAGTAAAAATGAAAGCCATGATGTTCGCCGATGTCTCATGGCATGAGGGGAGAGGGAAGAGTAAATGCAGGCACGCTACAGGAATGGAATAAAGAAATGAAAGTGTGTGGAATTAAATTTAGCATGGTGAGTGTGAATAGATAGTGATGACAAGGAAGAAGATAAGGACTAGTAAACATCAAATCGTATGAGTAGAGATGATAAAATTACACAAAGTAAATATCTTAGAAACCTGATTGAGGTGAAAGGTGGAAGTAGAGAGGATCTAGTGAAGAGGTAACAGGGATAGGAGTCCTATATATGTGTATGAGACCTACTGTAGAGAAAATAAGTCCCCTTGAAATGTAAGAAATTGTTGTACAGGGTTTACTCTGTACCCATTGTCACATATGCAACAGACACATGAAAATTGAATGTAAGAAGGACTAAGAAAGTTGAGGTCATGGGAATGAAGTTTTTGAGGAGAATATTAGCTATCAAGAGGATAAACAAGATTAGAAATTAAGTTAACTTAGAAATATTTGACTAAATAAGATAGTAAAGGACAGAAAACAGAACTAGTATGGGCATGTAATGAAATGGAAAAGGATAGGATGCCAAAGAAAATGACGTAAGTTAAGTATGTAGGGAAAGCACGAGAGGCCATTAGTGTTATGGGAGGAGCAGATAATAGTGTGGAAGTCAAAGGAGAGGAATGGAACTAATTATAGGATAAGTACTGATGGAATGATAGAGGAAGCTCAAATCATTTTATTAAACTGACCTGGCCACAGACTGAAAACAGTTGATTGATTATGATGATTGTATATTATAAGAAAAGTTTTCAACCCATTTATAAAAACTTCCAGCATATACGCCACTTTCTTATTATGCTAATGGGCAGGTAAAAATAAAGCGAGTTTTTAGTGGAAAACACCCTTATTTTAGTGAAGAGAGAAAGGTAAATAGTTTAGCGAAAACTATTCTCACCACACCTATCCAGGATTTGAGGATCAACATCCCCACCCCTGTAAAACCAAACTAGATTAGTCTGACTTTAGTCCATGTGCCCAACAATGTGGGGTTTAAGGGTTAAATTAAATTTAGTACGATTCTATATTTAAATATATATTTAAATCATACTGAATATTAGGAATCATAATGTTTTCTTTCTTGTCCAAAATTATGTCGCCATTTCATAGTCACAATATGTTAATTAAAAAAAATAACTTTTGCTGACTTGGTGAATTAGTAATATAACTTTACAATAAAAATTCAGAAGATAAAATTTCAACCCTTAAACAATTTCATTGATCTTATTTTCTTCCCATTATTGGTTTAATATTTCCTTTTCTTGAAAATGTGGGTTTACTTCACCAAGATTCCATAAAGATCCATAAATTAGTGTAAGCTGAGGATTGACCAAATGGGCGATAAGGAGCATATAGTAGCCTATATGTAATAATTTTAGAATTATAATTGAGTTCTTGAATTGCAAATAAAATTGTTAGAAATATACCAAAATCATTCTACTTATTAGGCAATTAAACTTAAACTAAGCAGTTACTAAGTTTCTGACCATCAGCCGCTTATTGAGTTGAGCACTAAATAGACATATTGCTTTTTTTTTGTCTCTTTATTTATTTTAATATAAAAAGAGTCTTGCACGTAGTTGGGAGAGTATTTGGTGGCGAGGTTAAATTGCGGCGGATGTTTGGAGGAATGAGAGAAGGTGTTGCTTCTCTAAACAACAACCTCTTCATTAATTCCTGTACGGTGGTTAACAGACTGAAGTGAAAGTATGATAACGTGTGGTCAATCATCAGCTGTAGTCAGTTTAGTAGGTTTCTCGGTTGGGCCGAATTATCACTGAAAATACCATTTAAAAGAAATGTATAAAAATGTAACTAAACATTATAAACAATATCATTAACATTATTGTTTGAATTAGTTTCCGCAAAATTTCAGCTCTAAACAAAAATATTAAATTTTAAATAAATAACAATATGTTTGGTATACAAAATTAAAAGTTAACTATCATAAATATAGCATTTTGAATCCAATTTTGAGAGTTATAAAAATGTTTAGCAAATATAATATATCATTAATTAAATTGTTTATTTTTGAATAAGGCTTTTCTTTATCAAATACTAATATAACATTTTGATTTTTCTAAGATACATCAAGCATTCTAATATCCAAATACTATACTATATTGATATACTATTATTTAGAACTATACATTTTTAAAAGCTTTGTGATGATTTTGATTTGAATATGATTGATTAAACTTAAAACAATCTTCGTTTTATTTAGTAATGTTAGGAAGATAAACTCCAAAAATAACATTCTAATAAGTTCTCGAAAATTTTCAAAATCATACGAATCATTAACACTTGTATTTGCATATTTGTCGTTTTATTTAAACTATGTCACTATTACCTCCCTCACTTTCTTTGCAAATTATATTATTATTAGCACCGCGTCTTACTACCCATTCGGGTTATACGCACTTACGCTAATGTGTAATCGAAGGGTGATTGTGAGATGAAATGAAGGACCTACAGTTTAACGTGGAATCCGAACCACGGTGGTGGCCTGGCATTCCCCACATTCACAAGAAGTCTTGTCAGAGGTGAAGGAAGAGTTTGGTAATCAGATAAATCTTTTCCGGGACCGAGGATTGAACCCCGGCCGCCAGCATAGAAGTCTGACACCTTACCCCTAGACCACCAGGTCACCCTCTGCAAATTAAATTATTAACATTTTATTCACGTTTTGTTATTAAAAATCATAGATTATATAGACAAGGGTAAAAGTACTTTAAATATTTCCATATTAAAAACAATCAAAACAGAATGTAATATATTGAATGTACATTTTATACGAACAATATTTTACAGCAAAACGTGTGTGGGTTTTCAATAAATCCACTTCAATCATATTAAATATTTATTTAAGCTTTAAATAAAAGCTAAACATTTTAACATTTACAAAGTGGAATATGCTATTGTGCTATAGTGATATATGTATTTCTTATAAATAAATTGAAACCATTTGATTTTGACGGACATCTGATAAATGTTTATTTTTCTACAAACACCCATTTAGGTTGTTTGATACTAACATCAATAATATTATAATTTTTTCAAAACATAATAATTAATATTTTAAAATTACTATGTGCATACACTTTTTTAACTGTGTTTAATTTATAAAAAGCAAAATATACTTTCACAAATTTCTATATGTCTCTTTACTTTGAAAATCACAACTAGTGTCCTATTAAATATTTTTTGTTGTAAAAAGACATTAAATTATAATGAAAAAGTGTCAAACAGCGTATTTTACAAACAAAAACCACTTTGGTCCAAATGTTTGTTTTTAATCTCTTTCCGTGACAATTTTATTCTACTGATAATCCGAAACATTTTTTAAGTGAGATAAACAAAAAATGCATAGGGATTACTGAATTAAATCTCGTTCTCATACATTGCTAAAACATAATATATAGTCCCTTAAATATTAAACTTAGCGGATAAAAAAACATTTAATTACCAAATATTATAATTTCACTGAACAACTCATCCAAGATCAGTAATACCTTTACACGAACTGCAGTGCAGAAATTAAATTCATAATCAATTTGTTCAAAATGGAACATGGAGGTTAGGTTAGGTAAGTTTAGGTTAGGTAGGCTAGTTATTAGTTGAGTGAGATTACAGGTGTTTCCATGATTCCTGTGGACGGGCTGACAGATATATTTCATTCCGCAATTCGAGTGGGTCCTAATTGAATGTCTGCTGACGGGTGTACCTTATTCGGCCAATCGAATGAGCTCCTTGACGAACACAAGGTCATAATTAGGCACGTTGGGTGGATGCCACTCTCATCTCTTTGATTTGCCGGTGGCTGGTAAATTGAGGTTAGAATTCCGGCCATTTGTATTGAGAGCGGAAGGGGCTTTTCATTAGGTTTTATTTTAATGTTTACACTCAAAATATAAGTGTGTTTCCATTTTTTCCATCCTACCAATACCTATTTCTTCATCGTAAGCGTTCATATATATCCGCTTCAGTGGCCTTATGGTCTAACGCACTTCTCTCGTGTTAGACTAGACTACCGAACACGGAGAGATCGGGGCTCGGTCAGGTTCAGTGCACTGAGAGCGGTTTTCCTAAATTATTTTCTCTCTTTTCTCACGCAAATGTGGGTACACTACTTTCAAATTAAAACTTCCCAATCCCTAATCCATTAATGTAATTACTACACAGGAATATAACCTGAACGGAGTGATGTTAAAAAATATCGAATGAATAAAAACACACATGGAAAAAACAATGTCAAAATCCTTCTTAAATATGCTATAAATAAATATATATTTGTGTTATATATATATAAACTGAAATCTGACGTTAAAAAATAACATTATAATCTGTTAAGTGGCTAACAAATAAATTGACCCATATAGAACAGTATCAAAAGATATAATTTAACTTAGCTTTTAAATCTAATATAAAAGTCTTTAATGATATTGTAAAATTTACCATCTGTTTGGTGTGGCCATTTAAGAAATATCATTTTAATTTATAGCTTTATAATTCAGTTAATCAAGCGCACGATTTGCACTGATTAACAAAACTTGTGCAATATGTGTTAAAGTGTTTTATTTTAGTTCGGAAGATCTTGTATAATTTTTTAAAACCAGTTGCATTGAAATAGATTTAACATACGAACTGCACATTTTACGAATGTCAACACAGTTCCTTTTTAAAAAGTTACATTATTATCATTTTCTCTGTAAGTTTACAATGCCGTTTTTCTGGCATAATTATCGAGTAGTTTAGTATGTTTATGGAAGTTAAAATTTGATTTTGATTCAATCACTGTTGCGTATTTAATTAAAATTCCCTCCTACACATCATATTAGATTAGGAGAGTTATATTACGTCTAAGGTATTAAATGCTAAAATAAAAGTGTCCGAACTTTACCTATTGGTAATACCATTAGTCGATATAATTTTAAAACAGTATTGTTTCATATATTTTATTTATATGAATATCTCGTGTTTACATTAGATTATTTTGTATACATATTTTATCGAATTATTATTTAAATTTAATGTTCTAATTGAATAGAAATTATTTCCTTGCAAAGAATATAATTATGTAGTTCAAGGTAACCTCAGACATTTTCCTATTCATTTATAGAATAATTAATTAATATTGCATTGAAAATTCAACCCCTCCAATAATAAAACCTGTTTAGAACACGTGGGAATAAAATTATTTCTTACTAAAATATTTACTAAATCATTCAACAATAATATACAGAATGGTTGGAAAGTCACTATCTGATTTTATATGAACGTAATTTTGTTAGTTACTGACCGAATACCAAATAAAATGTTTCTGGTGTTTAAGATACCTGAGAAATCTTATATTAGAATGACATATACCGTGCTTTAATGATTGAGTGAGAAAAATGGCGGCCAAACTGTCTTTGGACAATTTCAGACAGATATCTTAACATTTTGAAGATTGGGTATATGCCATCCTTGTGCAGTGATGGTGGAAAGTTTTCCACG
The DNA here is from genome assembly GCA_039000515.1 of Timema cristinae. Classification (NCBI taxonomy): domain Eukaryota; kingdom Metazoa; phylum Arthropoda; class Insecta; order Phasmatodea; family Timematidae; genus Timema; species Timema cristinae. Next base: position 38,098,215 of record JBCFYV010000024.1, on the reverse strand, counting down.
GTCAACATGCTACACTTCATCCCAGTATGATGCCATACCAAATTAATAACAACTGGGTCAATTGCAGATGCAAGAAGTGGATGGCCGTTGACAATGTGGACCCCGGAGATATTGTGTCAGTTAGGGAAAATTCACGCGCAGCCCTGGTAATTCAACATGCCAAACCTCTCGTGAGAACGGATGATCTAGAAACACGGTGCGTACAGTGTTGAAGAAGGATCTGAGCTTTAGGCACTGGGAACCTTATTATATAAAGGAATAATCTGCGGAGGACTATAATTTAAGCGCATGAAATACTGATAAAGTATTCTTTCGTGGCACAGTGACTGAATGCATCTATTTTGTAACATTATTTGGAGTGATGAGGGAGTTTTCCACGTGAGTGGTTTGGTGAATCAACACAACTGCGATTATTGGGAAGATCGCGATCAAGAAAAACCTGTTGAAAAAATGCAAAATCAACCGAAGGTGACGTTGTGGTGCGGAATGACCTGAGACAATATCATTGGTCCCATATTCTTGCGAGACGCCCTGAAAGGTAACCGGTACCTGGATCGTCATGTGTGGCCAGTGGTCTCCCAAATGGGACAAATTCTCACGATGTTATTTTCAATCAGGATGGCGCCCCGTCCCATTTCGCCATTATTGTTCATGACTATCAGGATGAACCCTTTCCGGGGCGTTGGTTGGGACGACGGGGCCCACACTAATGACCTGCCAGAAGTTTTTACCACACGCCATGTGATTTCTTGTTGTGGGGTTGTGCCAAAGTCGAAATCTACCGAACAAAGCTACGCACTCTGGAAGAATTAAAGGAACGTATCAATGCTGTCTTAAGAAATCCTCCCCAGGATTTCCTTCAAAAGAAAATTGATGACATACCGTGACGATTACAACGTATGGTTAACGTCGCAGGCGCGCATGTGTAAATTTAGTGTTCCGCAAATATTAGCATGGACTTGTGAACAGAACACTTCTTACTTTGATTAAATTTAAAAAATGCCAATACAATTATAGTTGTTTAAATTCTGATAGAGACTTAACGTCCACCCTGCTCATAATCAGTTTTACACAAATACATTTGGTAAGTCCTAAACAATTAAGTGGTAAGACAATGGCGTATTATTGTTTTTTAGCCATGCTTTTTATTATACATTCGGGCTATACACTCGCATACAAGTTACTGAGAACAATCATACTTTAAATTACAGAACCAACCATATATTATTCTGAAGGGTGTAAAATTCATTGTATGTTATTTTCACAGTGCCACGGTGCTTTCATTATGATTGGAAAATTTACTAAAAATAGTTATTTATTGTAAAAAATTACACATATGATCCACCCGTTTGAGCAGTATTTAATTGAAATCCATTTTCAAAGAGACAAAATAATATCGTCACGGACAATTTTTTAGAATACATTTTCAACTGATAGACAATGCTAGAATTACCGTGAGCCAATAGCTCTATTTATACCGAGAGTATCATGTTTATACTGCTTCTTACAAGCCTTTGTTATGAAACTAGTTTTATTAGATTTTAGTCAAATATATATATATATATTTCTCTAAATTAGGAGATATTACTAAAAACAATATGCTTATGATAATGTTTGGTGATTGTATAGTTTATTATTCATTATCCATTTTAAAATAAGCTTTTGTTTAACATGAATAAAATGGTAAAGTTTAATAGGCCTATTTGTTTGTGTGTGTGTGTGTGTGTGTGTGGGTGAGAGAGAGGAAGAGACGATAAAAGGAATATTCCTTTATTTACATTTTAATTTACTCTACCTCTCCACTTTGTTAGAATAATGTGCAGTGTATTGAAATAAGTTTTATAATGTGCTTGCCTATATGGCAGGAGTTTCTCATCTTTATATTAAAATGCTCCAATAAATGTTCTACTGTATTTTCCCTTCACCCTGATATAAACTCTATCTTATAGACTACACCATAGTGGAATAAAACAAAGTAAGCTCTTATTTCTGAGTAATTGGGGTGTATATGATTATTTGGTGTGGAAAGTTTTAGATGGCATACCTAAAATCTCTTAAATTTGTCTAAAACTTAAACCAGGATCGAAATCAGCTTTTTATACCCTAATATGTTGTAGAAAATTTGCTCAAAGGCATAATCTGAACAATGCTAAGAAAATAAACCAAAGTTGAGTAACCCAATACAACATTAAATAAAAAATATTTTAATATTTAGCAGTAATCCCGAAAAATAAGAGGAACCCACTATGAAACCAGTTATTTGTGTGATAAAAAGTAATGTATTTTAGAATTAAAGATAAAATTATTTTACTGAACGTATTATTGTTTGGTGGACCATGAATCCATCCCCTAACTACAACACTATCACTCCACCACGGCACCATAGGGAGTTATATAGTTTGGTTGTACCTCGATTGGTGAGTGGTGTGAATCCTGGAGGATTGGGTGGCTCATGGGAATGAAATAGAGAGCCATGTTCTAAGCAACTCGTATTTAATGACTATAAACATACCCCTAGTTACATAGAGTACTTGATTCCTTGATACTTGAGACTACGTGTTGTAAGTCTCTTAAGGACTTTAGTTTGAATCAATGTGGAGAGGTTAATCCGTAAGTATCCTTGTTGCTATTGGTTGCGAATTCTCCAGTCCTAACAGTGCTATGGACTCTTCTTAAACTGAGGTAAAGATACACCCATATTCTTAAAACAACCAATCACTTTATAAGTATTCACTAATTCTTTCTTGAAACTCGTTTATATAGATATTATCGTAAAACCAGTATGGTCAAACTGTCACACGACATTAACCGATAAACAGGATATATTTGGTGACTGGGCCGAAAGAGTAAAAGTAAAAAATTGGCCTGACTGAGATAAGTCAATAATAATTATATTCATCTTTGCCAAAACCACCATTTGGCAAAATTATTACAAGTTTCACGAATTAACAATGTAGTTTACCGACACTAATTATACTACTAATGCCAAGTTTTAGTTATAATAAAGGTGAATGTACTTATTGACTTATCTTAGGCCAATTTTTGACTTGGCTTTCTTTTCCCAAGCACCAAAAATATAATATTCTCAGCAAGGTGACAGCTTGACATTGCTTGACTTATAAAAATAGTTATACAAGTTTATGCTAATATCTTTTCATATTTTTTTTATCACTGCGCTTTACTTCCCATTCGGATTATACAGATTTTCTAGATCTGATCCTAAAATAATATTATTTTACATTACCACGTCTCATTCAAATATATCACTTTTCATGCAGTTCAACAACTTAGCGCATCTGTTAATTGAACCTTGTAGTTTCATTTCCGGTACGCTCAACAAGTTTAACAACTATAAAATTGTGTCTTCCTCTTTCATAATGATGAAATTAAGTTCCAGGAAACAGACGGTTGTGTTTGTCTTATAGTTAATGTGGTTTGTAAAGTTGTACACTGATCTATTTAGTTGTCATAGAATGTGTGCGTCATAACCCCCTTTTAAAAAGTTCCACATGTACTATATAAACAAGTAATTTTACACACTTCATCTGAACACACGAATACATATATATGGTTGGCCTAAACATGATCTAGATTATTTGTAAAAAAAAAAAAGAAACGTTGGCATGTAAACACAAATATTTTAAAAGATAAATATCGTCCATGGATTAATTACATTCACAAGCAGCGAGCTAAAATATATTAGCCCTATGATGAACGTTAGCATTCAAATACGGTTTGTGTAATTACAGTGCATATGAGGTAGTGCAAACCATTTAATTACAGTATGTATACAACGTAAAACAATAAATAGAAGATAGTTATCTAACAAAATTTCTGAACATGGTGCGCCGACGCTGTACATCACATAAAACACGCTTTCTCTTCATGTATCGATTATCCATTAGGACTGTCGTGTGTATAGTATGCCACTTATTGTTATCATCACAAAATAGTTACTGTTTGTTTTAAATGAGAATTCAGGATTTTTGTTTTATTGAGTCCTTTCCTGTTATTTACTGTCTGAGTAAAGACTTATTGAATTTCATATATTAATTCAATAAATTCAATATTGCAGAAAATAATTTATAGCCACTACAAATGGATTCATTTTATGTGACGATATTAGCATTTCAGAACTTTTATTAACTATTCTCTCAAATCTACACTACTCTGAACTTTCAAGTATTATAGTAGTATTATGCAGAGGTTTTGGGGGGGGGGATGAGGGAGGGGATATTCGTATTGTATAGCTAAATAAGACATTATAACTTAAGTAAGATCCATCTCATCTTACTTATTTAAGATTATTAACCTTACCACTCTTTATGTCGTAGTTTACAGTGAATTCCCCCACCCCCTTCTACCTCATCCCCCAACCTATTCTTGTCAATCCCAGTTAATGTTTTCTCCCATGGGCAGAAGAAACCAACCCTCTCTCAACACAACGAGCTCAACAACAAACCCTTTACTTGGTCGTTATAACGAAATGACCAGAGCGATAAGCGTTACTCGTTACATGTTGGAGAAGAACGTGGTCGTTATCATATGATGTTGGGACGGTTTGGTGGTGATAGGAGGTATATTGTGGGAAGAGTTTTGGGAGAGGGTTGATCTCTTTCTCGATGATCTGAAAACTAGACTTTAATTGCATTGTTATATCAGAATGCCACGTGTGTTACATTTTAGACGAATACGAGCCTCTAAACATGAATAAAATTTCGACTAATATCTAACCGTAGTTGCTATGATTATTGAACTTTATTTAAGTTAATCCAACTGAATCAACTAGATAATAAGTGTTTCATGTAAGTGTTTTAAATAACTAGAAAAACAATTTACCTCCTAAATCTCAACAAAAAAAATTATATGTAAGCTATATTTTAGTTTTATTGGATAAATAATTCTAGATTAACGTATGAATAGTATATAAATAAATTAATTTACTTTTTTTTAATAATTGTGTAAACCATATCATAATTTTCGTTTATCACATAGTCATTAAGGTGATAGTCCTATGGTAGTTATTTTGAATATCTCACAACTTATTCATTTATACAAATATCATCTTGTCGAGACCCTTTATCTTTCAAATAAACTTTAATAATTCATTTTTATGATATAAACCTTGTTTTGACATAAAACTACGAAGTGGTTTCAAATAAATTGTAGATGATTTGGTTTTTAAATTATAATTAGCATCTGTGTTTGTAAAACGCTTAAACTTCTATATAGTAAAAATTGAGTTGGTATTTAATGAGGTCTTACTTTCTTAAGCAATATTTAATATCGGTTATAATTCCATTTTTAGATATAACATAATGAACTATTTTCGTCACAATGGTCTTTCCTACCTTGTTTTAATGTATCCCAAAGGGCCGATTTATACAATATCATCTTCTCTTGTGATGCTATCTCACAAATAAAACTCAATACTGTACAACGGACTTAACTTGTTTGGGTGAGGTAGTTCTTGTTTAATTTTTTTTGTCCTATTTTATAAAAATAGTTGACATTTACTAGTATTTTTTGTGTAATTAGCTTCTTCTCATCCACTGGTAGGAGTTTATTTCTGGTATTATTATTATTATTATTATTATATTAGCTAATCTCTTTAAAATTGTATGGTATAGGTTTAGAATAATTGAAAAAGTTATAATATATTATTGCCAATTTTTTTTATCTTGATTTATGGAAAATGTTTTGTCATCATTCGGTAAACTTCTTCATCTGAAGGATCATGGATCAGCCACATCGCTTACGTTTCAGCTTTGATTAGGAGAGTGAGACCAATTTTAGTAAGATACAGCTATGAATGGTGGTACATTTTGTAGTTGACAAAGATAAACAAATAAGAGTGCTCTTTATTTAATAATTATTTTACTATCAATACACATATTAACCCTTTAGTCTTGACTTCATCTGCTCAAATAATGCAGAGCACATATTAGCATTTTTTTATCACGGCGTTTTATCACCTACTCAGGTTATACCTCTGTTTACTAATCCCGCTAATGTGTTAGGAATGAGCAGGTTTGAATTTAGAGGAAATGTATCTATATTTTAGTGGAGGAGATATGAATAACCATAAATAGAAACCAACCCTTATTACACCCGACCGAGATTTTAGCCCGAATATTTCTATGATCAGCGGTATAGTCTATTACGAGAGTAACGTCCTAGACTACGTTCCCACTGAAGCCAGTGTTTTAAATTAGATCTTGGAAATACTATGGGATGTTTGATAAACACATATGCCTAGCGCTTAGATACACTCCGAACCCCGAAGTAACTGAAACAAACATTTAAGATAAACAGTAAGATTGTCTAATTCTTGAGTGGGGATTATATAATATAAGGTATTTATTGCGGTCAAATGGGTTGTTGCTTTTCAAGCACGAATTTAGAAATTGTAAAAAGAGGGGCACAGATATATTAAATGGCGAAATATTTGCGTTAGTTTGTAGGCATATTTTTCCTTGACACGCCTACTGCCCACTATACTATGTTTTTTTTTGAAAATGTAAAGTCTTCAACTAAAATACTATTGGTCCATTTTTCTTATCTTAAAAAAAACTTGTCACTGATTGGTCATCTCCTAAGAGATGAATTTCCTGATAAGTGACGCCGTTGTCTCGGCCTATTTCCTTTTTGGCTGTAATACTGGTGTGACGCGATATTTTATTCTCTTCCTTTTCTTTAAATAATTTGAGATTCTTTTCCAAATTAACATGTAGTATTTTTCCTTTTTATTTTATTTCTTATTTTAGGATTATTAAGTAAAGTCTCCGTGTAGTTTTATATTTTTACTAGATAGCTATTGCCCGCGGCTTTGCTCGCGTGGAAGTTGATTATATACAAATACGAAAATATACATATGTATTTACAGATTAATTTAAAATATTACGTTACGTTGATGACCATAAATTGACCTCAGATCAAAAATAATGCAAGTCCGATACAAACTTTCACCCCCTTTTTCATCCCTTAATAAATAACATTTCCAAAATTCCTGAAACAGGTATTTATTTGTTTTACGTCAATAACCGAAATACAAAATTTTGTTTATGTAACTTTCAAAATGACGAACTTTCATACATATTATCATACATATTATCATCCCCTATTTTGACCCCTTTGGGGTGGAATTTTCTAAAATCCTTTCTTAGTGGGTACCTACATAACAAAATGAATATACAGTCCGAATTTCATGCTTGTAGCCTTGATAGTTTGCGCTCGGCGATGATGAATCAGTCAGTCAGTCAGTCAGTCAGTCAGTCAGTCAGTCAGTCAGTCAGTCAGTCAGTCAGTCAGGACATGTTATTTTATAAGTATAGATTATGATCTTTTAAGTATTCATTATTAGATAACCTTTTGTATTGAAATGTAACGCCAAATTTGTCAACCATGTGGCCGGGTTTTTCTTTGATGCTATTATTTTTTATCAATCGACATCCTACATATCACAATAGTTAAACAATAACAATACTAGGAATTATGTATGATAGTTGAAGACTATTTTCTTTATCTTTATTAATTTTATGTTTGTTTCTATGATCTTCTGATGAAGACATCTTTTGTGATGGGTGTTTGTAACAAATCGGTAAGGTAGTGAATGTAAAACGTTTCCTTTTTTTTTAAATTAACCTAATTTACTTAATATGTTTATTTTTTAATCTTTTTAAATTTTGTTTTTCTCTTAATAAATTCTAAATCTTTTTGATAAATGGATTGTGATTTAAACAACCTCGTGGGAAACCACGTGTTTTGGTATTATTCCCCACCTTTTGTTTTTGTTAATTAATATTTGACTTAGTTCTTTTTTAGTCTTGACTAAGTAGAAAAAAGGGGGTTTAATAAGTGTCTGGTTACCTTTAAAATGAGGCGATCAATACAGCACCTGCCCCTTGTGCCCTCTTTAAATTCGCGCTTGTTTCTTTCTCATCTTAGACGACATTCATTCCGCTTACTTTCGACCATATCTCTTCACCTCAATACTTAATTTTCCACTATTTCTTTACAATGCTAGATTTATAATGTACCACCTAGTAGTTAGTCAACTGCTTCATCATGTCATAGATATATTATGTTATACCTTCACTGTGCTATTTCTTAACCATGTCGACTCCTCCCTATACTACTATTTAATTATTTACTTCTTCCTTACAACCTATTCGTTGTGCTACCTTTTATTTATTTTATATCTTCAAGAGTCTAATTCTTCACTTTGCTAACTTCAACATGTATTATTTCTTAACTTTTATACTTCTCCATCATGCTACAGTTGTTCTATGTTAGTTCTATAAAAATATTAAACTATATATATTTTTACTAAAATTGCCAAACCCTCCTTCACCTCTGACAAGACGTGTATTAATCACAACTTGTAAATGTGGGGAGTGCCAGACCTCCACCGTGGTTAGGATTCCATGTTAAACTGTAGTTCCTCTATTTCATCTCACAATCACCCTACCATTACACATTATCGTAAGTGCGCATAACCTGAACGGGTAGTAAGACGCATTGCAAATAATAATAATAATAATAATAATAATAATATACTGAAATTCAATTGCAATATATTTAAAATAACTTATTATTCTTAAACTATAAAGTACAATAATATTTCATATCTGATTGTATACTATTTGAATGCAAATATATTTTCAAACACAAAATATTATCCATATATTCACCCATTTATAAGAATACACACAAATATATTATTTTACACAACGATAAAAGATTAAATAAATACTAATAGCTTACATTGATAAATTACGGCAAATGTGAGCACAAATTTACTTATATCAAACAATGAGAACCTTTAGGAATTGATTTATCTATTATACCAATGCTACGCACCCATTTAGAAAAGCTAACTTCATTTTCTTATTTTTAAGACCATGCCAAATATAAAAAAAAATGGATTTGGCTCACTTTAGAAACAAATTTTAGTTATAAAGTTTGACACACTAACCGTAAATAGACAACCGTCATTTGTATACACAATAGTTTTAAAAATGTGAAACTTTTTTTTTAAATCCAATTTTACAAAGTAAAATATTTTCAGCAAAAATAAAAAATGTATATAATGTAGTGTTATAAAATTATATATTAATATTAAATAGATAAACATTTTGAATATTTGCAACTACCAAAACATTTTATGCCTTATTGTTCCACCTGAAATCATATTACACTTAATAAGGTAACTAATATTAAACAACTCAAATGAAATATTTAAGGATGTATGTATATATCAAGCATTTGGTTGAATACTATTCTGATCCTTTTCGTCTTTCTATTCTCTTACAAAGTTCCATGTAGCTAAATTTTCACACCCATTTTAATCCTGTTTCAGTCATGCGTAATTTTCCCCCAGTGCTTATCCACTAGTGATTCTTAAAAACCTTAACTCCTTCTATACCAAATAATAATTGGGGATGAAAAAATAAAAGGTACGATTATTGCATGATGTGTATAATTGAAAATTACATGTTTTCTATAAATAAAACTAGTTGACTAGAATAAAGTAACACTGTAATATTTCTTTATATCTAATGACATTAAATTTTATTTAAATCCAATAATATTATATTTTACTAAACCATATAGCATATTTTTAAATTAAACTTGAAAATAGTTTGATAGAAAGTTTTACTTAAAAGAAGATTAATCAAGTTTTGTATGCATTATTTGTACTCAGAAAATGTACGAGCCAATTAATTAAGGAAAACTTTAAAATGTAATCAATACTTTTTTTTTATTAATATCAGTATTTTAGTTCTAAATATGTGTTGAAAACTATACATAGATATAAATGTAAGAAAACTATAAAAAATATTCACAATTTTTTTTTATAGATAATACAAATTAGAAAAATAAGAACGAAGGAGAAATGTATTACTTCGCTTAAATATAAAATTTCATGGACTTAATGTTTTCTCTTTGTTTAAACCACAAAACACCTTTCTTAACTCTCAGCAAATAACAACCTACAGCGACATTTTCTGGTCTTTAAATTTTGCTAGCTCAAAAAGAATTTTACTTCCATCAGTCCTTGGAAAGAAAAAGAAAATATTCTCTTGTCACGTTTAGTAAAACATGATGAATAAACATTGTGGGTAAGGAAATTAACGGATGAGTGAATATATCTTAAATTCTCTTCTTGTTTAATTTTGGGCGACATTTCTTTTAAATGTAAAACTAACATACAATAAAAGTACTAAATCTACTGTAATGTAAAATGTGAGACTTTTTATATTCTATTTTATTTTATTAAACGTGTTTTTGAGGGAAACATATATTGGAAACTCTTAAAGTAAACTAAACCGACCATTTGGTTAAAGTTTATATTGTTCATTTGAAAATTTGAAGAAACTTGATATACAAAATGAATGTATACGGTACCTAATTTGTAAACATGCTAAACACATTTTTAAAAGTGCAAGAATATTTAGATTTATTCTTGTACTATTGCAATTGCACACTTAGTTTGCATTTTCTTAGTTTGTTGTATATTTGTTATCAAAGATTTAATTTTTACCATAAGCCTTTAGTAAATTCTTGATTATTTATCTACAGGAACCTTTATTTTAATGTAAAGGGAAAAAAATAACTACCGCGTTTTATTACCCTTTATACGATTATGTACTAACTACAATCATGGTTTTAGGGATGATGTAATTTATATTTAGTTGAAGTGTACCCACATTTTCGTGACGATACAGTGGAAAACTATTTTGGAAAAACCATCCTCAGCACATTCGACAAAGATTTGAAACTCGATCTCCCAATCATCGTCAGTCTAGTCTACTGTGAGAGTAGTGCCTTATACCATGCGGCCACCGAAGCAGGTCAAAGGGAAAGTTAGGTCTAGTTAGGTTAATTATCCTCACTAGGGTTCACGCCTAAAGAGAAATTCGCAGTTACTAATGATAGAGGTAAATGTTCAAATCCCGCCGGTCAAAATAATATTATTTTACCTAAATTGATACCCAAACTTCTTTAATGCAAATGAGTACTAATTATTTATTTTAAACTCTCTCTTTCTAATCTTTACTCTCCTAATTTAAATACATCCAAATATTCTTAAAATAGTAAGACTCGTGGATTTATAAAATTATATTTTTTTATATTTCGGATTAATTACATTTAGAATAATTCAACTAGTTTTCTTAAAGTTTAATTAAATGTGATTGGACTCCCTAAGCAATGATTTAAAATGTTCAATTTAATTCACTACCCATAGTTCATTTCAGTCAGCATCGGTAAAAACAGTAATATTTCGCAAATAGATGATTAATTACAAGTTTCATTCATATTAGTTTAGATTATCAGAAATGGGAATTATAATACTTTAATCATAGCCGTGTACATTATGAATGGTTTTCAAATGTTTCCTTTCATCACGTCTTATTACCGGCTCGATTTATACGGATATGTACTAATTACGCTAGTTAGTTAGGAAGGAATAAGATTAAATTTTAGGAAGTGTATCCGCATTTTTGTGAAGGTAGAGTGGAAAACCATCCATCAATACACCCTACCTTGATTACACCTGTCATAGGCTGTCTAGTCTAACACTAGAGCGACGCCTTAGACTATGCGGCCACCTAAGCAAGTTTTATTCACGTGATAATCATCAATTAAAATTTTTCGACACTTCTCTGAACCAAAGTGGATGTAATTCCTATATTTACTCACTTTATTGCAATATTAAACTGTTAAATATCACATATGGTTAAACACATGAAAAAAACAAGTGTTTAATATGTTATACCAAACATGAACTTGTAGAAAAATACTACTATGATTTTAAGTTATTAAAAATATTGTTGTTATCTATGTGAGTATTATTAAGTTGGTTAAAAATGAAAGTTTAACATTATAATTATGATAAAAATGACGTTTAATTTTGTACTTTCAATATTCTATTATTAATTTAATCAAAGGAGACAGGATGAGTTAGGTAACCAAAGGGTAACGGTTCTCATTTATTATACCCTAAGAAAAAATATATTCGCAGTGGAGTCAACTTGTATTCAACCCAAAGCACGAACACTCGGTATTTTCAGTCAAACACTATGATAGTGTATTTCTATTCTATAATTATTATCATCAGCACCACGTCTTAATAACCAATCGGGCTGTACGCACTTAACGCTAATGTGTAATGGTAGGTTGATTGCGAGATGAAATGAAAAACCTACAAATTAACGGGGATCCGAACCACGGTGAAGAACTGGCATTCTATACATTCACAAGTTGTGATTAATACACGTCTTGTCAGAGGTAAAGAAAGGGTTTGGTAATAAGATAAATCTGTACCGGGACCGAGGATTGAACCCCGGACACCCTGCACAGAGGGCAGACACCTTACCCTAGATCACCAGATCACCTGTTTCACTTATACTATTTTTGATAACTTTCTATTATAAATGTTTTTAAATTTGCTCTTTATCAAGAACAAGATATTTTAAAACTCTTTTAAATCAGTTGAAATTTATTTTCATTTCATGGCCTAGAACAAAACCACACAACACTAATAGATTATTATTAATATGCATTTATTAAGTAATTCTGGATTAGTCCATTTGAAGGTAATTTGGGCCTTTATTGGAAGTTTTAAAATTAATTTAAATAGCTGTTCTATGTTGTATATACAGAAAATATGCATGGTCACTCTAACAAGTTGTGCAAATTGACCTAGTTTGATAGTGAAGTAATATTGAGATGAATATGAATGCGGTAAAATATTTTAGAAAGTTTTATATATCAGATTAAGCTAAATCTACCATTTAATAACCATAGTTGACAGAATATCTATTATAAATTATTTAATACACTCGTGCGTCAAAACGGATGTTCTAAGAGGGTCACTTTTATAGTTATCTATTTTATAATAAAATAATTATAACATTTGGTAGATATCTGCAGGAAAAATACTTACTTTTTTGTGTAAGCTTACCATAAAACTGCAACAATGCTATACCAATAACTGTTCTTCATATTGTAAGAGAAAATAAAATGTGATCTCCTTCAAAATAGCTCGAATGATTTGTTCAAAGATAACGTTTGTTTAATGTAGTTTAATACAAAAATAATTATTTTATTAATTTTATATACATAAGCATTCATAAAGTTTGGTAAAATCTATTTTCTGGTGGTAAGCTAATTTAATATGTATCCACAATCAGCTCTTATATATATAATTTTAATTAATACAGAAGGAAAACTTAAGTTTATCGGCTACTAAAAACCAACATACCGAATAAATTTCAATAGGAAAGCACTTAGTTAGTTTGATTAAAAATAAGTACGCTTACTTTTATAGAAATGTACCGTTTATAGAAATATAAGCTTTTTAAAATAGACTATATATCCAGCTATACTAATAAAATGAAGAATTGGTCTGTCGTTAACGTTACGTGGTATCTAACACAAGCAAAAATCTGAAATTTAAAAATTAATAATAGCCCCTGTGCACGAAGGAGTACAATTCAATGCTCGAATTTTAAAATTTTAATTAAATTTTATTAAATTTTTAAAAGCTGAGTCAGAAGAAGTAAAATAGATTTTTTTTTTAGCAGAGGAAAGTGTTTCATTAGTTAGTAACACTTGATGCATTCTACAGTTATCCCTGCAAAATCAAGTACATTTTCTAGTCTGTAATATTATAACAACAGCTTGATTATAATATTATACTTCATATCCCGATGACATGTTCTTTGTTGGTTCTGGGTCTTTCATTGTCTACACATACTGGGGTTTACAGGTTCCTCGGACATTATTCTATAGCTTGACCCCTTACTAAATCCTAAACCACCAAAATTAATATTGTTTTAATCTACTACGCCTAATTAACCATCCCTAACCAACGTAAATATCAACAATGCTACCATTCAACAGGCTGTAATATGATGTTTTAGCAAATTAATCCATCGTTATTATGCTATGTTTAGATATGACGTCACAAATAACCAGCGCCAGATAACGTTTAACGAGAAGTCACCGTGAACTCAAGTGGGGTATAATGTCAGGTTAAAGCCAATTTTACTATTTTTTTTAAATATGAATAAAATTGTCTTTACATTTAATTTGGATATCGTGAAAAGCTATTTTACTAAATGAAATTATCAGAATATATTAGATAATCTCAGAAATAGGAGACAAAGTTTAATATATTATTTATTTATAATCACTCGTTTCTGGTGACTCCATTTTTCTCTATTAACAAGGGCTGTGCGCATTTTATAAAACAAAAACGTTAGCACCCCGTCTTAATACCATTTCGAGTTATACATTATTATTATTATTATTATGCACCGCGTCTTACTACCCGTTCGGGTTATACGCTCTTACGTTAATGTGTAATGGTAGGGTGATTATGAGATGAAATGAAGGACCTACTGTTTAACGTGGAATCCGAACCACGGTGGAGGCCTGGCATTCCCCACATTCTTCGAGTTATACACTTTTGTGCGAAAGATGCTAATGGTTTAATGGATTAGGATTAGATAATCTAATCTCAAGGTTTGTGTATTATATAAAAAATTAAGTAATCATAGTTATAATTAAATGCTTACATTTATATACTATTTGTATGTATATAATAATGTTCAATTCAATATAAAATTAATCCTGCGAAACATTGCCTCCTTTACGCCAAACAGACAGTAAAATTCTATATAAGGTAATAAATATTCACGGAAATGTCATATTTGATATGATAAAATCTTATCTTTATTGTTTATATTTGAACCAAACAATACTTTTCACAAAATCTAATTCATTATACAAATTGTTTGAGAAAGCTATAAACTATTTTTTCATATCGAAATAGATTTACTATTAATCTTTAAATAGTAAACTTCAAATTATTAAAATTATTAACAAAATAAATAATATAAGAGAATGGAATAAATGCTTTATTAAGTATTTAATGACCCCTAAGATATATATATATATGTATAGTTGTATTGTAAATAGTCAATATCAGAAGTGGATGCCGTTAAAAAGAAGTTCATTGAAATTTTTGAAGGAAACGTAATTAAAAAAAAACTATCTAAATAGGAATGTTCTAGCAAAAACTAAATAATTTTATAATTCTAGGATACATCTTCGAGTTATTTATTGCTTTAGATAACTTCAATAAATTAAATGTAAGTACATATACTCCCATTTTATCTTTCGGTAAATAGTTTTAATTTTAAAATTTGGAATTCAATAAAGAATTTTTTTAAACACAAATAAAGTTTACGCAAATGTGAAACATGCATTTTGTTTTTAAAAGCCTAAATACATTTATAATCAAACACTTACCTATGTTAAGGAAATCATTTAACACCTTCGAGAGTTTTATAATACTGATTTTTTAATTTATTCATAAGAACTATTTGTTGCATTTATTAAAAATGTAAAAAGTTTTTTTAATGAGCCGTGCGCGATATGCAGAGGTATGAAAATATTGAATTAGAAACCCGTGTGCGCAGAAATAAATAGAATATTCTATGTGATAAGAAATATTTCTTATTATGTTGGTTATAGTACTACCATTATAAACATTTCGAAAGTACGCCATTTAGTTAAAGTGTTTGAAAATAACGTTGAAACATATGAAAAAGGACCGTCTCTTTCATCGAGGTTAAGAGCTCTTAAGTGCTAGTCATTAGCACCGGCCTACACCGCTCAACTTTGCCGGTGGTTTGAATTTTGGTCGGAGAATCCCCTAGAATGTATTTGTGCATAGTACCTAGTTTACTTTAAACAAGATAGCCTATCCACTGATGGCTTAGTTTTGTTAAGTAGCTACAAAAACTACGGTATTAATTAACAGGTAGGCCTACATTTAAAACCGTCCACTCTGAAGCATCTTAAAATTCTAAATTTATTAATGATGATTTTCAATTTTGTTTGATAAGTAACGAGGAAGAATGCTATATAAAAGTAGCGGGTTATATTGTTACTTAAGTTCAAACTAACTAAAATGATAACATATAACATTGTAAATTTATAATATTTTAAAATATGTTTGTTACTTCAAGTTTCTTGTTATTTTATTTAATTTTTTTACAATTATAAATTAATCTGGTTATTACGTCAAGGAAATGTATAACAAGTAACATTGATAAGCCACTTCTACTACAAGATCCTGTAGATATAATAATAATAATGTGATTTAAAAGAATATTGTTGTATTTATTGTGTAGCGAAGATTTAGGTAAAATCACATTCAAAATATGGTCGTGTTAAGGTGGGTATGTAGGGCAATTGAGTTAAGCAAGTCTTTTTGTAGTTGTTATATAAAATAAAAACGGTTCAACAGTAGAATTATGGAATTTGATTTTCTTCACATGGTGACTTCAACAGTTCTTGAATAATTGTCAAGGGTGTCCTAGAATTTCATAAAAACTTTTTCTCCTCATTTAAAATGTTGCTTGTCAAATTTCGCTATGTCTATGACAGGTATTTAAGAATTGTTTATATCACCATGTGAATAAAATTAAACTCTTCTGTTTCTACTGGAGCAATAGTTGATTTATTTTGGACAATAAAATGTATTTTCTATAAAAACTTGAAAAACACTGCCAATTAAAATGGGAAAATTTAATACTGAAAATAATTTTAAGATGGTTTTAGTAGAATTCTAAATGTGGGCATTAATGCTTAATATATTGTATTAAAAATTAGGTAAATACAAATGTTCGTGTTTGTATTAAATGAAGACATATTTTTAATAAATTAAAGGTATAATTAATTATGGCCTTATGTAAAGAAGGAAGTAAGTCAAATCTAAGAATATAGCTACCATTAGGAAATTCAACACATCACTTTTTGCAGGTAAATTATCACCTGGTAAAATTATCAGCTATATGCCTAAAGGTTTTCCAATAACGAGAGAGAAAATTAATAATGAGGAAATAATTGTCATCAACAATGGAAAACACACACATGTCAAGTATAATCGGGTATAATCGCGGCAGAGAGAAGGATTTTAATTTGTTCTTTAACTTATTAATATTGGGACTGAGTCCACTCAAAGTAATATTGCGTTATAATTGATTGGTAGATAGAAACCTAATTATTCAAAGTATTTGTCACATGAATTCAAATAAATATTTTTTAAATAAGGGTTTGTGCGAAGATGTATTTAGAGAACTTTTAGAATAGCTTAACTTTGAATGTTATATCATTCTGATGTATTATCTTGTATAATTGTTTGTCTAGCGTTGGTTTACAAGATAATAAAATGCATGTATCGTTAATGGCCTACCTCCGTGGCGCACCCTATTCGCCGCGACACATGTTGTCAATCATGTAACTACACGACTGATTGTAGGGCCGATCTCTTCCATTAATTGAGTGAAAATAATTATAACTCACCTAGACATAATTGCAGCCATATGTGGACCCAACTGAGTGAGAACGCCAACAATGTACTACATCTTGATAGAGGCTTCATTGTTAAATGTTGGTTGCAGTCAATTAACGGAATTGGAAGAATATTTTAAAAACACACCATCCACACACACACTGACACCTTCACACGGTATACGAAATCACGGGAGGGGCTTGGACAGTTAATCTAAATTAAGTCGATTAATAAAATAGAAAAATCCTAGTGTATCATTTCACAATTTAAAAAGGTATCGTCTTATATTGCAGCATATTAGTCACAGTATTCTCAAAGATATATAGTATTCTAGTGAGTATTGGTTTACGCTTATAATAAATCTAGATAATATAAATCACAACAATTAGAACACAACTTTTCATTACTTTTTCAAAAAGCGTTCTAAAATTCCATTCAGTCTGAAGTATTAACACACAGTCGAAATAAATCAAAGTATTTGTAAAAAAATGGTTTTGAAACTACCAACACGTCCTTTAAGATCATCTTAATTTTTATATTGTTGTAGTACGTACTAAATAAAAATGTCACAGCAACACTGATTATTGACGTGTTTTTGTTTTGTCACTTAAAACACTTGAATTATATTGTTTCACTATGAATATCTAGTGAAATGAGGATAATGTGAAAAGTTGATTGGGCACAGAAGCATATTCTTTATTTGATAAGCCACCACACTCATAAATATTAATAAATGTAAATATATATCATTTTGTAGCAGTATTGTCGCAGAAATTTATATTCGAAACAATTCGTTTTATGAAATAAATATGCCGTTTAAATAGTTGAATAACACTAAAAATTTATAACCATGTAAGTTCATGCAAATAACATAAAAATCCTTAAAAACGAACCCAAATCAGTCAGATCACACTAATTTTATAATAAATATGTTCATTGTCGATAGCAACAATGTAAAATCATTTTGACAGTTGTCAGATAACTATTGTTTGACACTTAGTTTCAAGTAGATAATTAAAGTTAAAGGTATAGCAACATTTACATAAACACTAGTTATAAGTCAAACTTTTTTTTTATCGGTAACTATGATATATGATTATTTTTCCCCCCTCTTATAAATCGCAAGGGTTACGAACTCGCCCGATATAGACCCGATGACGGTCTCTCGCAGACTGCAGAGAGTAGCGCACTCTACATTGAACAGACGAAGGATGCGCGCGCAGCTACAATTCGATATTTCCAGCGACACCTAGCAGACATAGAAATATCGGTCCCACAGTAAAAATGATCGGCATCCATGCAATGGATTTAAAAAAATATATTTGAAATTTCACTATTTTTTTTTTTTCTATCTCTTTTGGACCACATTCATTTAACATAACTAAGGTTGTGTGAATGAGGAAGGTATGGTTAAATTAAATTTACACGTATTTCGACGGATTAAGACAGGGAATCCATTTATAAAAAAATTCTCAACAATCCCAATTTGAATTAAAACCCAGAACTCTTCATCACAAGCAAACTAGACCAAATGAACTTGACGTTAAGTCAGGTTGTGAATATGATATTTATTATAAATTTTTAATTTAAGTAATTAAATTTGTATTTGCTTTTAATCTATACTCAATTCATCATGGATATACATACAAATAGATATGAAGCGAAGCATTAATTTGTGTCTTTTTAATAAGACAATATTACGATAAAAGCAATAAAATACTTTGGTATATTTTATTTATTTCAATGAGGGAAAAATTACAGCTTTAAGCTTGGAAACGTTAGTTTTTCGAACTACCGTAACATTTCCTGAGTAAACAACCATATAAAAACTCAATTCAAAGAATTTAACCAAGGACACAGCACTTAAATGGCAAACAAACATGCACTTTAGAAGAGTAGTGTACTTTAGTACACCACTTAGATTTGTGCAGCAGATCGAGTCCTGACAGACTAAACAAGATTTACAGAGCACACATTAAAAATGTATTTCATTAATGAAAGTGTAGAATAGAAATTGATCATATTTGAATTTAAACATAAAATCATACGATGTGTGTCTAATGAATATTTATTTTTAATTCCAACGAATAAGGTAGTAACTTCTTCTTCCTATTTGAACAGATGTGTTTACCTCGGTGGCTGGAATTCACCAAAGGACAAACTGAAAAGTAAATGGTAATTAATTTATATCTACACTAAGTTCCAAGCAAGGTGCTACTTGTACGAAGTTTACTTATTCCTATGTAGAATAAAGTTAGATGATGATGATGATGAGAGTAATAGTAATAATAATAATTATAGTTACCATCAATTGTGAAAATAAATTAAAGTTTGCTGCTTAGAATGAGGATATAGAATAGCTCTCTGTATATTTAAAAAAAATCACATGTTTTAGTAGGCCTTAAAAATAAAACCTTAGTAAACTTATATTCTTCAACATATAAAATATCTCGTAATTCAGTAGAATCTTATAGGAAAAGTCTTTATTTGACAGCTAGAAAAGATAATATATTTCTATTCCCATATGCATACGTCAATTCATGTGATCTGCAGCTTTAACTTTTGATATATATTATCAATACGTATAAATTAACAATAATATTAAGGTAAAATATTATCTAACTTGGTCTCAAAAATATATAACTTTTTAGAAAACATTCTAAATAAATCTTTAACCAATACATATAAGTTAAGACCTAGATATTATTATTTAGAAATTATGAAGATACGAGTTCAGATTGAAGAATTTTTAATAAATAATTACTGATGATAAAATTTATTTATAACATAAGGACCATAAATATTATTTATACTCTTGGAAAAACCATTTCCTTAGGGCCCTGTCCACCCTCTCTGGCGGTGTGTTGAGCTTTCAGCTATCAAAATAGATGGCATTGCTAACGTTATACAAACTGGTGGATTCCAGCCATCAGGTTGGCAGAATAATTGGTTTGTTTAAACAACTGGAAGGCTGGCTGACCGCTAGTCAAGGCCGCAAGCAAACTTTTCCTAGAACTGCTAGAGATAAGAAGTTTAGTGCAGAATCGTAAAGTGTATAGGCGACCAAGTTGGACTAAACGTGGGGAGATAAAACGTCAAGATACAATCATACTCTCGAGCAGAAAAATTAGCCTAGCCATCCCAGCCAGCTAGACACTTCTCTCTGGGGGTTCAAATCCCTGCTGAGGGTATTTTGGAGATATCTTATTCAATCCTTTCTTTCTACTCTCCCACACAAATGTGGGTACATTTCCTTAATTAATTCTTCCTGTTTAGGTATGAACTAATTACGCCAGTGGGTAAGTGGTGAATACATTTCAATTTAGAAGAAGCGTACCCGCATTCACGTGGAGATAGAGTGGGAAAAAATTTAGGAAATATCACTCGATCATGATTGAGCCACGATCCCCCAGTCATCGGTAGATTAGTCTATTGCGAGAGTGACACCTTAGACCATGTGGCCACCAAAGTGGGATATTACCAATCCTCATGTCTTAAAAATAACTAAATGATTATAATAACATGACTTACCAAATTTTTAAAAATTACGTAAGCTAGCGAGGTAGGAGTGAGCTTACGCGAGGGGTTGGAGGGAGGATCTAAAATCATGTAAAAAAAAGCCTTACGTAATTTAAGTATGGCCTCCTTGCAATAAAAACTATGGAACTTAGATACAAGGCCTAGCAGCCGGGTCGTGTTAATGAGCAGAGTAGAAACGAACTCAGATAATTGATTTATAAATGACTATTTTTTAAAAGTATTGAACTAGTTTTTTAAATGATTATCTGGGGAGGGTAGTGATAAATAATACTTATTTATCAAAGAAAGAATTATTGAAGGCAAAATCACAGATAACTCATTTTTGAAGATTTTGTCACTAACTATAATAAATAACCTATACGAGAGAGTATGTAGCTAACGATTTTGTAGTACCATTTATTTGCGTTTATTAGTAGGCAGGTAAAATAAAAAAACTCAAATTTAATGTGCTAGATTTATCCACTGTGCTTTGATTAATTTTTAAACTTTAAAGGCTAAAGAGGCAATAAAATATTTAAAAAGCAGTTTTATCTGAAGTCTAGAACAATTTCAACTATAAATATATCTGTTATTTTTATTACTGATATCACCGCGCCATACTACCTGTTCATGTTATACGATTATATGATAATCTAATTGGGTAGTAATGAGGAAGGAAGCATTTGAGAGGTTATCTACCAGCATTTTTATGTAAGGAGATGGGGAAACAATTTAGGAAAAACCACCCTCAGTAGACCCGACCTGGATTTGAACCCTAACGTTCCGCTATCAGCAGGCTAATTTAACACTGGAGTGACTACTTAGACCACTCGGCCACTGAAGTGGGTATCTTTTATTCAATACGGTGTTTACAGTTTTCAAACATATATAGGATTTACACAATTTTCCAAAAATAAATATTTTTGGGAATAATTTTTCATCCTATTGGTAGATTTTAACTTGAGTAATATCTCGATGGTGTCAGCCTGCAAGCAGGCTATACCAATAGAGAGGCTGCAATATGTTGTCAAAGATAATGCCCACATTTTTGGGTTTAAGGTGCCATGTGGTCAGCACAACGAACCCACCAGCATTCTATCTCAGTTTTATAGACTGAAGCGCTACTTATTCATTCAAGTAGCTCCTCATTTGTTTTCACGATGTTGATTTTGGTTCCGTTTCAGACCCACTGCTTCGCAGAGAGAATTGGAAGCACTGGGAGTGGAACCCGGGACTTCGGGATCTGAAGCCAGTAAATCTGACCACCATACCACAGAGGCGTTCAGGTATCAACTACTTACTTACTTACTTATATACTTTGTGGCATTGGGAAACACAAGTTCATTAACTTTAATGGTTTTAAATATATTTTAATATTATCAGATCCATGTCGTAGTCAAAATTGCTAAAGCGCTATGACTGAGCACTGATTGCGTAAATTAATCAGCTTTAGTAATTTTGCAAGTTCGATTTCCTGTAAGGTTAAAATTAGTTAGTTCTAGTGTGATATGAACTCGGCCAAGGAACAAGAGATTTTGAACATACTATAAGTGCGTTACAGAGTGTTAGTAACATTTACCTTCAGCTAAGAGTTTTTTTATAAACAGTACTTGAAACATCAGAATAATATCTACATTGTGATATAAAAATATTTATTTGTATTTTAATTTTGATATTATTTCTACAGTGAATAAAATATTTCATTAATTTTTTGAATAATAACTTAATCCAAAGTCAAATCCTAAACCGTAAAATAAATATAGTAGATAAAAACATACTGATAATATCTTCAAATTACATTTAGACCCTATTTTATTTTAAATAACTATGTTTGATATGAGCAGGAATGTTTATTTTATTTATCATAATAATGGATTAAAAATTCAATATACAGTAGTTTTCATAGACTCTGAATATTAACACTTATTATTACAACCGTGTAGTGCTCAAGAATGAGAAAACCCGTGAAAGAATGTAGGATAAGAGTGAAGAATTTTACATGTTTTATTGCCTCAGTTAAATAAGGGTTAATTTCATAAAACTTTGAGAATGAAGAAGCATATGGTTTTTTGCTTTGAAAATAATGTCTCACTAGAGTAATACTCTAATTTAAGAAAATATTGACCAACAATATTTATTCACACAGCGGTTAAGACTTTGTAATATTTTAGTTATTGAATATATTAAGATGTTTATATTTAATTGCACAAGTTTTCATAACTGTACATTGCCCCTTCTTATCTCAATGCACATGACATTAATGTTTCCTTGACTCAAGAAGGTCATAGAGATTTGCTTCATCCTCCACTGCCGCCTGGATTCCGATACAGCGGGTTAGCCAACGCTTGCAAATTGATACTAGCTTTTAAATGGGTAACGATCATACTAACGGCACCGATTATCAACTAAGATAACTATTTATATAAGGACAAGTTGTATTTAAAGCTATGTATTTTGACTATAGAGTGTCAACTTGGGAGTCGCTAGAGCTCATATCGTCGTGATTATTGAAGCCAACCCAAATTTAAAAATACGTTTAAAAATAAAAATAAATTATTAATTAAACAAACACTAGAGCTTAATTGTACAAAGAGAATAAATCGATTAATAATTATTGTTTTCCCATTTAAAATGCATTGAAATGGAAACATTTTAATGAAAATATTTCAATAACTATTTTTAACAAGGTTTGAAAATTCCATAAGAATTATGAAAGATGCCCAGATATGTTACTAAATTAAATAAAAAAATCACTCTTGAGTTATTAATATTTTTAAACATTTTTTTTATAACTGTGCATTTATGGGTAGGCTCAGTCTTAAACAAAGTTTTCAGGCTGTGCCTACGCTCTCTTGTGGTGTGTTGAGCTTTCAGCTCTCAAAATAAATGGCGTTGCCAACGTTATACAAACTGGTGGATTCCAGTCATTAGGTTGGCACAATAACTGGCTTGTTTAAACAACTGGGAGTCTGGTTGACCGCTAATCAGTCAAGGCCGCAAGCAAAATTTTCCTAGAACTGATAGAGATAACACTTAAAATATTCCATTGGCTCAATTATGACATCTACATGAGTCAAATGGTCAAATAAACATTCATACCATACCAAAATTTGAGTATAATAATAGTTAAATACAAGAGTAAAAAAATGAAAAGTTTAAGACTTATTTAAAATAAAAAGTTAAAACACAGTTAACACCATCAGTCAAAAGTTTTGTTTACAATTAGTATGAATTGAAAGTTAATCATATTTATGAAAATTTTTAATCATGTCTAAGTCTTATCTGTATTAACGTCCCATTACTCTTTAAGTAATAATATTTAGCACCACGTCTTACTACCCGTTCGGGTTATACACTTTAAGTACTAATTACGTTAATGGATTAGGAATTGGGATGGTTGAATTAGAAGAAGTGAGCCCTCATTTGCGTGGAGGGAGAGTGGAAAACCATTTTGGAAAAACCACCCCCAGTTCACACGACCGAGATTCGAACCTCGATCTCCCCGTCCTCTACTCCTTAGGCATTCCAGATTAGGTGGATAAATCTGGAGGCTTACTTGTCCGACATGTTTCGGTACTCACACACGTACCATATTCATGGAAAATCGTCATAATGCTGAAACACAAAGTGTTTGCAAGATTAAAAGAGTCAACATTTTCAAAATTCAACAATCTGAGCTCATATCTTCATAATTTCTAAATAATAATACCTAAGTCTTAACTTATTTTTACAAAAAAATATACCTTTATTTTCCAGAAGGGTCTCACTTATTATTAAAATAAGGCTTACAAACATAACATATGTGTTATATAAAAATAACAACGTGAGGCATAACAATATTTACTCAAATGTAATAAGGATATGAGAGGTTGAATTTCGGAGGAGATTTAATCTAATTTATAGGAAAGGGGGGTTGGGGTGGAGAGCGTATAACCATTTGGAATAAAATCTCATTGAATACTGATCGGTAGTTTGAACTATAAACTTCCCATAACCTTAAAACAAGGCTGATGCCTTGGAGGACCAGCTGGTGAGTGTAGTTAATTAGTTAAAACATTTATATCTGCATTTACTCTTCTTAGGGAATAGTCTATTTTTTTAACATATTATTCTGGTATAAAACCATTTGCAGATTAATGAAGGGATATAACCTGAATGCACGCAAGTAAATTGAAACCATGAACTCACTTAGAAACTAGTTAGGTACGATATAACTCAATTTAATGACAATCAATTACTATTTCCCCATTTTCAATCAACATTTCCTTCGAGTTTTTCTTCTAATTCCATCCTCCCCTTTTGTATTTCATCCCCTTCTCATCTTTCCATCCACCCTTCAAATATTATCTTTCACTCTGCACCCTTTTCTCATATATATGTCAGTGTCTACAAAGATGACACGTACACCCCCTCTAGACAAACTGAAAAAAAAAAAAGTTGTTGATCGAATTGTAAACCCTCTTTGCGAACAAACTCTATAATGGAGGGAAAGGTTTCAATATTTCCTCGGGAAGAATGAGAAGGATTCAAAGAAAGCTTCTGCAGTACTGTACTATTATGTACTGTAATGGTAGTACGGTACTGTATAGTTACGTAGGCATAATCTATTGTGAGATACAACATTTTATTAATAATTTACCTATTTATTATCTACTCACATGATATAAATTTTATACTCTTAAATTCCTAAAAACAGTTATATAAATTATTAAATTGTTGAGATGAAAACTAAAATCATCATTATTTTATATGGGTTTAAACCTATATTTCTTGATATCGAAATTTAAATTTCCTTTCGAATCTATAATCCCAATTCTAATCCTTGAAGCTTTAGAAATATAAAATGTTATTAAAGTGTAAATATCTAGTATTTTTCAAAGCTTAATGCCACTGACAAATAATATTTTGTTTGTTATGTCTATTACGTCATGAACCATTAAGATACGATATTTTTTTAATAAATAAACTACATTATTACCATTTTATTATGTCCTTATTTATGATATTATTATTCATCTAAATACACAAGATTTTTTTATAATACTTTTTAACAATAATTTAAAATTATTTGAGTTCAATGTATTCATAATAAGTATTTGAAATAATTTTTGAGATCCTTACGATTCTCATTCAAGGATTAAAGTGTTCCGTCTGTTATAATTATTTATTTTTATTATTTATTATTTAGCACCGCGTCTTACTACCCGTTCGGGTTATACGCTTAAGTACTAATTACAATAATGGATTAGGAATTGGGTGGGTGAATTAAAGGAAGTGAACCCGCACTTGCGTGGAGGGAGAGTGGAAAACAATTTAGGAAAAACCTCCCCCAGTTCACCCAACCGAGATTCGAGCCTCGATCTCCCGTCCTCAGCAGTCAGGCTCAACACGACAAGCTCGTTTAGCCAACTACGCCACAGAGGTGGGATTATAATAATAATTATTATTATCGTTAATATTATTATGTTTTCTGTCCTACGACAGATCCATTCCTTTTGTCAGTGAAATTATACTGCAAATGTACCCTGACCCCTGCCTCCTCCTTTAGCTCCCAGAAATGTCTTCTTTTCTTCAAATCAAGATTTCTATACATATTAATAATTATTGTTCATTTATTTTAACCCCACTAACAATTCAAAATCAATACCAACTGTCCAAAAGTCTAAGTCATTAAACTCTCTGAGTTTCCGACAATAAAGATGCTATAGTTTGAATCTCAGCATGTTGCGCTTGAGATAGTTTCTAAAATAGGATTCCCCATCGAGGTTTTCACAACCTCACTATACACTAATGTTGTTGCAAACTTTCTATAGCTGGCTTCCGCGTCCTTGCCTCTTAGCTCTATTCTTGACCAACCCTGGTTTTACATAAATAATGTAAATGTTTATATTTTTAAGTATTAAAAATAATAGTTGTGCCTTTAATGTTTGGTGATATAATGTTAAGTAATTATCTAAATATGTTTAAACTATAAAGTAAAACCTTCTTAGAATGATATTTAAAAATATTTTGTATTTTATAAGGCCTCCTATATAATTTAGTCAGCTTCTACAGTAAAACTATATAGTTTTATCATTACATTTAATTAAATCTCTTAAAATAAAATAATTTCACAATTTTCAAAAATCAATTATAATTATCTAAGATATTTATATCCTTATTTTCATTTATTTTTATACTTAATTATAAATATATTTAAATTTTTATAGCTAATCTATACGGAGAAAATATCTTTTTATGGAATTAATGAGCTTAAGTATTTAGGAACAACTTAAATTAGCAATAAAGATATTTGATTGAACATTTAAAAAATAATACAGTTGGGAAATGCATGCTATTACCCAGCCAGTAAGTTGTTGACATCTTACCTGTCTTAATAGAATATAAAACTCTTAATATACAAAATAATAGTTTTACTTATTATTATTTATGGGTGAAAGGTGGTCCTATCTATACTTATAAAATAACATGTCCTGACTGACTGACTGACTGACTGATTCATCATCGCCGAGCGCAAACTATCAAGGCTACAAGCATGAAATTCGGACTGTATATTCATTTTGTTATATAGGCACCCACTAAGAAAGGATTTTAGAAAATTCCACCCCAAAGGGGTCAAAATAGGGGATGATAATATGTATGATAATATGTATGAAAGTCCGTAATTTTGAAAGTTACATAAACAAAAATTTTTATTTCGGTTATTGACGTAAAACAAATAAATATGTGTTTCAGGAATTTTGGAAATTTTATTTAATAAGGGATGAAAAAGGGGGTGAAAGTTTGTATCGGACTTGCATTATTTTTGATCTGAGGTCAAGTTATGGTCATCAACGTAACGTAATATTTTAAATTAATCTGTAAATACATATGTATATTTTCGTATTTGTATATAATCAACTTCCACGTGAGCAAAGCCGCGGGCAACAGCTATCTAGTAACTTATATGACGCAAAAAAATATATGGCGTTCAAAACAATTTGCTTAAAAATAAATATGGTTCATAAAGTGATGAGGCTACTGGGAAGGGAGTTTACATAATAATTAGTTCAACACCTTGTAATTACATAATAATTAGTTCAATACCTTGTAATTATCACACGATATTATTAGGATGAAGTGTCTTAGATTAAGGCGAGTAGGACATACAGCACGAATGGAAGAATCTAGAACCTTGATCAGAGAATTGACTGGCAAATCCAATAGGAAGAGACCAATGGGAAGACCTAGACGTAATGAGAGGGGGGGGGGGGAGGGGGGGTAAAACTAGAATGGACCTGAAAGAGATAGGGTGTAATTAGGTGGACTGGATATTATAGCTCAAGATAGGGATAAGTGACGTAAAACTGTAAAGATGGCCATTAAATTTTATTCTCTAATCCATAGATTAAGTATATCTATTATTACTTAATGACACACAAATAATGTAATACAATTTCCTAAAAACGTTTGAAAGATTTGGATCATTCCTTATTTTGACATAATTAACTTTGTATTATTAAAAAAATAGTTGTCACTATTAATCTAAGAAAAAATCAATATCTTATTAAAATTGCAAAATTAATTCCAAATAATTAATTTTTAAAATACATATATAGATGTGAGTTTGATAAAATTAATTTTTATATTGCTTACCCAAAATATGTAAATAGTATGCTACTACTTTATTTTTTAAGTATAATTTATCTAATTTCTACAGATAGTTTGTATTCTATATTCATGTATAATTTATAAATTTAAATCATATTCTAATAATTAGAACTTCTAATATACAATTTTAACTCAGAGAAAAAAACGTAAAGAATAATACAAAATAAAAAGAAAGCACGTTTATGTAAAACGCTGTAATTCACATAACAAGTACAGTAGCATTAATTGATAATTGTAATTGGGAGAACCTGAAGTGTTTTCCCACAAGCTTATCTATTACTTTCAATCGACCTCTTGGAGAAATAAGTATTGGGATCTACAAACAAATTAGTTAAAAGATTTTGATAATCAACGTTTCATGACCTTCCCTGAAATTGAAACTATAAAACTTGAATTTTTACTACAAAAAATTTCCACAATATCACTATCTTCCCACCCGTACAAAGGTAGGCACATACATCCATATACAAATATACAAATTAAAGCTCAATCGTTATAATGTATTAGAAGTATGTATTAAATATATCAGGGCTGTACAGTTTAGGTGATCTGAGAGCAAGATTAGAAACAAAGATCAATCTGAGGGCCACATCTAAATAATTATAATACATGAAATATTAAAATATATTGAGAGTACCAACCGCTACGTTTAGCAATCACTTTAAAATTAAGGGTAGAGAAGTCGGTACTAGTAAACTCATCATGAAGCATTATACAAGATTCAATTGGTATAAATTAATGATTATCATATTCAATTACTGTGACAAGACAGATTAGGTGGTCACTCGTTTTCATTTACTAAAGTAGTTTATCATTATAGATTATTGTAGTTTCCAATCACAGTGAATGTGAAATATGATTTATCAGTCAATCAACATCTGTATTTGGATTTATGAATCTCGTCATTGAAAAAGTGCTTTCTCATTGATAGTGATCCAAAAATTGAACTTATATTAAGACTTAAAGTCCCCTTTAATTTCGGATAGTACTCTCTTAGTAATAATTTAAACACATTTTATCTTGTTCAATTCTACCAGTACAGATTGGCTTGATTTCAAATCACCCGTTTCAGTTGAAAGTCAGATCTTACGTTTTCAATGCTGATCATGCGCATTGAAATAACATCTAACGTTGACGCAATGACAAGTACTTGAAGTCGTTCCTGGAACGCTACAGTAGCCCCATGGCTTCTTTGGATGACTGACAGCTCACAGCTGACATAGACAGTCAGATTAGAATTTCACCACGAAAAATAAAACTTAGTTCATAATTCAGGACAACTAAGTAACCCAACATCTTGGCTGACTGTAGCTCACAGCTGACAGCTGATGCTTAAAAAGTTATATGCCAAGATGTATTCCTACGCCGAAAATATGATCTGCAAAACATGTTTAGCTGCTGTCTTCTGACGTCCAAACCTTACCTAAATGTTCTGTCAGAAGTCAGCTGTGAGCTGTCAGTCAGCACCAAAGAAGCCAGGGCTACTGTAGGTTTTCCCTTGAATTATGAAACTAGAGTTTTATTTTTTCGCAGGTGAAATTCAAAAGTCCGTAACCCACTGAAGGGCTTAATCAAAATCGTATTCATTGCCCGCAAGCATCATCTTGGACAGCCCTGAAGTTATACTTAATCCATTCTTCAAAATCTTAAATACATCTCTCTAAAGGCTTCAATGGGAAAACCATGTTTATAGATACACAAATAACATTCGGATTGGCTATAATGTAGCCTTCTATAACATCAATATCGAGTTATTCTACTATTACGTTTTATAATAAGTGGGGTTTAAAAGATTTGGTAAAATATTTTTATCTAAAACAGATTTGGATTTTAAAACATAGCTTGGACACATGTTCCCCATCATAATGTAAACAAAAAAAACTCTGGCAAAGGAACAATAAATTTAGTTTTTTAGCCACACACAAAAATAAGAAGAGAAGAACTTCAACTACAGATGATGATTGTTATTAGTCTCAGACATTAAACAAAGCACTTTAAAACCTTAAAATATCCTTATTGTTATAATTATTATTATTACTACATCAGTGACGTATAGCTTGACATGTTGACCAATTAAAACAATCAAAGACATGGCGCTCAAAGTGAATATATTGCTTTAAAAAAAACCTATGCAGTGTCTTATAAAACATTTTTATACTGAGTTTGTATTGTTTTAGCTATGCATAAATACATACAAGCTTTATCTTATCAAATTTAATTCTTTTGAAAGAGAAAGAAAAGTTGTTAGGAGGGGGGAGTGGAGGGGCTCAATTATTTATGTAAACCTATTTAGATTAAAATATTTAGATAAAAATAGAGCATAATATTTAAAAATATGCAACCAAATGTAGTATTATGTTAAGGATGCTATTTTAATTTGGAATTATATTTATTATTATTTATCACCCAACAAATTTGGTAGTATTAAGGGATATTTGATAGGTTGTTGTAATATTAAGTGTGATTGTGTGAAAAATAAACATTGAGAGATGTTATAGTAATAAGACGAAAGAAAGTCTATGTTATCTAAAACAGGTAAATTAATTTTTTTAAATAAGATTTATAATCCAAATTCAAATTATATTTAATTTTAAGTTGGTGTTTACTTTATATCTTTTATTTTGGAAGGGGGTCTATTAAACTTGAGCAAACTCTATTGTTTAATTTGATTTTAAAATCACTTTATTAGACTCTAGTGAAAATAATTCTAGTTATTTGGCAAACATTTTATTTACTAGCGTTTTAAATCATAATTTATTTGAATTTATGAAATCTCAATATATTTTAATTTAGAAAGTTTGAAAATAAGGACTACTAACTGCTTTATTCAGGGGCTAAGAAAGAGAATTAAACACATTTTTTGGCGTTGTTTTGATTGCTAAACACGCTAATTTTTCCCAGAAATTACGTTATCAATTCTAATTTCAGTAGCTAGCACACTACTTTAGCACTTCTTCTCCACTCACTACACTGTGGCACTTCTAATCCACTCACATTACTCCTGCACTACCACTTCACGCACTATACTGTGTCACCACTACTCCACTTACACTACTTCTGCACTACTACTTCTCCCACTATACCTTAACACTACTACTCCACTTACACTATTATTATTAATAGCACCGGTTCTTACTACCAGTTCAGGTTATACGCACTTACGCTAATGTGTAATGGTAGGGTGATTGTGAGATGAAATGGAGGACCTACAGTTTAACGTGGAATCCGAACCACGGTGGAGGCCTGGCATTCCCCACATTCACAAGATGTCTTGTCACACTTACACTAATTCTGCACTACTACTATACTCACACTACTTCTGCAGTACTACACCAATCGCACTACAAACCCACTCAGTAACGTTCTTGCATACTAGACAAACCTTGTTGTGGTCAAATTGGTATCAATATATTTATGAAATGTTTCAGTTGCAGTTAATGAACACACATTAATATACGAAATTATTTTACTACATTTTATAATTTACAAAAAAGTTTCTATTTTTATAAATTGGACTGTATACTCTGGACATAAATAAATGTTGATGGTTTGGTGGATTAAACGAATCGAAGCGTTGCTCACAATACAGGGAGGAACTTAAAATAGTCGACAGGCTTCATCGGTGCCAAATAGTTGAACTATATATGTAACAAAGGAGAGCAGGTTTGATCTTAAAATTAATAGTCACATAATTTCTTTAATTAGAAACTCCACCATCTGCCTAGAGTACCGCCTTAGAACATTCGGCCACCAATTGCGGTTATACATCTGGGATTATGATAGTATTAATTTAATAAAATGTATCATGTATATTTCACGACAAATAATAATAATTATTATTATTATTACTAGCACCGCGTCTTACTACCCGTTCGAGTTATACGCACTTACGCTAATGTGTAATGGTAGGGTGATTGTGAGATGAAATGGAGGACCTACAGTTTAACGTGGAATCCGAACCACGGTGGAGGCTTGACATTCCCCACATTCACAAGATGTCTTGTCAGAGGTGAAGGAAGGGTTTGGTAATCAGATAAATCTGTGCCGGGACCGAGAGATTGAACCTCGGACCCCAGCATAGAAGTCCGACACCTTACCCCTAGACCGCCAGCTCACCTATGGCAAATATATTGAATAGAGAAACATTTAAGTGAGTTGATAGGCATATTTTTCCTAAACACGCGTCTCTTCTTGGCAATTGCCTTGCCCAGTGCCCATCCCTACCACCTCAACCACCTTTTCCCACACTTTCATTAGTCTAAAAAAAATAATTAATTATTCTACAAAGGGGGGGGTTTGTGCCCCCTTTACTCACCCTTAAATTTGCGCTTGTTCGACAACACTCACCATACCACACCATGGGTCGACTGCAGTCCAGTTAGAATGTATAATAACAGTTTGGTCTTAGCATGGTGTTAGAGTTATGACGCAAAGTCGTAAGGAGGTGTTTATTGAAGGTCTTGTTTTCCTGTACGGTCAATTTATGGAGCGTAATTACGTCCTTCGCCCTCCCTGTAATTATTATCAGTTTACTGCCACTGAACATTACACCGTAAATGAAACCCCATGGATTGTCCTCTCACACGTAGGTGGAGCACATATTATAGTATACGTACATGTAAAAGATAATTATACGTAGGTCTATATACATCTTGATGTTTTTAAAACTATTCTTTAGAAATGGAAAAACCATTAATGACTTTTTTTTACACGAAACAATATTGTTTTGTGAGTCAATGATTCTTAATGTAATTTATATCTAAATATATATTTATTATGATTTTGTTATAAGCTTTTATTTAATTACCTGTAGGCTATAGTTTTAATAACATTAATATGTAATTCAATTTATAATTTAATAAAAAATATTTATATATTATTTTATCATGTCAAACATTTATATAGTTATTAGCTATAGACCTATTGTACATTCTTCTATACTTTGGGTGTTTGGACCAAACGGGTTACTACCCCTTCGGACTTCGGATTGCCTGCCCCCGTTCCCCTTTAACCATCTTTAATGGAGACTAATATACCTTGAACACACCTAAACTCAAAACATTAAAGTAGCTCGTAAGTTAATTACAACTTTTTAAAACAATTTTTCCTCACCAAATATAGTAAAATTAGAAAAACAGATTTAAGGAGCAATCATAAAACCCAATTCTGTGGCCTAATGGTCTAAGACGTCACTTTCGCGTCAGAATGGCCTGGTTAAAACGGGGAGATTGGGTTTTAATCTTTATTGGATCTAATGGGGAGTAGCTTTTCTAAATGGTGCCCCACTCTTACTTTCACACAAATATCAGGAGAATACTTTTAAAATTATTTCTTCCTCATCCATAATCCATTAGAATATTCATAATATATGTTTATTTCTTGATAAATTAGTAAGACACACTAATAAAATAACAAATATTAATTACTTAACCAAGAGTTTTGGATAAGTATATTCATTAGCTATCACCAAGAAAAAAAAAGATAGTAAGTTTTATTAGAAATGGCCCTACGATTATTTTGATAATTGTGTTTATAGTAAAATATTTCTAAACAGGAAGGTAGTACTCCAACCAATTTATTACAAGATAAATGATAAAGGGCACTAAAGTAAACAATTAAAATATAATTGCCACTTTAAGTTTCTGAGGTTTATGAGTGAAAATTCCACCAGTTTCATCTTATCTGGTTCGGGGAAGACAGGTTTCTAATATCAATCCAGAATATTGAGAAATTTCATCAGTAATCTTCTTCTCTTCCTCTACAAACAAATACACTTCCTAGAATTATCTAACTTATTCTTATCTCTCCAATTAGTGTAAATATGTGGATATTTTGGCCAAGTAGTAAGAACCCATAACTATTATCAGGGTCTTAGTAGATTGAACAGAGACTATAATCTTATTTTTAACTTCTCTAACCTACCATAAATGTGCTTAGGTATAGTAATATTATGTGTATAATGAACTTAAAAAAAAGTATTATTTGCAGTCAATATTGAAAACGATTTACATAGTATTAGTTTAGTTACTGATAATATATGTCAACAAAAGAGACCGCTCAATATCCTATGACGTGTAACCCTTATAGTTAATAAATAAGGTTCCGTCTAGGGATGTTGGACTGTCTGGTTCGTATGTTGCCACTTGGAGTTATTGTCAAGATCGTACTTTCAGTGAATATAGTAAATAAACCTTTTAAGGGGAGGTGAGAACCCCTATGACACCTTAAAAAAGGCTGAAGCTACGCTAATATTGATGCTTTTTAAATATTAAAAAAAATGAAAACTAGACACGGGAATCAAACTGTGTTCAGGTGTCATTTTTAAATTTAAAGAATTTATGACATTTAAGTGGGGCTCTTATCGTTCATAACCTGTTTCGGTGGCCACATGGTCTAACGCGCTACTCTCTGCGTATACAAGAGTGCCTATGATGGGGAGATCGAGGCTCGAATTTCAGTCGTGTGTACTAAGTTTTTTTTTTACAAAAATGGTTTTACCCCTATTACACCATATAAATTCGGGTGCACTTCTAATAAATATAATATACTTAATCCCTAGAACAATTAGAGTAATTAGTACATAAACGACTAATCTGAATGGGTAGTAAGACGCAGTGCTGAAAATAAATTCATTCTTAATACCTATAGTAGTTGGCTATTTAATATCTCATGATTATATACTAATGTTATTAGAATTTTTTTAAGAACTGAAGTTTAAAAACTTGGCGAGCATTAAATTTGCGTTTGTATAATAAACGCCCGAGTTTTGATAGACATCAAGCTTATTTGATGCATCGATTATTTTTCTCGGCAGTTTGATGACCTTGCACAACAAGATTTAATTTTCTTTCTGGTTCGACACAGCTAATATGGAAGAACAGACGAAATGTGTTATACTGAAATCAGAAAGGTTTCACACTTTTAGAATATACAGTTAATTTATTATAATATGTGTTTTTTTAAGAATATTACGTTTGTAAATAAATGGTACATCTAAGTTAGTATTTGCTTTAAGAAATTGGGATCAATCGATGTTATTTTACGAGAGTAAACAAAAATTTAATCCTCAAAACATTCAAGAAATTAAATTTAGTTCATTAAAACATCAGCCGTAAACACAACAAGTAATGTATATGTTAAGACTGAGTATTTTAAGATTTATTTTAAAATATATCAAAAATAATTTAATGGGTTCAGTGGTACTATTAAAATAAAATACTATTTTATTTTTAAAGTATAAAATACACGGGTTAGAAATAAGCTCTTTTATCGAAATAAGTTAAGATGGAAAAGAAAGGTTATTCCATCTTAAACTTCGTTTCATGAAATAAATTTTCAGTTCTATGGCCTCGCGTGCCTTGTATTGACGCCCAGAATGTGTCATATTGTTAAAAGCTATCTTAAATTGTATCTTATTATAGCACTGCGGCGAGTTTCGTGACATATTGTTGGCTAACCCGTTGCTCCTGAGCGGAGGAAGGCCTACGCAATTCAAACCGATTCATAAGGTCGACTCGACAATCGTTGACGCATTTTAAACCTTTCGTTTGATCAAACATATGATCTAGCTGAACGGCCATTAATAAAGCTCTTGTTAATCTTCATGCCTCACGGTATAAGTTGAGATGAAGGGTCTTAAGGATTATTAAAACTCCTATAATTGTTTTTTATTGCTATAATGATGTCTTAATTTGTTTAGCCATGAGAAGTTAAATCAAAATATTCCTTAACATTTATTTAAAAATATTTTATCTATGGTTGTTTTAGAGTTTTGTTGTTGTTCTTGATCACGCTATGATAAGAAACAGGTCAAGACCAATTTTATAGATGTTAAAGCTATAGTTAGAATATTAATATTATAAACATACAGTAAATCGAGAGTATATTTAGATGCAAGTAAATATCAAAAAATCCTCGTAAACAGTACTTACATTTTTCAGTAAGAAAAATCATTGACGTATTTATTTTTCTAGAATATCAAGTTGAATAGTAAGTAAAATACTTAAAATTTCTAAAGATTAATATAACCAATAAATTTAAAGAAATAAATGTAATTTTAAAAAGAGTACAAATATTTATCTTAATTATTTTTCTTCAGGAATACAAATCTTACAGAAGGCATAAGCCCATATCAACATTTTACTATAAATTTACTATTTTATAATAGGTTGAAAATGATTTTTTTTTGTTAAGCCTAGTAGATATTACAATTTATTATTTAATGTTTTAATATAACATTAAACTACTTAAAAATAATTTTCATTAATTACACTCTTTTATAGCTTGTAAATAAGTTTAGTTACAGCTTACCTCAAGAATAATTTTAATTATTTTCATCAAATATGATTGTAAAAATACCTGGATGGCTTAAAACATGTTTTATACATAGACCTATCTTTATTTTAATTTTTCAAATATTATCAAATATCTGGAAATTGGGTACCAATCTCACGACTTTCTGATTTGTTTGTTAAAAGCACGTCCAAAGAACATTTTTTAAGGTGTTTAAAATAAAAAATCGCTATCTTAATTTTTATTAAAAGAACTTTTTGACCAAATAGTGTTTTTATAAAATACAATTTTTTATTTGCATTTAGTTGAATTATAAATTATTTATATATATATATATATATATATATATATATAGAGAGAGAGAGAGAGAGTAGATATAAACATTTTGAATTTTTAAGTATAGGAAAAAACAGTGTACTTAATTCAAATATTAAAACAATATGAAAGTAAAGTTTAATTTTGATATCTAATGAATCATGTATTGAATGAATGGTAAATATACTTTTAGTATTATATATAATTTTATAATGGATAATATATGACACTTTTTAGTCCAAATGCAAACACACAATTAAATTGATAGTTTAAGCAAAGACCAAATATCTGCATGAATTCTACGACATTCTCAAGAACCAATTTATTTTGGTTCCAAAACTTAAATAACCACGTTTTAAATACATTAGTATGTAGTTGATTAAAAAGAGAAAAATAAGCGACGATTCAATGGGCATGTCTTGTTCATTCACGTCACTGACTGAATACCCAAGATTCCTTCTCTATATAATCTAAAAAAAAAAAAGTCAGAATCTAAATTTGACAATAGACAATAGCTCGTGATATAAATCCAACCATTGTGCAGGAAGTGAACTTTATTGCTTTGCCAAAGTTGTAAATAACCCGTGCAAAGATTTATTTGCCATACGAATTAAGGTATGTTAATTATAGCGTCCATAACGGCATATTTATACATTTGATTGTTAAAGGTTAATCAATTCTTAATTAACTATCTCACAATAGTAGGCAGCCAAACATTATCGTTGGTATAGATATTTTTTTTGTGTGTGTGTTGACATGTATTGCTGTATTTTTAGGAAAATAATGCTTAGAAAGCTTTAATAGTAAGAAATATTAATTATATTTAATAGGAAATCGGTTATTAAAAGGGATATTATACATAAACATATGTAGCTTATCAGTATATGGTAAATAAACAAGGATGTTAATTAATAAGAGTATATCATAAAGACGTAAAAATATCACTATAAATGTAGTGAAATCTTAAAATTCCATACATTTTTGAATACTGAATTGTTACATTATACTTTAAAATAATTTGAACAATGTATTCCTATAATATAATGTAATCTAATACTATAACAACAATTTTCATTTATATTTTGCTATATTATAATTTAATAATCCAACTATTTTCTGTTATTAAATTATAAAGCTTTAAAATATTGATAAAGAACTTGTTCTTTTCTATAATATTTTTTATTAATTAACAGCAGTCTTTTATTTACCAATTGATAACATGCTATATATGTCTTAATATTTTATCTTTATTAATAAGTTTTTTCCCATAAACAGTTGGATCATTTTGTTAGAATTCCAGATTGATCTACTGGGACTATTTTACCCCTAAACTATTTCCCTTCCTTACCTTTTGAGGAAACTATTTTCTAAATGATACTTTCCTCAATATTACCCATTTAGTATAGTATGGATCAAAAGGTCATCTAAGATATGGCTAAATGTTGTATATGAATGTGTGTAAAAGAGAAAGATTTAGAGTAATAAGAATAAAATGACTCGGTGAATGGATGTTGTTAAAATGAAGGATGTATACAAGGATATGGAAGTGGAGAGGATAGAGTTGTTTTTAGAGCCATTTACACAAGTTTCTTGCCTACCTCATAAAGTAACGGCGTGATTAAGTTTTTATTTATGTAGTATATATACATAGGTAACTTATATAGATGCTAATACCAAAACAAAAACTACCGTAGTAAATTATTTTAACGAACTTTAACTAAATATGGGCTTATCTACACCTACAACTGTCGTTTAGAGTGGCATTGTTTGTTTGGTTAAATATCCCTTTATTAGGTTCTCGCATATCTAGGATTTATTACAGCTATTTATTATGTTCGGCAAAAAAGTAATATAAACCTATTATCTACATTTATAAAAAATAGTATTTCCAAGTAAATGTATCATTGTACATATATTATAAATTGGAGAATATTATAAGAGAGTTGTATTCAGTTAAATGGATCGTGTGTTACATGGCATTACTCATACTTATAAAACCAGATAAAATTAAAAATATGCTGCTATCCTTGTGGAGAATAACTGTATCTCACTTTAGGATGAAAATATAGTTTGTGTCTTGAAATGGAGAGTTAAGAGTTTTTAATCTCAGCCGTACACCCTGAGGGTGGTCTTACACATACGATTTACCACAATGTTATTAATATCTCATCTCACATTTGTAAGTTTCTTTCCTTTAAGGAACCTTCCTCATCTTTTTACATTATATTAAGCCATAATTAGTACTAACTGCTCTGTTAGTCACGTGCTCTAACACGTCACTGGGAGTGAGAAGGTCAAAGTTTATTATTATTATTATTATTATTATTATTATTATTATTATTATTATTATTATTATTATTATTAGCACCGCGTCTTACTACCCGTTCGGGTTATACGCACTTACGCTAATGTGTAATGCTAGGGTGATTGTAAGATGAAATGAAGGACCTACAGTTTAACGTGGAATCCGAACCACGGTGGCGGCCTGGCATTCCACATCAAAGTTTAAAATCTTGGCTGTGTGCACTGGGAGATAATTTTACATAATTATGTGATTTATCACTTAGGATTCTACAACCCTTCTACATAATAGTGAGGGAGTTATTTCTATGAGATACACTCACAATCCTAATCACGTCAGAATAAGTTATTGGTAATCACATGTGGAGGAATAATTTCGATTGAATTATGAGGAAAGGGTTGGGGCGAGTTTCCATTTATTTCACACTCCTCTTCATGTAAATACTTCCACTTGTTCTTAAGCTATACCATCATTACTTTTCATACATTAACGTAATTAAAAAGCGTATTTAAAATGCTTGTAGCCCAAATTGATAGGGTATATAAAAACCTAAGTGTTAATAATTACAATTATTGTAATAGTAAAAAACAGTATTAAATTGGAATAATTAATTTATAAACTTCATAAGTTATCCTCTTAATATATTTCTATCAACGTTAGCCCCAAACTAAATTAGGTAAGACACATTTTCGGCGTATCACATTTTTTTCATTGTAAATATATAAATCACTATCCGAACCTAAGTTTGGAGCGTACTCCATTGAATAATTAAGAGGATATGAGCAATAATATGCTATTCCACATGAATAGTGGTTCTGAGATATTAATATTTAAGATCTTTTTTTTACCCGCCTCGGTGGTATAGTAGGCTAACGCGCTGGTTTCATGTTGAGCTTGACTGCCGAGGACGGGGAGATCGAGGTTCAAATCTCGGTATGGTGAACTGGCTATGATTTTTCCTAAACGATTGTCTACTTTCCCTCCGCGTAAATGCGGGTTCACTTCCTATAAATTCGACCTCCCAAATCCTAATCTATTAGCGTAATTGGTACTTAATCATATAACCTGAACGGGTAGTAGGATGCAGTTTTAACTAAATAAAAAATATACTTTTTTAAAATTAGATGATCGAAGGATTCTAAGTTTTCCCCTAATTTCAACTTTCAAAAAATATAGGATTTATATGTATGAAGAAATATAGTAGCACAATCAAATATTAATTTTAAATATCATAGTTATTGGGACATAGAGCATTATTTCTCTAACTCCTTCAATTGGTTGTATATCAGCGGTTCTTAATAGTCTCCGAAAACCCCGAGTCCAATTCTCTTGCGTCTCAACGGAGTCCTGGTTTGATTGCAGCTTCCAGCTGTCAGAGCTGGCTCGGAGCCACTTAGCTCTCAGGCAAAGTACGACTCTGATCTTGGAGGTCAGAGTTTGGTCCAAAAAAACAGCTGGGCGTACCGAGGACTATTTTCAAAATTGTGATATTCCTTTCATCCCAGAAGATTATTAAGGAATATCTTTAGATATTACCTTTATTATCCTTTGTGCTTAAATTGGTGTAACCATAGGAATAATGACTTAGGAGAACGTCTCTCTGCTTGAATAACGTTTAGCCTATGTCGATAATACAGCTCTAGCCAGATGTAACCTGATGGGGAGTTTTACTAAATTCGTATTTACTTACCTACTGTATGGTTTTAGGAAATCGATAATTTATTGCCGTACATAGAAAAGCAAGCCACTTTTTCTAGTATTAAACTAGTTTCATCTAGTACACCTCTTTACACTCCATCTCTATTTTGAGCTAGTTCTATCCAGTCCAGATCATTACTCTCTACCCCTATCTAGAGCTAGTTTTATCCTTACCCCCTTGTTACGATATTTCTTTTCGGTACATTCTAATGGAATCTTCTCATCTGCATATATGTCTTCCCAATGGGTTCTTCCCATTGGGTTTACCAGTAAATACCCTTAACACAGTTTTGTTTCTTTCATTCATGCTGAATATCCTCTTCACCATAATTTGCGAGATTTTATTATACTTACGATATCTTATGATGAGTATAGACTAAGTAATGAATCTTAAAACCCGGAACTTAATGTAATATTAACATAAGACATATGTAGACAGATCAGTTAAATTATGC
Source organism: Timema cristinae (assembly GCA_039000515.1). Lineage (NCBI taxonomy): Eukaryota > Metazoa > Arthropoda > Insecta > Phasmatodea > Timematidae > Timema > Timema cristinae. The sequence goes on along the minus strand of JBCFYV010000024.1, from coordinate 38,056,610 downwards.
TGTAAAATATGTAATAATGAGAAAACATTTAACATTGCTAAAGGAATTAATAGAAAACACTTTTTCTAAATAAACACATTCACGTTTTTAACAAGTTGTATCAATTAATAATTTGTCCAGCACCATTTACATTTTACATTAATTAAATACTTAAAATAAATAGCATTACATAACTGATTTTATATATAAATCATAGAAACATTACAAACTATCAATGAAACTTCCACTGGTGCAGTCTCTGTGTACACAAGTAAACGTTAGGCCATTCAAAATTACACAAGTCAATTTCTAGAGTTCCTTTTCCTCTTTCAATGGTTAAATGTTTGATCTTTACATACCAACTGGTATTAATATTACACTTCGTCTATACATGGTTGGTTTTGTTTGCTTTTCAATAGAGCCACTCTATTTACTATATTAGTATCACAGGCTTCAAATTACATTTCGTTGATTCATTTTGATTTCCGTTCTCGTCATTTGTTCTTTGCCTTGCCACTTATTATTTGATTTTTGTTCTGGCCAAAGAACAATGTAAACATGAGTTAATCAAATTCAAGAATTATTGTTTTTACAACTCTTCTACTTTTGTTTACAAACTGACACGCCACGCGAGAGACATGCTGTTGATTCTACTATCAGGCAAAGAAGCATTGTCTTTCCATCACATCACGAGAAAACTCAGACACAAAGTTATTCTATGGCAACCGTTATTCTTCCTATGAGCTTGAGTACCAGACTGGGAATTTTCTCACTGCCATCCTTTCACTGGATACATTCTTTTATGAAATAGGGGTTATCTGAAAATTAATTACACATAATATAAAGTATTTTAACCAAGATATACATAACAATAATACTAACATAAGAAAACATTTAAGAAAAATAAGTACATTAAAATTATTAAAAAATGTAGACTTTTGTAAAATGTATAAAAATATGTGGAATTAATAAAACTGAATTTACAGTTTTAAGTAACTTTAATCGCCGAAATATAGATTTTTATATTTATAACATGCAGGATTATAATATTCGTAAGTAATTATTTACATAAAAATCTAGGTTCTATTTATCATATGTAAATTCCTCCAATATACAGTTTCTAAATTTTATTTTAGAGCAAATATCTTCCTACGCCTCTTGTTTCAGAATCTTAAAATTATTTTCATCATTAAGAGAGCATGTTTCACAACCATAGAGCTATGGTTTTGTATATTTTAAATTTTTGAATTTCTTGACATCAGGTGACCAAGAGTATCATTAATATTCCAAATGTATTAATTTTCCTAATTTCCACTTTAATATCGGCATTCCTAGTTAAAATTATTTATAAATATTTAAGTTTACTTCATTCAACCATAGAAAACAGCAGAATGGAGTCAAATGAAATAATTTTAATATATTTGTGAAAAATACTTATGAAATATAAAAAACTAATAAACAAGACAAGATATAATTTATGCTCGAAAAAAGTTATCGATATGAGGTTTTCTTCATTCTTAGTAATATTGTAATCAATTTATTTAGTATTTTAATTAAAATATATTGTTCATTTTAGTTGTATTTTTTAATCTCATAAAATTATTTCAATGGTCTTAAATCCCAATTTTTTCCAAAGTAGGCCTCAAAAGACCACTTAAGGATAGTATTTAAGGTTCAAGCTATATTAAATACCTAAGCTCGGCCTGATCCATGAGCTTGTCAGGGTGTGAATAATTTATACATACGCCACATTTAGGTACGCTTTTATCAGAAAATATTAAACACATCATGTCAAAAATAAATGTCATTCATTAATTTTTTTATTGTTGTAAAAATGTACTAGAATTATATAGTTTTATAAATAAAAGTTATCCTATAAATTACGTTTTTAATTCAATCGGTTAGAATTGAAATCTCATTTATAGACAAAACATTATTGATAAATGGATAATTCTAGTACACATTTACAAAAATAAAAAGCTTATAAAGTAGTATCTATTTTGCCATGATTTTTTTATTTAGTTTCTGAGAAATGTGTACTTAAAATAAAATTTGAAGTATAGGTAACTGAAATATAGTAATTTCCCAGTTGGTACATTCATTTACAAATAAAATACCGCGATGTAACCATAACCATTAACCATATAAACCATGCACCAATCGACACATGGGCCTAGGTGTTATAAATATCTTAGGTAATAGGATAATGATGGATGGAGAGGTTGGATTTACAATCCGGTATAATATTGATAGAGTATTGTTTACAAAAATATTGGTTACCCAATATACAGCAACCCAAATGTGGTAGCACTTCCTCTATGTTACAGATACTCATACCTCACCCATGAAAATACACGGATTGATTTATAGTGTCTAACAGAGTAGACTATTCCAACCTATGAGCAATAAAATATTAAATTAAATATTTTAATTATCTTACTATACGATTATACATATTCAAATAAAATTTGTTAGGCATCTTAATTTTTTTCTCCGCTTTTTACTCATCCTATTTCAATTCTAATCCACGTACACTTGCTAAGATAACTTCCTAATCACTACCCCTCAGAATAATCCGTTAGTAAACTTGATATCACAATTTATTTATCATTAAGTTTGATATCTATTGACACACTAAAGTATAGTAAATTTGCATTTTTATACCAAATGGTTTTAAAATGTTATTTTTAAGAACCTTATTTTATAAAATTTGCAAATTAACTGAGCTTGTTTTTTATCTGTGTCACTACAAGTTTTGTAATACATACAATACAGCTGACAATATTTTAGAAATGAAAGATGGTAAACAAAATATATACATTTTTGAACTTTGGTGAGGTGTTGAATTTTCAATAAATAAATTATTTTTTACTTTATATTAAAAAATTATGAATATCTTTTTTTTTATTTACATTTAGATAGTTAAAAACTTACTAAATAAACTGAATATTTAACAACAAAAATAATTGAAATATTAATTACATAGATACATTTCTATACAAACCTAATAGTCCTTGAATCAATTATTTAATAGTTTCTTTAAAAATTTATTTTGTACAGAGGTCAATTGCGTGTTTATATACTTCTTAAATTCTTCTACTCTCTGGTCTCTTGCAATACAATGGCAAGAACAGTCGCATTGCGGGGCAGGTTATAGATTTGAGGGAACGTACTGTATAGAGAGAAGGGTTTGGATATAAAGCGTGATACGAAATGAGTTATGGGCGTTATCATTTCCGTATTGGACTATAGAGCTACTACACATACATGTATACATACGTGCTAACAATAGAGCACTCGCTTGTACAGTCTGGGATGAGATAATAGTAGACCACCACCAAAGAGAAGTAATTTACTATTCAATATTCCATTCTTGACATTGCAAACGCAATGGTATATTAATAGAATATAATCGATTGTTCATTATAACATTTAAATGTAGGTTCGTTAATTTTAAATTTGTGTTTTGTTATTGTATGTGAAGACAATTATGTACGTTAACGATATTGTGTAAATATAATTGTTGAAATACAATATTTCTGTTTCAACTTAATGAGCTATGAGTTAAAATTTGATACCATTGGTCTTTTAGTATTTTAACCCATCTCCTACCTTCGAATTGTATGGATAGATTAATACTTATTTGGTGCGATGAGGAAGGTAGAATTTTAAGTAAATATGTCTGCAATGGCGTGGAAGGGGAGTGAAAAACTATTTATGACCAAAACCGTTAGTTACCGGCCACAATGTGGACCCAAACCTCCCAATGAACCACAAATTAAACTAAATGAGCCAAACCGTGAAATCATAGGCGTTGTGGGTTCATTGTATTAAAAAATGTAAACACACATAAAAAATCCATGGCGTTTGACCGCAATCGAACCATAATGACCAACAGGATTTCATGTTTTGCTGAAGATAGTGTCAATCTTTTTAGAATATAGGGTGTCATGCTGTCAGCACAACGAAGCCTTTGGCCATTAATCAGTCTCCTAAATTGGAGTTGCTACTTTTTTTTTTCAAGTGGATTTCATTTTTTCTCACGAGGCTTAGTTGATGACCCCGTTCCAGACCCCCTGCTTCACTTAAATTCTAGAATGTCAGGGATTGATCCCAGGACCTCTGGGTTTGTAACTAGGAGCTCTGACCACTATACCATAGACCATAGAGGAGGTAGCACTAAATACATATAGTTATAAAACTATACCTTGCCATTTGAATTTAATACATATATCTTATTAAATTTATTGATTACCCATAATCTAATTTTATTATACACTTTATATAATATAAAAATAAATCTTTATCAACTTAATATGAAAAAATGATGAAATAAGTAAAAATATGTATGTAAATTAAAATTATTAATTAATATTATAAATATATATATAATTTTGGTTTCCGTATACTGTTTAGTTATATTTACCCTTGAATGCCTTAACATAATTTATAATTAAATAGCTAGACTATGTTTTCACATAATTACATTAAAATTGTTTTGATATCATATAGAAACAACACATTACTTATTATATATATATATATATATATATATATATATGCTTATTTATCATGGATAAAGAAAATATTTTAAATTCATACCAATTATTTAAATTACCATTAAAAGTAAATAATAAGTAGTGGGTTGTTTTACTAAACATATTTATCAAGCTTAAATAACACATTTATTTTCTGAATAAATGTCATCATTATCCTCATAATCCCATTCTGAATAGGATTAAAAATATAATTTTATAACTATCACGATTTTTATATTATATCAAACAATAGCCACATACAAACACGATCTCTTTTTGTCAGCAAAATCTGCTTAAATATACATTAAACTCTTTAGGCAAAATAGGCTTCAATAATTATACTTCGTTTACAAAGTAGTCAAATTTTTGCTATTTAGATAATTCTATGTAATCACATTTTTAATTAAATATTTGTGTTAGATATTTTATTCTTTGACTACAGTAAAACCTTTTAATTGTCAAATTAGTGGTAAAATAATATTTATAATTAACTAACACGAGTTAAAAATTGAATTGTTATTTACGTAAAATAAAGAAGCTAGGTACACTCGCTTTCTTGTAAAACTAGCCGTTGAGTGGTAAAAACTTGTTTAAATCTCTGCACACTAATTAAACATTCCCTGGTTAATTATGCGAAGTAATTTACATACATACAAGTACCATATGTCATTACATGAAAACATAGAGCTCAGGGGTTGGGCTACCGGAGAACATTTGCTTCGTTGATTGCAGTACCCTCTGTGAACTGCACGCTAAATACCCTATTACCACCAACAACTTGAAATAAAAATACTTCAATCCGGATACATTACATATTTCAAAACGTATCTTTTGGGGAAAAAGAGTTTTTATTCTGTTATTTATTGTTTGGTCAAATTTGATAAATAACGGTATTGCGGTATAGTGGTTAAAGACCCTGACTACTGACCTAGAAGTGCCGGGTTAGATTCCCGACTTGTACTAGGGGAATTTTCTCTAAAGGGGAAAAAATTCTTGGTCAAAAGGGTTAGGTTGATTAGGATTACTTTAGTTTAAGAACTTCATTAGCTCCACCTCGTCATATTCACTGTAAACATCCATCCCCTTATCTCATTAGGCATGGAAATATCCTCCATAAAGAGGAGGTACGATTAGTACATTAGGTCGTCACCTGAGCAATGGTACGTTAGTACTGGAGAATTTTTCTATAAAACGAACTACAGATCATGTAGCCCAGGCATGCCATTATTGTTATTATTATTATTATTATTATTTGTTAAATACAACAAAATTATTTTTACTGTAACTTATATCTCGAATTATTGGGCACGTAGTATCAACAATTTTGATTTTATGGTGATGGGGAACCATGTGGTTCAAATCCCGTTCGGTGTATTGAAAGAGTTTTTATTCTAATTGCTTCCTAATCTTCTTTCCTGCAAATTTGTGTGCAATTTATCTAGTCTCCATTTTCCCGATCTAACCCTTTAGGTGTAATTCAAGATGAGGCAAGCATGTACTGATAGTAAGATGCAGGACAAAAAAAAAGTTCAAAATATTTATCAAATACTTAGATACAAAATTTTTCACAAAATATCAACCTTACTTTAAGTTATCTTTAATTAGAGTAATATTTTAATCTGTTTGCTTTCATTATTCCAAAAAGATTTTTATTAAAGATGTATATAATTAAAATTCTTCTAGATTTTATCTCTTCGACTATTTCCACACTCACACACACACTGAATATTCTCACTAGATATTTTCTCATCTTATTTTCATTGATTAAAATACTCTGTCAGCCATGAAATTATTTTAAGCTCAGATAAGCTTATTGGATGTTTACGGACACAAACATGTTTAATATATGAACTGTTCGAACAAATCAAGTTTCCCTTTCATACATTCTCTTAGGTCATTATTTAGGAATTATAACGGTTCATAATAGATTTGAAATTAATTTTATTATCTATTGTGTCTTAATTTAATATTTATTTTAAGTATTTATATTTTATAATATCATGACTACTTGCTTACAGCATAACATTACGATATATAGGTTAGTGTAACTATACCAATTTTTAACTTAGATACTTTTCACAGTTATAGATCCAACTAATATCTATTTATTTCAGTATAAAAAATTATATTTATAGAGTAAATCAAGCCATGTCCCTCCTTTATAATTAAAAAAATTAAACTATTTATAACATACTGCCATAAAATTGACCCAAGCAATTTAAAAAAAAAAGCATCCTATTAAAATGTTGACAAACTATAAAATCAACACTTTAGTTTGAATACAAATTAATTTATATAAGCAACATACGAGTAGAAAATATACTAAAATCTAATTAAATGTCCATGGCTTAATCAAATTTTCAGAATATGTTATATAGATGGAGTAACCATCACTAAAATGATATATAATAGCTTTGTCTATTTGATTCTTAATCAAATTTAATACTCAGATTCTTAAAATTTATAATTTAACTTTTAAAAAAACTTCGCTTGGTCTAAATTATTAAACTAACTTTTGGAATACTCTCAATATTTACACAACTTTGGTTGTAGAATGTCTAAGACGTCACTTTCGCAAAATAATTAAGTAGCGATGACGATAATATTTGGGTTAAATAGAATTTGGGTGTACTGAGGTTGATTTTCCCCTAATTGTTTTTCATCTTCTTCCACGTCCAATTGGTGATACCCTTTCTCTTATATCACTATTGTTCATACTTAACATAAATATATATGCGTATAGTCCATTTTTTAAGATATAATAAGAAATTAATATTATCAAACTTTTTTTTGAACAGTAAATTTACTTTTAATTAGGCTTATATTATATGATTCACTCCCATTAACCAATTGTTTAATTTTTATTTATTAAAATTCAAGTGGTATATTAATAAATACTTCCTTTTCCAGATAAATTTTTTCTGTATATGTGGTTAATATGATATACAGTAAATTTGCATAAATATATTAAGTTTTTCATAAATCTTAGAAAAATTATTACGTGATTTTTCTACAAATTCAAAGTATTGATTTAAATGAGTTTTGTTTAATGTTTTCGCCAATACAAATGTTATTTTTTGCAATTAATTTCTAATCCGCATTCAACATTGTTGATTAAATGAATACCACTATCGTAGCAATCCCTACGATGCACGTATTTAAAGTTTCCCATTTTAAAAAAGGATTTAATGTTTTATACCTATATATATTAAAACAAGGTAAAAAAAAATTGCACGGAAATATTTTCCATTTATAAAAAAGGCGGAAAGGGATTAAGAATTTAAATGAAAGTTTGATTGAGCGTCGCATGTTTAGATTTGGTGGTGCCCGTGACAGATAATATGTAAAACAATAAAAGGGAATAAAAAAAGGTGGAATTGTAATAATGTCGCTGAGGCAGACATTTTAGAAGAAAAAACCTGATAAAACCTCAATTTTTCTATTTTTAATTTTTTTTTGCTGATTAGTAGTAATTTACTAGATTATAGATTTTATATAAAATGTAATACGACACATTATTCTTATTTAATTTTTTATTTATTTTTTATTATGAAATTGGTTTAGTACAATGTAGTTTTAAAATATACTGTAAATGGGGTTTAAAGGGAAGTTTTTACATTCTAAGGATAAAGTTTCTATTTAATTTATGTATTTGTATCAAGATGTAAAATCTATTATACATTTATTATTTTAATGTTAATTTTAATTGACTAGAAAGTTATTTTAATTAATTTATGAATAAATCAATTTCTATGAAATTATAAAAGTTATTAGAGTTGTATTAAACATTAAACAAGCTTAAAATAATAAAAAAATAATTTATCTGCTGTAAGCTTTAAGAGATTCTCCATCACTACAAAAAGAGACTTGAAGAATATATAATTATTATTGTTATTATTATTATTATTATTATTATTATTATTATTATTATTTAGCACCGTCTTACTACCGTTCGGGTTATACGCTTAAGAATATTAAAAAATATCTTATTGATTAATTTTAATTAACTACTCATGTGTTATATTATGTGTGTCAAGTATATCAGTGAAATATGTTATTTTATTAAAAATATAAACTTATTTATATATTTATGGATGATTTAAAAATGATTATTTCTAAATAATGTGACTAGTCATTTAAAAATCTTTAAGTAAAAATAAAAGCACTTTATGAATGCTTTGATATTCAAAAAAATATGTTTTCACTTTCAAGGAGAAAGTAATAAATGATTCCTTAAACATTATTTCTTTTATTCCCTTACTCTTCTTAATCCCATTTTACTAATGTCGTTACCTCTTAGTCCTTTGTTTAAGATTTTAATATGACACAGGGTAGTTGAAGCATAAGATGAAGAAAATGTGAAGAACAAAGTTAAGATAACTCAATGAATATATCATTTGCGCAAGTTGACAATCTCTTTTAATTGAATCAGCTAAGTTAATTCTGGTTCAAAAGACAGCTTAGAGAACAATATTTCTTTATGAGAGGGTAAATTTGTTCTTGTATAACAGAACTAATAAATGTTTTTTATATAATATACAATCTTAAAGTAGGTATTTAAGTAGCATAAAATATGAAAAACTACTTGGATAGTTAAATGTTTCCAAAAATTTAGCAGCATCAAACAAAAATTGTAAGTACTTTTTGTCAGTTGTGTTAACAGAAATTATCGAGAAATAAGTCTTATTAAAGTTATATAACCGGCCTTCTGGTATAGAGGTGAATATACTAAGTTATGAACCTAAGGATCCTGGTTAGATTCCCGCATGGTAGCACAGGTTGTTTATTTCCGAAAGAGGAATTTTCACAAAGGTCACCGAGAGGTACATGATTAAATTTGTTTAAGATCACTACTGGTTCCACATATTCGTACTATTATCACATCATCTTAATGTGGATACGGCTTGTAGACAACCTCATAAGTATACTTTGTGTGTACCAATGCTGCCAAAAGTCTAAACACACAGGCAACATAACTCTTATGCCCTTAAAAAGAAAAAAAGAAATGGTTTATTAAGTAACCAAAGCGCAGCTTTATGCTCTAAAATGATTGTTTCGTGAGGTCAGTTTTTCATCTTACTCGTGTATATAGATATTTATTTCTTATTTTTTTAGCATCACGTCTTACTACCCGTTTGGGCTTTACGCTTATGGACCACCGAGGACGGGGAGATCAAGGTTCGAACTCGTTGGGCGAACTTGGGGGGGTTTTCCAAAACGTTTTCCACTCTCCCTCTACACTAATGCGGGTTCACTTCCTCTAAATTCAACCTTCCCAATTCCGAATCCATTAGTGTAATTAGTACTTAATCGTTAACCGAAGTTTAGTAATACGCGGAGCTAAAAAAAAAATGCTTATCACTAATTAGCTAATGGTTTTAGGAATTAAGAAGGCTATATTTATATGAAGTGTATCCATATTTGTGTAGAGGGAATGTAGAAAACCATTTTGTAGAAACGCTCTCGGTACACCCGATCGAGATTCAAACTCGATTTTCCCCTCATTAGCAGTATTGTCTACTGCGAAAGTAACGCCTATACCATGCGGCCATGAAGTGGATTGTATAGTTATTCTTGTAGAACCAGCTCAGTGTTGTAAAAATATGTTAACTATTGATTTTATATTCTAATTAATATTATATTTCATAACAAGTTATTACCATATTTACGTCAAAATGAATAATTACCACCAAAATAATACAGTTGTGAAACTAGCTAAGGTAGGAAAAAGATAAGAAAGATAAGCAAATATAATACCCAAATTCCTTAACATAAAATAATGTGTTCTAAGCTATATTCAAAGAATAAAATAAACTATAATCTACAATTTATGTGGATCAATTGCTATCAGCGTAGAATTTGTAGATTATACAGTACACCTGGCGGTTAAGTGATAAGGTGTCTAAACTTTCGGTGACTGGGGGTCCGGGGTTCAATCCTCGGTCCCGGCACAGATTTAACTAATTGCCAAACCATTCCTTTACCTCTGACAAGACGTGTATTATCACAAATTGTGAATGTGTGAAAGTCAGGTCTCCACCATGGTTCGGATTCCACTTTAAACTGTAGTTCCTCCATTTAATATCGCAATCAACCTACGATTTCACATTAACCTAAGAGCGTAGAGACCGATCGGGTAGTAAGACGTGGTGCTAATGAATATGTAGGATATACATATATATTGGGAGAGATCTAGCATTAAATGTTGTCCACGTAGACATAATAATTTACTTTAAGTGTAAATGATAAGGATGATTAATCATAATATAATAAAATCACAGCTGTATTAACAAAAGATTGCAAAACCCAAAGTAGAAAAAATCAAATCAATCTATAGACAATTGAGCAAAATTATCGACGTTTAATTAATTTTTCAATCATATAATACTTTGTAGAAGCAGTAGTGGAATAGTTAATTAAGAGTACTAAGTGTAAACGTTGCATTTAATATAGAAAAAGTGTTGTTTGTCTAATAAAAGATCTTACATTAACGTATATTCATTTATATCGTATGCACAATATATAATATAAGGCACTGTATATTATTACTTGTCCGGATATCTACATTTAATATAATAATAAATAAGGGCTTAGAAAGTTTTTTATGAATAATACCCACACTTATGTATATAAAGGTAGAGTGAGAAACCATTAAGTAAAATCTCCTCTTTGAAACAAATATCAGTATTTGATCTCAATTCCCATGTATTAATTAGACTAGCTCAGCAAGTAAACAACAATTAAATGTTATTCTAGTTAAGAATTGTTAAAAATAAATAAATAATATAAATCTAAGGAACATCTTTAATTTTGCATAAAACAAACTCTAATATTAAGAGAAATATATTTAAAAAATATATTATAAACTGAAAATACTGTTACGAAAACCTCACAAAAAAAATTGAGAAACCTTGATGTTGGTTCCTGCAAATCCCTAGAATAACCCTTTCAAAACCTTAATTTCTTCCGAAGTAAACCCAGCAACAGAAGCGCTGCAAACAGTAGATAAGTATTACAGTTAATTAACTTAATTAATTCTCCAAAGTACTTCTCTTGGGAATCCCACAGTCTTCGTACTACCACGCATCTTGCTTCACTCCCTTTACTTCCCCAACCCTGCCACCCACCCCACCCTGACCAGTAGCCACAAACAAGGAAATGACCGGAATTAATCGAGAGTAAACTATGGTTCTTCACTTTGACTTAAATTGCCTTCTGTCCTGTATTAACTTTCCTTGGAACTAAAGAACATTACCAAAAATCTATCTTGTTCAAATGTTCCATTTAATGTTTTGAAAAATCTTATTTAATATTATATATGTTATTTTCATGTATATTTAAATTTATTTTTATCTGAATTACCTTTAATTCTAGTCCAAAATCTTACTATCATTTTGGCATGTAAGCATTCTTTCAGATGTTCAATACTGCAAAAATCATTGTCTAACTAAAAATATGTATGATATGTCAAATGTGTATGTATGTTAGAATAGTTATTAATAGTCCAATATATTAAATCTATTTATCATATTTAATAAAATTCCCCACTTTACTTTTTCATAATGTACAGGGCAATATACTGTCTCTCCCCGAAATCAATCTTGGAATGGAAGAATATTTTAATTTATAATGAGAAAACATCTTACTTTTATTTTTCACTTAGTCCACTTCCTTTTAAGTTATTACATTTTTCATTGTTAAAAATCATCATAGGTATCAATCTTGTGGCAGGGATTTCTCATCTTTTGCTTGTGCTGGATAAATGTTTTACATATTTGCAACTTCGTCAGTCAACGTTGTTCACATAGCTTAGTCATGTACTCCCATCTTAGTCTACCTCTTGAATTTCTCCCTTCCATCTTTATCTTAGTCAAACTATCATGTCCCAGTAAAATATGTCATAAAAGTTTAATTCTTCTTTGCTCTATATCTTTCAAAGTTTCCTTTTTCTTTGCTTTTTGAGCACGTATGTATTTGAACCATCTCCATCGATGATATTTTCAACATTCTTCTATTGCATTATATTTGAAATACGATAGATTGGTGAGTGAAAAAGATTTACGAACACTAAACTATAGTGCAGCTAACAGGGATTTGATCTATAGATTTTCAGTTAAATAAAACTAAATAAGAGAATTTTGAGATTAGTCCAATGTCCATTGATTCGGGTATGGTTTTAGAAATTTATCTAAACATTTTAAGATCTCTCTTTATTAATATTTGTTTGCATTTGACTTTAAATTATATTCTTGAAATTGTCTATGGGCCAAATTTTTTTAGTCTCAATTACTTTTAATTTCTCAAAAAACACACGTAAAAATAATCTATGTTTTTTTTTCGTTAGGCTTAGAACCAAGGGGAAAAAAAAGTAATGATATTAACACATCCACAATGGAGAAGAGGCATGACCAACGGCATGGTCCTTCCAATTCACTGTTTCGACTCATTGCTTTTAGCCATCAAGACAGTTGTCAGCCAAGGAGAGGTATTGTTATTGTGGTTTGGCACGCGGCCAGTCAAGTGGATGGTAGCACACTGAGTAGAGAATTGTTACTCGAGAAGGGAAACATACAAATACAATGTGCTATTTAATTGGTTAAATTTATTTGTTAATTTACATACATAACATGCATTTACGCATCCATGCTCATACACCCATGCACACACATACACATTAATACACACATATATACGCACATACATACACACACATCGCCATAGCACATACACACACATCATCAACACAACACACATGCACATACAACACAACACACATCATACTTATACATACAACATACATACATACATACATACATACATACACATACATCGTGCATAATTACATTCATAACATACGAACTTACTTACTTACATACATACATATAAATTAACACGTCATATGAATACATTAACATATATATATATATATATATATATATATATATGAATATATAGCATACTATATAATTATAATATAAATATACATGTACATATATATTAACAATCAAACATGATTAAATACTAAAGTTTTATTAAACAATTTTTTCAATTTAATTATTAATTAATAATAATTAAAATCGTTTCTTAGCAAATTTTTTAAATCTAATTGCATTTGACTATATTTTTTTATGTATAATCTTATGTATTCCAATTGACACATGATGATCTATCACATATCCTTGACCACTTAATGCGCAACAAAATGATTGTGAGATAGTATACATTTCGAAATGTATTCTTAATTATCAAGAATTATATAAATACACAATATAAACTCAAAGCTACACATAAACCATATTGGGCATACATATATAAAAATATTCATAAGTCCATATATACATGCATGCACTTATAAGTCCATATATACATGCATGCACTTATAAGTACATATAATACATATATACATTATATATATATATTACTACATACATTCACGCATACTCCCCCGCATATATGTATACATGCATTTCTAAATGCATACATGCAAAGTTGTTTTATATATATTATTATTAGCACCGCGTCTTACTACCCGTTCGGGTTATACTCACTTCGCTAATGTGTAGTGTAGGGTGATTGTGAGATGAAATGAAGTACCTACAGTTTAACGTGGAATCCGAACCACGGTGGCGGCCTGGCATTCCACACATTCACAAGATGTCTTGTCAGAGGTGAAGGAAGGGTTTGGAAATCAGATAAATCTGGGCCGGACCGAGGATTGAACCCCAGCCGCCAGCACAGAAGACTGACACCTTATTCCTAGACCACCAGGTCACCAATATATATATTATTAAATACACACATACATATATATAAATATAAGATATATTACTACACTAAAATATATTTTGTGCATGTATTACAGACTCTAAATTATACAAATGTGTAAAGTTAAACTTTTATATCTCTATACAAACATGTCATTTATATGAAATGATGATTAATTTATTGTTTATATATATATAAGAATGACAAGTGGGTAGGGATTTGAATGACACTCGTACTAGAATGGCATTCTGGATGATTAATCAATATGTACCACTGTTGGCCCGTGATACAACGATATAAGGGTTAAATTCCCTGTCCTAGAGTTTATTTTATTTTGGCGTATACAATTCTACCCATTTAAAGTACAAAACAAGTATTTAACTAATAAGAACTAGATATTGAATTGTAAAATCTTTACTTGGTGAGCTAAATAACATAATCATGTTTAGTTTTAGATTAGTTTAGTTTAGATTAATCTACCTGATTAAAGCCCAATGGGTTCTTTTTTTCGTTTAATATTTATTAATCTTGTGGAACTAATGGGGCTTGGTTTATTATGATGTGGTAGGGGAGAAATGTAATTATAATTGCAGCAGTCTAAAGATTGTACCATTAGAGTATTAGCATTCATGCGGACCAATTTTATAGAAGCAATCTTTTTCTTTTGTGATAAGAAGTTAATCTATTTAGAGCGTGATCAGTCCCACTGCAATGATTACATCACTCTGCGACCCCTAAGATGGTTCATATTAGTGATCTAGATAATATATTACAAATAACAGATTCAATTTAATTGGTGATAAATATTATTATGAATTAAAATGAATAATAGAAACAAAATATTATATTTGTCATAGTTTATATTTAAGAAGTTACTCTTTAAATTAATAATTTCCCTAATATTCTAGGCTGTAGTGAGTTTTTGACTGTGTTGCATATATTTTTATAAGTGGCCCTATCTTTTTCTATATTCACTATTATTGGTGTTTTATTTTGACTTCCTCTAGACCTCTTAGTGTGAGAATTATTGTGAACGTCTAAACAAAAATGTTTAAACCTTGATTTTGATAAATTACGTTTCATGACAACCTGAAGTATAAAAATTGGTGTTCGTATTGCTGTAGTTACGTCTTTTTATATTATATATATCGGTTTATAGATCGAAACATTTCAGCAAACGGGCAAAAACCTGACATCTAGGATTTTCATAATTCCATGAGTAATTTAATGTATTTGCATACCCTAAAATTAAGATTACTTTACTAAAAAGCGATTTATCAAAATTCACTACAACGATTTTGATTAAATGTTTGTATCTAGGCACTGTTTAACATTACAAATAAAATGGCAAAGCAAATTTACCCATTAAAATGACTATTGGGGGTACTTTATATTAGCAGAAACTCCAATTTGTATCATTTCTACAAGACTATTTGAGAAACAAAATTAATTATCATTGTAAAGTTGTAGTAATATTAAAAGTGGAAATATTTTATATTTTATGTATTTTTATAAAAATTAATATTTTATGATCTTTAAGTATATATCTGGGGAAGCCAACACCCCACCTATGGGTGCATGCATTCCCGTAAGCACATTTTCATGTGCCCAAGGAGACATTGATATTGAAATTTAGTTCCCTTTGAAATAAAATTAATAGACAAAATATATTGAGACATTTTCTAAATGTGTCAAGAATTGTAAGAAATGGTTGTGTATTGCTGAATATATTAATAAAATGTACAAAATGAATTTTGAGAAATTGGAATCAGAGATTTCGGTACTACAGAACAACACATACTTCAAGACATGCCATACGGACAAAAAATACTGTAAGCTAGTAGACCACACACAATTTATTTTGCTGAATAGCTTAGCGAGGAAGAGTAATTCATATTATGGATTATCTTTTTTTGTGGGAATCAGAATTCTTTACATTGAAAATTGGGAGAGCGAAATATGTATCTAGACTTTCAAATGCTATTCCAAGTGAACTGCAATGTCTAATTATGAACCAAACTTAAAAAAAAAAAAAAAAGTAAATGCTGTTAATAACCATTACGTTAAAAATTTAATATTGACATCTATTTTTTACTTAATGTTACATTAAATAATATGTTCTTACTAAAATATCACTACTTTCTATATTGCCAAATAATTTATTTATATAAACCTCTATGTAAAAACAAAATAAATAATACATAAACGCCCACAAAATGATCAGAAATCCAGATGCGTCCTTGGTAACAACTGAATATATTGAATCAAATAGCCAAAGCTATTATTTATCCTTTTTAGTGAGGATTACTCCATCATGATATCATATTCTGAAAATTGAAAAATGACACCTGGACATGGGAATCGAACCCGGGACCTTTGGCTTAGTACGCCAATGTTCTTAAACCAAGCTATCCAGGAATCGTCCCATGCCCAGGGTCATTCTTCACTCATTTTAAGGCGGAAATCATCGGCTACAAATGTGTGATTTTTTTTTTTTACTAGGTGACCTGGTGGTCTAGAGGTAAGGTGTCAGACTTCTATGCTGGAGGCCGGGGTTCAATCCTCGGTCCCGGCACAGATTTATCTGATTACCCAAACCCTTCCTTCACCTCTGACAAGTTATCTTGTGAATGTGGGGAGTGCTAGGCCTCCACCGTGGTTCGGATTCCACGTTAAACTGTAGGTCCTTCATTTCATCTCACAATCACCCTACCATTACACATTAGCGTAAGAGCGTATAACCGAACGGGTAGTAAGACGCGGTGCTAATAATATTAATAATAATAATAATAATAATATTTTTTTACTAAGATCACGAGTGGTAAGAGCATTGTCGTACTAAGCCAGATGTCCCGGGTTAGATTCCTGTGTCCAGATGTTATTTTTCAATTTTCTGAATATGTTACATATGTTACGGCAAAAGCTAGACTCAGACAGATTGCCCAGGTAAATCGCGTTGAACCTGCCAGTTTGAGGGAAAGGCTAATTTACCGTTTCATATGAGGACTCGCTATGCTCGTTGGGGGCTGCGTTCCAAGTCCCCAGTGGGTTTTCTTTGCAAGTGGATGTAAACTAAGGTAATTCCAGAGCCGTTTTTAAATAGGTCTTATCGTTTAGCCACAGGTGACCTCCAAAGATAGTCCACACCGACTTTAAAATTGCTCCGACAGTTTGCATTTTTTCCGGGGGTTACAAATTAATATTCTTAACTTTTTGAAATGTTCTCGTCGGTTACAGCCCAAAGCTACAAATATTCCAAATTTGAAGTTTCTAACTCATCCGGAAATGGATAAACATTAATATCAATGAGTGAGTCAGCCATGTGGCTTTATAGTATAGTCATCTGGCTGGGTAAATCGCAATACGACATTTATCGCGTCGTGTAAAATCACGAATTGCTTATTTCTCCACGTTGTTAAATCAGGGATGAGTGTATCAGGGATGAGTGTATTATTATTATTTTTATTATTATTAGCACCGCATCTTACTACCCGTTTGGGTTATACTCACATAAGCTAATGTGTATGGTAGCGTGATTGTGAGATGAAATGGAGGACCTACAGTTTAACGTGGAATCCGAACCACGGTGGAGGCCTGGCATTCCCCACATTCACAAATTGTCATTAATACACGTACTGTCAGAGGTGGAGGAAGGGTTTGGCAATAGATAAATCTGTGCCGGGACCAAGGATTGAACCCCAGACCCCAGAATGGAAGTCTGACACCTTACCCTTTGACCACCAGGTCACAGTTTTTTTATATTAATAATGGAAAGTGATCTCATATGTGTATAAGCTTTACGTACGTGCTTTTTGTTCACTCTGAACACTAGTCAGTAGCAAAAATGTTTTTTATCACAGGTTTCTAATTATTTCTTGTAGTAGAGTGAGTCAGAGCTTACCAAAAGGCCGGAAGTCAGAATTCATCCACCAGTCCCTTTGACTAAGTTGTCTCAGGCCTTGTGCCAGGTTACTCTCCTATAGGAAGTCCGCGTTTTTGTTTGTCCAGCTCACCACAGTGTTAGAAGTAGTAAGTAGTGCGTAGCCGTTAATTATGGGTTGGTTTTCTGATACACATGTTGTTCATGCAAACTTCCTGAAATGAACAAAAGTGTATACAATTATTATAAACTAGTGTATGACGGAGCAAGGGTGTAGAAATCTCCAAATAAGTCATGCAAGATTGACATGAAAATAAAAAGGTTAAACGTTTTAACATTAAATGAGACAGTGAAACTATTTGTACCAACCACAAAAAGTATTTTATCTAAATTGTAGATATTTATTTAGAACTATCCCCTTCCCCGTATTCTTTTTTGTAATGAATCCTGCAAAACAAAGCTTCAAATCATCCATCATGCAATATAAAAACAAAACTTTTTTTTACCTATTTTTTAATACAGTCCTACCATCACTGTATAGCCCCCTCCCTCTTTTTATCCTCCCTCCTATTTTCATCTCATTCCTCTTTTCTCATCTCTAACCCCCCCCCCCCCCAACCCTCTTCACCAAGCCCACTTTCCCTTCAACAACTTTTTTTTCCAACGACTATATAATATACTATCAACATTTTTATGAGGAATAAACTAAATTTCAAAATAAAATATAGCCTATATTACTCGCTGATAATGTAGCTTTATATTGATGAAATAATTTTTAAAATCGGTCAAGTAGTTTTTGAGTTTATCTATTACAAACAAAAAATCAAATCTTTCCTCTTTATAATATTAGTATAGATATTAGTATAGATTAGCAATAAGTACATTCTATAAAAATATTTTAGCTAAATCATTATTATGGTTAAAAATAAGGATTTTACAATTTGGTATGTTAAAACATTAAGCAAAAAATTATTATGACTCCTTAAAAGTCATACTAAAGTCTTTGTTTTATATCCGTTGAAAAAAAATTGTTGATGTATAGCTTACATGGTCTTGGAAAGAAGCCAGCGAAAGACAAAAACTTTTGGAGTGATTGCACCCACTTTGAAATCAGGTAAAACGCTTTCAATTCCAGCCTCACAAGTCGTGAGTAAACACTCTAGAAGATGTTCTTTCTGTTTACATTTCTATTTATAGTATGATTTACTTCTGCACACTGAATCTTTCTACCCATTCGGGCTACATGGCTATCACATGGTTAGGGTAGAGATAAGAAAGGTGGAACTTAATAGGAAATGTAAACACAATCGTGTAATGGAAAAAAGAAAAAATTGGGGGAAATAACACTCAATTAGAATTAGAACCCCGACGTTTGAGGCCACTAACAAACCACGTGCCCACCTGCTTAACGATTTTGGTGTTCATTTGATTGATTTTAGAAAACCTAACACTTAATATTTGTTAATTATTTTTTATAATATTTAAATTTTATAAATTATATTGATGTTGGATATTTTAAAACAGTATTTTTTTATAATAATATATAATTCAAATACTATTATGGATCGTATAAAATAAATTGTAGCATGATACTTTAAATTAAATACACAAAATTTACTTTCTTTACCATTTTTGAGAACATTAAATTTACTTTTGTCTTCTTAAAACCATACACTCTTCTTATTACTCTTAGTTCAATTAAAAGGAAAATTGTATTTTGAATTAACATTCTTAAGTTTTTTTTAATTTAAAGTAATAGAACCAGAAATTTAAGAAGGCATGTTCAAGACTTTCTGAATTAATTGAAAATAACTTTCTGCACCATCAATATACATTTGATTCTAATTAAAACTAACTTTAGTTTCCTTATTTATAATGGTGAACAATATAAAATCTCTACACTCATTAGGGTTAAACTATCGAATAATTTAATTAATCATAGGAGGTATGTTCTCACTAGTAGGAGTAATTGAATATTTTATCTAGGTTCATGTCAATATTAAATTCTAATCTTAATTTGACCAATTCAAATTCAATTAAATTAAGAATTATATAAACATTAATACTTTAATCATATAAACAAACTAAGTCATAAAATTTGTATTGTTATATGTGGTATGTAAATATTTGATTGCGTAATTTCTTAAATTTACCTTCTTTTGTTGAAAAGTATTGAATATATATTATCTTGTTTGATAATGGTACAAATACATTGTTTGCGTTGTTATTGAATTAAAACGTGACCAAATACATCGTAATCAATGTTAAGTAAGTTGGGCAAATACACGTTTACTTATAATGATTAAGAAGTTAAGTGAATGTACTATTTACTCGATTGAGTAGTGTTAAAATCATTGTTTATGTTTATTAATAGGTTGTGTAAACACAATATTTACATTATTTTGAAGATTTTTGATTCTAAATTATTTACATTAAATAGTGAAGTATTTCATAACATTGTTTACTTGTTAAATAAGTGATTCAAATAGTATTTTGATAGGTTTGTGAGCAGTATTAAGGTAGCCACCCTAATCAGCGAGAAATTATTATTTGCTGTCAGGTAGAGTGGCTTAAAATACAATGGTTGGTTTCGTTTTATGGAACTACTTTTCTATTCTGGCCAAGTTTTAACTCCTTCTCGCCCTTCCCTACAACCACAAATTGGCATGTCAATAAAAAGTAGGGGAATAAATATGCTAAAATTTTATTTCAAGGCAAAGAGGAAGGTTTTCTGCTAATTATTCTAAAAATTATATTTTTAATAGTGAGCTTATTAAAAATTATGCATTTATAAGAAAAAGTCTAAATTTATAGCCCTTTTTCATCAAGCCTGCTTTAAAGTTAAAAATGAGCTATTGTCACATTTTCACATTTTATTTTAATATCAATAAAACTAAAAATTTAAGGTTATAATGGAAATAATCCCGGTTAGAAATGTTCGACTTTGTTTTGAAGTGAAACATATTTAGAAATAAGGCATCATAAAATTAAATACTACTTTAAAGTTGGACACTTGCGAGGAAATTTCTTGTTTCTCGAGTTGGGAACCTAAAGAGGGAATAATATATATACATTCTTAGTTTATCAAATATGAATTTTAGAGAACAAAATATTAATCTCGTATTCTATTAATAAAGATACATTTATAATAATATTACATTCCCAAGTCTGCTCAAGATTACTAATAGGTATTTTAAGGATTTTAAAAAACGGTGCTTATGTTTGTTTTTGAATTTTTTTTCTGACTTGGATAATTATTAACCCTCATCCTTAAGGTACGGCAGAAGGGAGTGCAAGTATTTTCCAGTTTTTATAGAATATAATTTTTTTTGGCAATAATAAATCAAATATTTATCCAGTATCAACATAGAGTTTAGTTTTCTGCACATGCTAATATCAACAGATCTAAAATATCTGTCAAGGGTGTATTCGAATGTTGTCAAAACATTTTAAATAAAGATAAATTTTGTTTAAAAAATTTCAGGACACCCTTGACAGATATTCATGATCTGTTGATATTAGCATGTGTAGAAAACTTAACTCCATGTTGCTACTGGAGAAATATTAGATTTATTTTGGCCAAAAAAAAAATGTAATGCTATAAAAACTGTAAAATTACTCGTGCTCCCTTCTGCTGAATCTTAACAAACTATTATTAAATTGGTTTCATATACATTAAAGGATCAAATAGCCAAACCTATCATTTATGCATTTAGTGAGAAATACTCCATCTAGATATTATATTCTGAAAATTGAAAAATGACACCTAGTCCCGGGTTTGATTCCCGTGTCCAGGTGTCATTTTTCAATTTTCAGAATTTCATATACATTGATAATTTCATTCATGGATAGGACTTACATCAATTTTGGTATTAATTATTTTATTACTAACATAAATGTACTTTTCCTTTACTAAATCTTGATATTAATCTTATGAAATTAAGTGCAAGGTGAATTTATTTAAAATTGGTTGGGAAATATCTGGTGTCAGTGGTTTCATTTTATTTACTGTTTTGGCCAACTAAATTCTGGTAAAAAAAATCCACTTTTTATCTGTTGAATTTGTACCTAATTAGGTTTTGATTGGTTATTCGTTTGTTAATAGGATCCCTCCCAATATCATAAATGTTATGTTTTTTATTTTACCTTTATCTATTACCTATTTGAAGTAGTTCCCTAGGGGGATAGTTTATCTTAGTTTTATGCCTATGTTTGAGTGACGTTAAAACAAATTTTTTTAATCAGGTATAAGTGAATTCTATTTTGATAGTCAGTTTCTATAAATTAAACTGAATGCCTGTATTTGAATTAATATTTTAATCTTACATTAAAATTATTGGTAGTCAATGTCTATATAATGTTAAGATTAATTTTTTTTGTTAAAATTAATATATTTATAATGTTATAAGCGTAGTATTTTTTTAAATTTACAGCAATAGAAAAATTAAAGATATTATTGAAGATGGTTTTTAAATAATGTAAGAATAATTTTTACCAAGAAAATTATTGCATGGCTTTTGACGTAGCTCTTGCAATTCACTATAATCCAGACTCTGTAGAGATAGGAGGTTATAATTTCTGTGAGATGCACTGAAGGTAGTTAGTTCTTTCTAAGCTATAACTTGCTCATCACTACTCTATTGGAATAAATATATGGATCGGTTGTAAGATGTAAGGCTATAATAAAAAAGCTTATACAAATGTATTTTTATCCATATTATGTTAAACTTAATTTGTTAAATGAGTTAGTCAAATATTTAATTTTGCTCAGTAGAGCTTCAATAATATACACCTTCATTGAAGTAAGATAATAGTGGGAAAACAACAATAAAATATCTTACATAGAAATCAACTTCCAAAGCAATCAGTTTGTATTCGCGCACAGATATAATTATATAATAATACTTAGCACCGCGTCTCACTACCCGTTAGGGCTATACGCTTAAGTACTAATTACACAAATGGGTTAAGAACTGTGAAGGTTACATATAGACCCAATGAACCACAATTGGCGTGGAGGGAGCGTGGAAAAACATATAGGAAAAACCACTACAGTTCATCCTAGAGAGATTTTAACCTCAATCTGCCCGTGCTCAGCAGTCTAGCTCAGCACGAAACTAGTCTATGCCACCAAGTTGAGTAATCTAATTATTAATGAAAGATCAAATAATTATATTGAGAAAATATTTTTAAATGTTATAACATGATGTTTTTTTATCACGTAGACTAACACAGTACTTTGTTAAAGAAAAAGGGTAAACAAATATAAACGAATTTATTCTTACAAGAAACGTTAAAATTACCTTTACATTCATTTTTTTTAAATGATCAAAGTAAATGCCAACATGTGAAATGCTACCAATTTTTTGGTAAAGAAACATTTACCACTAAAAAATCCTCGTTGGATACGTTCCTAGGATAATGTCAACATTTTAGAAATAGTTTTGTTCTATTTATTTCGAATCCGTTCTAAGGCCGCAAGTATTTTTAACGTTGTCTCCGCAAAGACGGAGAGAAAAAAAACCCCATCAAGAAGTGAGGGAGAGGAAGTAGGATACGTGACGCCAGAGACTTGTGTTAATGGGGGTTTGAAGTCATTCACTTGTTTTCTTGATGTCGTTTTGTTGTTTGGGACCATCCACACGCTTCTTTGACAAGACAACAATGCAAGATGAAACAAGCGGATGTGACGTTATCATAACATATGAGCTTCATATTTTCTATTTTCTCATATACAAAAAAAAATCTCAAGTTCTTATTCCACGTGGCATACACGCACACACACACACACACACACACATATATATTATATACGTTATGTGTATATCTACATAGGCCTACATAGGTGTGTATGCAAAAATCAAATTCTTTTAATAAGTTATCATAATTTTTTTAAAGTAAACAATGGATTTTATTAATATTTTTAAGCGATATTACTAATCAGCCTATACTAGGTGGATTGCCCAAACGAATTAAAATAGGAATAATAGATCTAGTTTTAAATATACATAAAATCATCAAAATTAAATATTTTTTCCAACGCTATCACATTGCTCTCGTTCTAAAAATAAGGTGTTTTATTTCTCTAATTATTAATGCTCCACTTCTTACTACTATTCTGGGCTCTCTTTATATTTACACTAATAGTGTATTAATGAGGAACATCTATTATTAAAGTAGGTTTGCATTGGCGAATAAATTAACGAGGAAAATATAAGTTCAAGTGTCCGGGACTCGAGTTCAGCACTCTCCATGGCCAGAAATGTAAACCAGACGATGCCCACGTCTTTTATCACGTGCTTACTATTAGAATATCTAACATTTTAATAATTTTCTCGCTGGCCACGTGGTCTAAATGTCAAGTTTCTGGTTTGACAGTAAATTGGAGCCCCATTTTCTAGTACCGGCCGGGTGTATTTCCCAATGCTGGTTTCCCATTTTACCTCCACGCAAACGGGGATGTATTAATAAAAAAAAGAACAAAAATCTTTCTCGTTAAAACGAGTGAAAAGTCCATTAAATCTTTCTGTGAAGGATAGAAAGATAAATACTCTATTTTTTTTTCTTATTTCCGTCAGATATGTTCCCTTCATATATATTTTCTCTCGTGTTGTTATTCGATTTCCTTTTTTTTTCATTTTTTTTTCACTTCAACGTTTTTAGTCTTTTGTGGGCGATAAATAGGCTGGACAATGGAAGATGTCGGATGTTTCCTGAACTTTCTATTGTTACGGAAGTTACATGGAGAAATGGAGAGAAAATAACAATCCAACGTTAACGTTTCTACTAAAGAGACAGCAGTGTGCTAGCGAGCTAGGCTACTCTTCCCTTGGACGTCTTATCTCTTGGCTGTCTCTTATCTTTTTGAGTTCGGATTCTTATTGAGGAGGGGAGGAAACACTTTTAAGGTTCAGGATACTTTCTTTCTATTCATTCTTATCACCGATTTCGGTGTATAGCCGGGACAAGTAAGACGTGAAACATGGGGAAAAAATAAATAAAAATTGAAACATCGAATCTTTTCTTTCAATTTTCAAATAATTCCAGTTCTAGTGTGAAATATATAGATTTTTTGAAAGAGACAGGACAAGGGTAGCCTAGCTATGAATAGACACGACCAAATGTCAGGAACCTCTGTTTTGGTTTGACCTTGGTAGCTCAGTTTTTGAAGCACCTCGTGGTACACGGATGGTGTTTAATTCTCCAAAGATTGTTTAGCTTTCCTTTTATGCAAACGTGGTTCTATTCCAGCCATATACTACCATTATATTTCTTACCTAATTTCTATTGCTAAATTTGAATAGTCCTGATAGGCTAGTAAGACGTGATGCAAAATAAAATAAGTAGTTATATCAGAGTGTTCTTTTACAAATAAGAGAGAATTAAATTAATAACTACTAAGGTAAATACATTGACAAGCTGCGTACTCTTTAATATTGTATTAATTATTCTATAAAGATCAATATAAACATATTTAGTATTGTTAATCAAACTTGTATGATCGCATACTTTTTTTTTACTTGAAAGGTTTTATGTAGTTCGATATAAAATTTTGCACGGTTTTTAATTTGTAAATTTTTTAATTGGTCGTGTTTTATACAAACGTAGTGACTCCTCTAAAAATATAGTCCTGACTTATTTAAAGATAGATAAATTAACCATTTATAGTACTGGAACTAACTAAAAATTTGTAGCAAGATTGTCCACTTACATATAGTACGTACATCTTTCAATTCTATCCTTAAATTGTAGATTTTATATTTTATAAATGCACACGGGATATTGCTAATTCCCATATCATGATGTATTACATTACAATCAATTTATAAGCTTCCATAAATAAAATATAAATCTGTTGAGTCGATATTGTGGAAATAATTTTTTTAAATTACGTCATTTTTTTTAAAATTATTTTACGCCAAATCTATAATCTATTGAGTGAATGCTTTTATTTTAAAAATAATATACAAATTTGTTATTTAAAACAGGAGATATTGTAGCCTAAATATATTCCGACTTTCTGAACTTTCGTATTAATTTTAATATTTTGTAAATTTGAAAATGTTTGAATATTTTATCGGTGTGTGAGCTTTAATAAATAAACTATTGTTTAAAATTGTATAGGTAACATTCAAAAAATAACTGTAGATAGGAATGCAAATAAGTTTTAAATGTTATACATATAGATATACTTATGAATTAAATTTCAAGAAATTATATAATTGATTATAGCGTTTACCAAAGAAAATTCTTCCCTCATCTCTGAAATGTCACTTTAAATAAAAATATAATTCTAAAAATGTCAAGTTTAGTGTAAAGGTTGATATTATTATTCATTTATTTACTACTATTTACTGTAATTTTAAATACGGGCGAATACTTGTGCAATTATAAAAGGTCAACTTGTTCATAATCTATCCTTACATAAGTTAGTATAAAATTTGGGTTTACAGGAATGATACTAAAAATAAATAATTCATATTCATTTAAGGAAATACAATACAGGATTACCTCTGTAGAAAAGGTAGGAACATTCTAACAGATAGTAAATAATCTGCGTACACATTTAAGTATATTTAAGGCATTAATAAATTATAAAAAATCACATCTGGTCAAGGATATTACTGTGTGTAGACAAATTCACTTTGCTTGTTGGGGGCTCCACCCCAAAACCCCCGGAGACCTTTTTTTGCCAGTGGATGTAAGCTAATGTAATTACAGAGCCATTTTTGATAAGTTTTACCGTTTAGCCACAAGATACCTCCAAAGAAAGGTCCTCAATAACTTTAAAGTTTATCCGACATTTTGAAATTTTTTTTGGGGGTTACAATTTTTTTTTTAACTTTTTGGGATTTTCCTGTCAGTTTCAGGTCAGAAGCTATAAATTTGCCAAATTTAAAGTTTCTAGTTCATTTGGAAGTGAGTAAACATTAATATCAGTGAAGGTGACCTGGTGGTCTAGGGGTAAGGTGTCAGACTTCTATGCTGGCGGCCGGGGTTCAATCCTCGGTCCCAGCACAGATTTATCTGATTTCCAAACCCTTCCTTCACCTCTGACAAGACATCTTGTGAATGTGGGAATGCCAGGCCTCCACCGTGGTTCGGATTCCACGTTAAACTGTAGGTCCTTCATTTCATCTCATAATCACCCTACCATTACACATTAGCGTAAGAGCGTAAAACCCGAATGGGTAGTAAGACGCGAAGCTAGTAATAATAATATCAGTGAATGAGTCAGCAATTAGACTTTATAATTGTATAATACACCTTTGACGGATTATTTTAATATAAAACAAATACTGACAGAGTTAATAATGGTATCACAAGCCACCTTGTTTAAGATGATATGAAGAAACTTAAAAAAAAAAAAGTAAGAATTCAGACAATGGGAAAAAATAAAAGAAGAGTAAGGAAGTGAAAAACAAATAGCCCTCAACATCTCACGGAAATGAAGGAGAAGGTACGGATTTTGTTTGGACAGCTATTGATTTCAGGTATTAGTGGGGGAAAAAAAAAAGACTTGAAAAGAAATTTGATTGGACGGGACGGTTGAATATAGACTAGTGAGTGGGTTATCAGGAAGAGATTTCGATATCGATATATTTCTGGATCTGACATATAAGACAAAATGATAGTGAAGAAAATACTAGAAACCTTTATACAAGACCGTTCTTTCCCATATATTTGAAAGATTTTACGAAGATAAGTGGGACAGATTAGGGAAAGCTTGTGTATGGGAGGTGGTAGGAGGATATGGAAAGGGTTTTTTTTTTCCAAAATTAAATTATGTTAAATTAAAGACACACGCAAGAGATAATTCTAATAAAGATTGAAGATTTATAAATAAATTAGGTTTTTGTAATAATTATTCATTGATCAATATATGGTTCATGAAATGATCTCAAACATTTAATTATTGTATAAATAATAAAAATAAAATTACATTGTGATGGGAAGGTCAGATATCGAATACTGATTGTGATGCTGTTTTTTTATAATTTTTTATTCTACCTCCATGCGAATGTATGTATATTTATATCTTCCTCAACCACACCCTATAATTTTGGTGTAATAGTGTTTATTCCAGACGGGTAGTAAGACAAGGGAAAAAATCTAGTGATAGGAATTGGATTTGAATAAAATTGGATTATAGTCACCGATGCAGAGCCAAAGGCCTCGGTCTCAATTTTCCCATTAATTAATAATTACAATGAAAATGCATTGTGTGTTGTAGCTAATCAAATTGAACTATTTTATAAAAATCAATTAATGATAAGTTTAACTATATTCTATAAAATTTCTTAGAAAAGGATTATACTAGCAATACAATACATCAATTTTGTTCTAATCATTTAGTAATAAATAACTTTATAGGCCTAATCTTCTTTTCTTAACATGAAAAGATTAATTTAAGTACGAAAAGGTCCTTTAATATATATAATATTCTAGTAGAATCGACTCATCACAAATTGTATTGTAAAATTCAAAGGAAAGTTGAGATACTAAAAGTTTTAATAAATCACTTTCAATTAAGATTTTAAAACATTCTTCTTTTAAAAAAATCACTCTTGGACGCTTTTACTGAAAATAAGAAAAACTTAAAATCGACTATAAATTACGGCACTTAACTGATTGCAAACAAGGGATTTAAACTTCACCATTAACAACATCAAAGAAAACTTCTGAAAAGTGAAGATAAGTTTGGTTTGTTTTTTTCCTACAGAATATTTACACACTATAGTCAATATCTCGAAAACCAGACTAGAAGATATGCTCTGTTAAATTTTGTTTCTAAGCGACCATGATACCCAAGTTATAAACTGTAATTTACCCTCTAAAATACTCCAGTACCTAACATGGCAGCATCAGAAAATATACCGGGGTATCCATCAATAATGAACAGTATTTATGGTTTGGAAAAAGGGGAGGGGTGGAATTCAAAATAATAGTATTCATATCAAGTGGATCAAAGAAAATTGTCTCTTAGGTCTTTGTTGGTGACCCCTGTTTGGTCCTTCAGATGAAACGATTAAACATTCTTAGTTCCGTGACTGAAAAAGAAAAACTCTTTTAAGTGTAACAGATGAATCTCTTTGTCCCTTTGGACAATAATTATTGCCGTTGTTCACTAACTTAGGATAGTCATTTATTTTTAAACAATGGAACACTAATAGATATTTTAAAATGTATCCGTTGGATCAAAGTGTATTAAAAGATTGTACATTCTTTTTCCCGTCGTTTATTTATATCCGTCCAGACTAGCCATATTTACTTACACTGTTGAGGTAGATATGAGGAAGGTAAAATTTAAATTATATGTAGCCGCATTTCTCGTATAAATAGTGGAAACGTAGAGGAAAATTCACTTTCAGTACAATCAGCCAGGATTCAAACCAGGACAGCAGCGTTATCAGCAAACCAGACTAGATGAGCTTGGCATCCAGGCCACGTCCCTACCGATGCTGATGACATCCTATTCTATGTTCAGAAGTATACCAATTATAAAAGGAAATATTACACATTACTGTATAAATGTTTTGTCTAGAAATGCGTTGGAACAAAAATACTTCATGGCAACAGTCCGTGATCAAGCTATACTGGCTGAGAGGCCGCAGTTTGTTGGCTAAGAGGGTGCTTGCTTCTGTGGGTTGATTATGGCCATGCGGTCAGCACAACGTACCCTTAGGCCTTTAATTTCCGTTTATATCAGCTGGAGCTGATTCTTTTTAATTCAAGTAGTTTCTCATATTTTGTCCCCACAGGCCTAACTATGTCTGACCCCATTCCAGACACACTGCTTCATAGAAGTGTTCTGGAGGCACTGGAGGTTGAACCCAGAATCTCTGGATCCGTAATCATGAACTATAAACACTTATAGTGAGCAGAGGTGCTCGTTCGCGATACAAACACAAACACAATCCTAAAATAAACGAAAGAAAACTTAGAAAGACTAATAAGATAAGGCAATAATTGAAAGACTATGATAGTGCGAAAGCGAAGAAAAGACACTTGAATGAACAATATGAAAAGGGATAAAGAGAGCTAAAGATAAAGGATTAAAGCCAAACAGGCCTCTACCACTTTAAACTAGCTCTTTTTTTGGTCGTGTCCCTCATAAACATACCCCACACCAGTATCAAGTTGGTGTAGTTCTCAGTGAAGAGACATGGGGAATTGGGAATATAAAGGTATCAAATATCCTTTCTTTAAAATAGTTAATTATATTATCTTGAATAGTTAATTATATTATCTTGAATAGTTAATTATATTATCTTGAATAGGGAATATATTGACCTAACAAAATATGGATGAAATATTTACTTATAAAATCAGGCGTGAAGAAACTTAGACTCACGGGTCCACCACGGTAGATATTACACATGTCCATCACAGACT
Source organism: Timema cristinae (assembly GCA_039000515.1). Taxonomy (NCBI): domain Eukaryota; kingdom Metazoa; phylum Arthropoda; class Insecta; order Phasmatodea; family Timematidae; genus Timema; species Timema cristinae. The sequence goes on along the minus strand of JBCFYV010000024.1, from coordinate 38,026,052 downwards.
CTGCCTTAAAATATAAATGACCTTGGGCACAGGACGATTCCTGGATAGCTTAGTGGTTAGAGCATTGGTGTACTAAGGCAAAGGTACCGGGTTCGATTCTATTGTCCACTTGTCATTTTTCAACAATATATATATATATATATATAATATATATAATATATATATATATAATGTATATATGTATATAACTCATCTCCTGCCTTTTATACAGTTTTCTCTGCGGTTAAGGCAAGGTAAGCTTCCAAATGAAAAGCTAAAAGCCAAAAGGTACACCCAGCCGAAGCCCTTCCTTTACTTTCAGATACACATACAAGAAAATTGCTTATATAATACCAGTCATAAATATGTTATTTATATTTTTGAGTTCTACAACATGGGAATACCCACTGCCATCAAAATCTAAAGTGTTAATCTGTAGTCTTCAGGTTTTATTTTTCAAACTTATTACAATTAACATAATATACATTTTTTTTCAGTGGTGGTTCGTGTAAATGCACTGCGGAACTGCATCACCCCCTATTTCCACTTGATATTATCGATAACATTTAATATAATTGAGTCCTTTTTTTCTTTAATTCTTTAGTTATTTTTGTATTACAATAGATATTCCTTAAGCTTAATGTCAGTACTTCAGTAGCCATCCCCCAGTTTATGATAAAGATACAAATATCTTTGTATGGAACTGTGCGCTTTACAGTGCCAGCGACGTGATGTTTGACTGTTGTGCGTATTCACACATAGGAAGGAGTGGGGAGGAAGGTGGGACTGCCAGTTAGAGAGAGCACTGTTGCTCTCGAAGTGCCGACTCTGACGTGATGGCGAAAGGAAGTTTTTTTTAGTGTTATGCTTAAAAACCGTGTACCATATTCTTGAATGTGATAAATTTTAGGAGATTGTAGAATCAGATTATTATACTGCTTCCAGCTATATAATTTGATTCATTTTTTTCCGGTTCTTTTATTTAACAGAAAGACTAAATGCGCTTGCAGTATTTTCAATGGAGAAAATTTTTCTCAATTGTCATCTAGAGATCAAAGAGAAAATTATTGAACTTTTGGCGCAAATTAAAACAAGAATAATGTATTTAATTTAAAATGAATAGATCAAGCTTGAACTGTAACAATTTAAGTTGAAGTAAGTAAAAAAATGATTTTTTTTGTTAAGATTTTATCAAGTGCCTGAATAAATTATCTCTTTATACATGTTTTTTTCCTTTTATAAAATTTTAAAACAAAGGATAAACATTTTCTGGAGCAGCACACCCACCAAATTTAGCTACGAACCACCACTGATTCTGTTAATTATTTTCTAAAAATTTTGTATTTTATTTTTTCAAAAATTAAGCAAATGAAAACTGAACTTGGGGAATCAAACCCAGTAGATTTGGTTTATCGTGCTAACAATGCTCTAGCACTGAGCTATCCATAATTCGTCCCCTGCTAAGGTTCATTTTTCACTCATATTTTATTATTTTGTTATATATTCCAAACCTCACTGGTTCTGAACAATTGATTATACAAACCTTTTCTCCCTTTCATTTTGGTTTTGTATTCACACCCACTTCAATGAGTTAGTTGCATAATTTGAGTCGTCATATTGTAATTTGATGAATCACAGGTAAATAGATCAGTCTTACGGTTCTGGTTGAGTGCAGTGAGTTTTTTTTATTGTTTGCATTACACACACACATATATACATAAATTAGTTTTTTTGTAGAATATTCTTTTTAAGGTGTGGCTGAAAGGAATGAAAGTAGAGTTTTAATTAAAATGAATTATTTTGGCGAAAATAAATCAAATATTTCTCCAGTATCAACTTAGAGTTTAGGTTTCTGCACATTCTAATATCAACATATATTGAATATTTGTCAAGGGTGTCCTGGAAATTTGTCAAAACATTATATCATTATTTAAAAGTTTTGACAAAATTCCAGGACACCCTTGACATATATTCAAGATCTGTTGATATTAGCATGTGCAGAAAACTAGACTCTATATTGATACTGGAGAAATATTTTATTGATTTTGGCCAAAAAAAAAATTTAATTCTACAAAAACTGTAAGATTACTCCCGATCTCTTTTAACGCACCATATATTCCTAAGTAATATTATTAGAAACTTTGAATTAGCTAACAATCATTCTAGTAACGGCAGGTTGAACATTTTAAAATAAAATGAAACCAATGAAACCTCATTTTTAATACATCAAAGAGACTTGAGAATAAATCGTATAACATTTCAACAGTGTTGACATTTTTAACTCACATTCTCAGATTACACATGTAATCTTAATTATCAAACACACACACACATTCAGCGTGTTTGACGTAGCAAGAAATAATCAGCAGGGTGGTGAAAACTTCCAAATCGAGAGCATATTCAGCGAGATCAAGCCTGACGCCTGTGGCTATTCCGAATGTCTCATTTTCTGCCCACGTATAATTTTCATTCGAGCTCAGTGCTAGAGTGTATTAAACGTAAAATAAGCTCTCAATTCTATTTATTTTGATATATAAAGAAATGACCCGCCTCGGTGGCGTAGTTGGCTAACGCTCTTGTCGTGTTTAACTTGACTGCTGAGGACGGGGAGATCAAGGTTCGAATCTCGGTCGGGTGAACTGGGGGTGGTTTTTCCTAAATAGTTTTCCATTCTACCTCCACGCAAATGCGGGTTCACTTCCTCTAATTCAACCTTCCCAATTCCTAATCCATTAATGTAATAAGTACTTAAAGCGTATAACCCGAACGGGTAGTAAGACGCGGAGATAATAATAATAATAATAATAATAATAATAATAATAATAATATAAAGAAATGATATAAACTTTTCCTGTGTGTGGGTTCCATTTAGCATCTTCTCTTTAGTAGAATAAAGAAATTCTTAAGGTCTTAAGTCACTCAAAATATTATGATTAATCTTTCGGCTATAAATACATAATATTTTAATATATTTTCCAAGAATCACATATTTTAGTAAAGTATATTAATTTTTTTTTTTTAAAAAAAGCACCGCGTCTTATTACACGTTTGAGCTTTATCCTGTTTACTAATTACCCTAATGATTTAAGGAATAGGAAGATTTAATTTATATGAAGTGTTCCCAAATTTGCATGACGGAAGAGGAGTAAATAATTTCAGTAAATCTACCCTCAGCACAACCGACTGCTATCGAACTCAAATTTGCCCGTCAAAGGAAGTCTAATATATTGCGATAGTGACGCTTTATACTATGCGGCCACCAATGTAAGTAATGGTTTAATTAATATAACAATTATAAAATAAATTAACTAAAAAACATACTTCAACCCTATCCGATCCAAAATAAGGTTAGCATGTTTATCGTATTTGGTCAAGGGAGGTTCATAGATGTAATAAAGTAATGGTTAACTATAGTAAATCTTCCTGGTATTCGTGCGGGAATTATGGTTTATCTTTTGAAATAATTCCACGGAAAAAATTAAAATGACTTCACACCATAAGTTTTAGATGGCTAAATCATTAATAAAGCGGGTTATTAATAAAATATATTTTTGTGGTTATTAATAAAACTACTAGATCTAATTCAAAGTATCCTGTTTTAAAGTCAAGTGTACTGCATATGTTATTGTTTAGAGGTGGTATGTTTATAAATTAGCAAATATAGATATGTACCGTGCCACTTAACCATTTTGGGATATTCTATGTTTATTTTGAATATACTGTAAATGGTTATTCCTAAGGAATGCCAAACATAGTTCAAGCCGTCGTTTTAGAAAACAATAAACATTATAGTGTTGAAACCTGCCTCAGTGGCGTAGTTGGCTAACGCGCTAGTCTTGTTGAGCTCGACTGCTGAGGACAGGGAGATCGAGGTTCGAATCTCGGTCGGGTGAACTGGGGATGGTTTTTCCTAAACGGGTTTCCACTCTTCCTCCATGCAAATGCGGGCTCCCTTCCTCTAATTCCACCTTTCAAGTTCCTAATCCATTTGCGTAATTAGTACTTAAAGCGTATAACCCGAACGGGTAATATAACGCGATGCTAAATAATAATAATAATAATAAATATAGTATTGAAGTGGGAAATGTCGGGGACCCGAGAACAGGACAGTGTCCATACAGTTTTTATTACAAAACTTTTTGTGCCCAAAATAAAAAATAACATTGCTTCATTAGGCCTATAAATATAGAGTTTAGTTTTCTTCGAATGGTGATATTAACCGTTTTTGAAAATATGTCATCAGCATTGTGGCATTAGATAAGAAACATTTTAAATCAGGAAAAAAATTGATCAGAGCAGCCTTGATAGATATTCAAGAACTGTTTAGTTCCTCATGTGAAGAAAATGAAACTTAATAAATTTCTTTCAATATACTGTACATTGATGATTACATGCATGAGTACGGCGTACATCTGTTTTGATATTATTTATTTAATTACTCACGTAAAGGTATTTTCCCTTTATTAAATCTTTACACTTAAAATTTATGAAGTTAAGTCCAAACTGAATTTATTTATTATTGGTTAGGAGCTGATAGAAGGGGTCAATGTATGTTATGTGATTATTGTGTCTTGCTAATTCATACTGGTAAAAGACTTCCATCCCAACTTTGAGTGTCAATCTTTACACGTTTATAAGTAGGGTTTTTTGGTGAACTCATTTAGTAAATATCTGTATTTTTGCAGTTTTTATCGATAAAAACTTATTTTTGCCAAAATAAGATTATTTATTGCCCCACTAGATGCATTTAGCTTAACTTAATACAAATTATAATCTCGATAGTTTTTGAATTATTGTCAATATAATCTTGGAATTCAATAATATACATTCTTAAGAGAAAGATCTTCGATAAAATTATATAATTCTCATTTTAGAAATTCCAAATCTTTTGAGATTACTAAACTGTGTGTATAAAATTAAACTTAAAATATCTACTGAATGAATATTTAATATTTAAAATATGTTTTTTCTTCATAAAAAGTGAAAAAATACGGACATTACCTCGCGTTCCATTCCATGCCATCTTAACTTATGTAATTGCTAAGGAAAATTTCTCCAAAGGGTACCAAACGTTGCGGTAGACGTTAATTTATCAATCGTAATAGCGTTTTTTAAATGAAGCGAGGATTGAGTTAATCTCTTTTAAAAACATCTTGGGATTCCCTTCCTGGAAGTACACAAACATCACGGGACTCCCTTCTTGGATGTACACAAGTCTTCAAGGGTTTGACTCCTCTCTTCGTTTTCGATTACCCCCTCTTCCCCCTCTCACTCTTAAAACTCTCATTTGTGTTTTAAAGTGATTGTGACTCAATGAACGTCATTACAACTAAGATACTCGTGAAACGTAAATACAAATCAAAACATTTCTTTCAAACTTTTGGAAACGATTGAAGCAAATGGTACAATATGATACATGTAATTGAGTTTCGCTCCGACGACTCGTAGAAAATGTCAATAATATAATTTCAAAAATATATTAAAGGGAACGTTACATATCTATAAAGTCGGTTGGTAAAATTAATAAAAGAATAAAGAGTGATTTCTTCATGTTTTTTTTAAATTTATTGTAAGTAATTAAGCTGTTCATTCATATTTAATATTCATTTCATATTGTATGGAGTAGGTTTGTTTGGTTAAGAGATCTATTTTAGTTATCTTTTAATTTTAAATGTGATATAATCTATTAATATAACACTTTAAATATATTATTAAACATTGGCTACTTAATGTGGAACCTACTACATTGCAATGTGACCAAGACCATAGACAGTTCTTTTAGGGGGGGGGTTCAAACCCCCTCTGAGATTTAATTAACAAAATATATAAGGCTTTATTCATGGTTCAAACGATATAAAAATTAAGGCACAAGTACAAATTATAGGGCTGTATTACTAAGACCCTCTGGCAGTCAGGGGGCTATACTGCTATAAAGAAACATTTCAGATAGCTTCTATAAATGTTTAAATCTAGAATTTGTTCTATCCTCCAGTAATTATGGAATGATCCCCACCAAAAACACCCACCACCCGCGTTGAGATTATTGTCTGGCTACGGCCTTGAATGTGACCATCCTTTATTACATATAAAAATTATTTAAATAGATACTCTCCTTACCAACCTTTTTTGAGTATTAAAAAAAGTTTAAAAATCTTAGTTTCTTAAAATAAAATGAATTAGTGAATGTGTTAAGCTGCCCAAACATCTTCGTTTGCGGTAACCAAGTCATAACAGGTCCAAACCTCTAACTACAAGTACACAAGTTTGTATAAAAACATTTTTTTATGACAAATTTACCACTAATAAAGTATACATATTTTAGGTTCCTATTTAGTGAAAATTGACAAGACAAGGGCCAAATACACAATTTTATCTATACATAGGAAGCTTATTTAAATCAAAGGTTCTTTCCATCAACCCCTGTCAACAATATCTCTTTATTAACTGGATGGTGGAGTAAAGAGTTAAGATACACCGTATAATCTAATATTGTCATAAAAATATTATAATTTTACAACCACTTGGCTTAAACACTATATAGATACGGATATTCTCATCTAAAATAAAAAAGTAGGATATTATTTACTAATGAAGTCAGCTTTTAGTTTATTTATCAATGTATATTTATATTTGTTTTACTTATGGTATAAATATCTTATTGTTTCTTCATTCATTGCTTGAATTATATAGAAAGTTAAACAGTTTTGGTAGATGTACATTATTTACAAATAAATTACCCCGAGAGTAAATCTGATGATATCGGGCTTTTAGCTTTCAAATTAGAGAAAAAACTATGATTTTTTTTTATAAACTTCATTTCAAATCTTGGTTAAATCAAAACTGACATAGTAATATTTTTTTAAAACAAGCTGAAAACTTAATGTTTGTTATTGACTTTCGTATAATCCTTAATATATCTCAAAAGTTGTTTGCTGAAATCTTTTAAAATTTCAATAATTAATGAACGTCAACTCTTTGAGGTATTTAACGTGCACATTAGAGCCAATTGTCAATATCAGCACCAGACTTAAAAAATTAACTTAAATATAGACAGTCTTTAACTCATCATGGTGAAAGGGGAAGCCCGCATTTCACCTATGATACATTTTTTGTTCATTCCGAGAATCAAACCCGGAATTTTTAGCTTAAAATAGAGACCCGCTATCGACTGAGATAAGGTGTTGGACAGTAATTAATTAACTTTCAATGTTGGTAGCACTTTAAAAACTACTTAGTTTTTTCTTTAACTCACACACTTGGTGTAGTACTTAAGGAAACTTATATTGAAGAAAACATATTAATCAAAATATATTATAATTTATATCAAAATTTATTTATTATTTCAATATGTTATCAAATGGTGGTAGAGACAACTTAGTATAGTACTTTGAATTTACACATCAACTGTCTTAACGACCACAAAAAAAAAGTACATTCCCTTTGAACGCAGCATAGGAATTGCGTCCCTAGTTTTAATCCTCTGATAAGAAGTTAATGGTCTTTATTTTTAAAAATAATTATTGCTTATAGTATATTAATACTATTTGAAAGTATTTAATCAAATTAACATTCTGGCTGGTTTTAAATTATTAAATAATAATATTAATTAAGAGTAATTTTAATGACTATTATTTATATTTCATGTTGCCTCTTTCTAACCCTATTCATATATTTCTCGTTCTCATTATTCCTGTCCTTAATCCTTATCCACTTGAATGGCCTATGACAATTCACTTTCCCAACGTCATAAATCCTAATTGTCTTCCGCAGGCGAAGCTAGAAGGTACATGCCACCCACTATTATCCTCTGTCTGCCGTAATATTTCACTCCCTGACTGTTCCTCTTCAATCTCCATTGAGACAGAACATTTAACTGTGTCATCACTACAAATGAAGTTCATTGAGAATTATTAATTATTCCTTTCATAAGAATTGTTAATTTCTTTTCCCTACATTGCCTCACAAATTTAAATGGAGATTGCAACATTTTATTTTTCTCTTTTATTTATAAGTAACAGACTTTGCTATCAAAATAGATTAAATCGTGTATCTACAATGTATTTTGAATAATCATAATAATGAGTTCAAATGTTTGGGAAGAGAAATACCACACATAATTATACATCCATATTAAAACCTTTAAGTCTCCAATAACTACTAATTATTTTAACGTTCAATTTATACAGCAAAAATATATATGTTATTGCTTGATCTAGCTTCCCCTAACTCAGACAAAATAATCTAGTCAAAGATTGAATTTATGTATTTGCACAAACTTTCGCAGGGAATGAATATAGAAAGTCATCTTCAGTGGACAAGGTCTGGATTATAAAACCTCATATCTTTGTATTTGAGACAGTGGTGTAGAGTCCTATAATTACTTTAATTATCTTAATGTTTTTCTCAATAATTTTTTGTGAAATAAATGGTAAAGTAGAATATACTTGAAATATTTTGTTTCGACCAAAGCTAATTTAGTAATTGTTTATCTATTCGACAGCCATCAAGCCATAAAATGAGCTTAAAGCTATATATATATATAAAAAAAGCAATATTTTTCGATGACATAGGGAGTCACTAATCAAGAATATCCGATATGTAATCTGATTCTTAAATATAGGACCCTTTCCTATCTCGATGTTATGGGCAATGAACAAGGGGGGGGGGTCGTAATTCCCCCCTTTCTTAAAATGTACGTTTCTGCTGGTGTAAGAGTTAATAAATGTCATTTTAAGAAGAGTGTACAAAATTTCAGTTCGCTAAAATTGGTGGCTAGAATACCACAATCTCCATTGATGGGCACACGGGTCAATTTATAAACCATATCTGTACTGGTTTATGGTAACGGGCGTGTCAAAGTTGGCGGAACCGGGAGGAATAAATTTTCTCTCACCCCCTCCTCGGATATATTTCATATTCTCTGATATTATCGAATATGAAGCTGAAAGATGGCCTTAACTAAGACTCAATATAATTTATAGATGCATTAAATTTCCAAAAAATTGCTGGATAAGGTTTCTTTAAATAGATTCTAAAGGCATATAATTGTCGGAAAAAATTAAGGTGTGGATCATTCTAAATAATTTTGAGGGGCATCAAAATCAAAATTTTAAAGATGTCCAAGGCAAGACAACTTTTAATAGCTTTCAGACATATATATATATATATATTTTTTTAATCTAGGGCAATGACCTCTCAAAATAGCTTCTTGACGTAATTTTAAAAAAACTTGCTAAGGAAGGATTTCTTCAAACAGCTTAAAAAAATCTAGTTTTCAAAAATTAGTAGGACCTCCTCAAATGGTTTTTACATACATTGAATTTACAAATATTTATTGGTGATGGTGGGTGAGGGTGAGGATGAGGGTGTGGGGTGAAAGGCAAGTCACTAAAAATGTGTTTTTCTTTTTTTTATGCATCATCATTGACCACATAAGATTTAACCACAACTTGCTCCAATCCCTGCTAGGTTTATTGAGAGAGGCTTTTACTAAATAACTTTTTCAATCTCCCTCCACGCAGTTTTGGGTACATTTCCTGTCTAGTCCATACGTGTAAATATATGGTTATCTCGTATGGAAAGTAAATAAAACCAACTATATCACGTGAGCCAGACTTATCTCATAAATCGTTATTAGCTTTCACCAATTGAATGCATTGAACTCGCTTTTAAACTATTATTTTTTATCCTGCTTCCAGATAGATGTTTTTTAAATAATTCAAGTCCTTGGAAACATTTGGTTAATTCTATATACACAATTGTATTTTTAAATAATGATTTAGATGAAAAACATTTATTTTAATTTACAAATCGATCCTCGCCCGTGATGTCTCTTCATTAAAACTATCGTGTTTAAAATATCTATTTACAGGCAAGTAAAGAATGGAGAAAAATCCTCTATAAATATAGCTATCTTCATTATTTTTGTTGTAATGAATTTTAAAATGCACAAATGAATATAAAATAAATACATAAAGTGATTTTAAATCTGCACAAGAGTATAGACCTATAGTTTCATATGGGTTTTGGAACTCTACTGCCCTTTGATTATAAATATTAATTGCATGTGTATATATATATATATATATATATATATATATATATATGTGTGTGTGTGTGTGTGTGTGTGTGTGTATAGCTTGATGGCTTCATCTCACAACCAAGTGGCCACCACATTTTGGCAGATATAGTGACAACATTTACAGATAGAGATATCATGTGGTCAGTCATAAGGCAGTTAATCTCAATTTTCTAGACTGGGGCTGCTACTTATTTATAAAAAATAGCTTATGTATATATTATATAAACATAGTAATATAGATAAATATACATATAAATCATTTATAAAAATTATACAAAATTATACAAAAGTAAATCAAAATTAAAAATATATTATGTAATTATGTATCTGCATTAATATATCAAGTTTTTTTCTTAATTTTATATGCTTATTCCGGCATATCTACACATGATTACGCTAATTTGATAGTTATGAATGACTAAGGCATAATATAAAGTAATATTACACGAATGTGCCTGGAAAGTGAGTGGTAAACCATTTGGGATCTATAACCTTCCCTACATCCGTTCGGTATTTGAGCTTTACCAAACTCATCACCGTTAAAACCCTCCTATTCACTTACCCACCCATATGGTTTATTTATTTTGAGTATAAAATAATTAATGAAACCTAAAAATTATTTTGGCGATTTAAATAAGCAATATAAAGTGACACGTATCGATGCTCAACTGGTTTAGTGCATTAATTTCGTGTTGGACTGGATTTATGATGAATATATTATCTGTGTTCGAATAATTGATGTGTTTAATGGGCAAGTTTTTAAATAAATAATTTTCCTGAACTATCTTTACAAAAATACGGGTAAGTTTTCTCTAAAGTTATTTATTACTCTTTCTTATTCTATTAGAGAAATTAATACATGTGAATAGTTTGAGTGGTTATCAGGAGGTGGCACGGGCAAAAATAATACAAAATTTGTTAATATTCTTTTGATAAGTATACTTTTCCCAAAACATACATTAGGCTCTACGTATTTCACACCTTTAATACAGCACAGCAATGATTCTTTCCTTTTGACCTAATCAATTGCTCCTCATTCCCAAAATAAGAATGGTTCACTGACAAGCTGTAAAAACACATCCACGAACCAATGAATGGACCACGTGCCCTGTATTCACTGAAAGAACCCTCTTGCTTGGCATGAAATGAAAAAAAACATCCCCTCACCCATGAGACCTGGTCGTCACTTCTGCCCCTCTTTTTAAAACAGGGTAGTATAGGGAACTTTGGAGGGAGGGTAAGGTTATTTTTTGTTGGATATCACTTTACCAAGAGCATCATTTATAACTTCCAGGGTGGTGCGTTATGTGTACGCTCATCTGAATGCATGGGTAGTCAATAGCCCACATGTTAACGGCTTTGCAGGAACAGCCTTCTAAGTCGTTTGACGAATGATCGGTGACTTGATGAAGGGGCAAAGAGTAGGTGTTTTATAACACGATTCCGTGGAAATGAAGTATTAAATATCATCTATTCTATGTTAACTTTAAAGATTAACAGATGTTACTTTTTACTTTCTCTAAACACATCGGAGGGGAAGAATTGTGATCATTAAAAAAAAACAACGGACTTTTGATTTTGATAAATGTAGACGTTTCATTACCCACTGAAACAAAAAAGGTTGTTTTTGCAATGTCATCTGTCTGTCAGTACCTCTGGCCAGAACCTAATCTATTTTACCAATATTGGTCCTAAACTACATATCTGGGGCATCCATAAGATCCCCCCAATTGGTTTTTGTAATTAGATATATAACCCTAAATTTAAGTTTGGTTTACAAAAGGGCAAAAAGAGGGAAGGTCAATTTTCTCGAAATAAACTCTAACGATGTTGATTCAATTTTATATATAGACACAGTTTATAGTTATAAACAATATGGCAACTATCATTTTATCATGAAAACGACTTTGAGGGTAATTTACACAAGGAAATTTTCCAAATTTCATCATTTCTCCACAACTATTAGAGATACAAAACATTTTATAACTGTAAGGTTGTAGTACTATTAAAGATACAGATATTTTATTTGAAATATATTTTTACAAAACCGATAATTTCTTATATACAAACACAGATATACACTTTTCAATTCAGGTATTTGAAAATGAATTTGATTCTTATGATCTAAGGTGGACAAAGATGATTTTTTCTTCTCATTTTTTCTATAACATGGTTCCTATTTCCTGTTACCATGTATATAACAATGTATATTATTTAATTTATGGTTTTTGGTGTAGTGTTCCTACAACAAAATATAGATAGAACTATTATTTCTATTCAAATATATTACGAGTTTTTTAATAATGTATATTTTAAGATGAAAGCGAGAGAAGTTTTATTTTGTGTGCTGCACCATTTATTTTATATTAGTCTATATTAATATTTTTATATTACTTTATTAACATCCCTATGATCTATATTTTAAAATAATTTCATAATAGACTAACCAATCACATTTAAAACATACATAATGGATAGTTTGAAATATTTTAATTCTAATTCACTAAAATTATAATTGTAGACTTTTCGTCTCTCACCCTGCCTTAGTGCAGGTTCGGGTTTTAAGCATACATTAATTACGTTAGTGGAATTAATATGACGAAGGTAGAAATTTTAAAGGAGATATACCCACATATTATTAGAGGTATAGTGGGAAATCATTTAAGAAAAAACACTTAGTACACCCAATGGGATTCGAGCTTCTATTTCCCTGTCATCGGAAGACCAGTCGATTTAGGAAGCAGAGTGTTATCGCATTCGACCACCGAAGCGAGTTATTGCATATTTAAATTCGATATTGATTAAACCCGCTTCGGTAGCCACATAGGCTAGGCCGTTAATCTCGAACTATACTGGACTTCCGGTGACAGAGAGACCAAGGTTAGATTCCCAATCAGGTGTACTTTGTGAGGTTTTTCAACTCTTACCCCACGCAAATATGGGTACGCCTCCCCTAAATCCAACCTTACTTATCCTTATATATATATATATATATATATATATATATATATATATATAGCTCTCTCTATATATCTATACTCTCTTCTCTTCTCTATATATATATATATATTAGATTAGGAAACACAATTCAATTTTAAAATGTAACTAAATCTAATATAGTTCACCATGAGCATGAGAGTATGGTTCAATTCCTGGTCGGGTATATTAATAAGATTTCTTTCTGTAACGTAACATTAGGTCGCACGTTATAACAACATCACTCTTATAACGAGCTGTATTGTTGTAAAAATGATATCGGGGTTCAAGCCCCAGTAGGGTGTACAGAGGAGGTTTTTACCTGATTGGTCTTACACGCCAATTTGGTTACATTTTATATTAACTCTACAATTTTAATCTCTACCCGATAGTGTGAATATGTGTATAGCCTATTAAAATAGGATGTACATAGTCAATATTATTATTATTATTATTATTATTTTAAATTGTTAGTAGCCATCGAACTGATCCTAAAATGTATTATTATTATTATTATTATTATTATTATTATTATTATTATTATTATCATCAGCCCCTCGTTTTACTAGCCGTTCAAGTTATACACATTTACGATAATGTGTAATGGTAGGGTGATTGTGAGATGCAATGGAGGAACTATAGTTAACGTGGAATCCGAACCACGGTGGAGGCCTGGAATTTCCCCCCTATTCAAAAGTTGTGATTAATACACGTATTGTCTGAGGTAAAGGAAGGGTTTAGCAATCAGATAAATCTGTACAAGGACCGAGGGTTGAACACCGGACCCTCAGCACACCTAAAATGTGACCATTACTTACTTAAACTACGGCGTTAGGAGCTCGAAAATGTTTATTTCCACACTTACGAAAGTGCGCCACCTATCTCTGTTATGAGTTAGTGTGTAATAAGGTGGACTGGATAGAACTATCTATTTCAGGTCCATTATAACGTTATCCTCCCATCTTCGTCTTTCCAATGTTCTCTTATCAATGGGTTTACCAATTAATACCTTTAACCAGATACTTACATTCGTACGTTGTATTAATAATAAATACTACTATTTATATTATATATACTATCCACTATTTAACATATTTAAATAATCAATTTTACTTGCATATTAGTGAAAATAGTATTAAAATCTTTAAATTAAGATTATAGTGTACGTCTGCTGTGGGAAAGATTGCTAAAACATTATGTTTTAATTATCTACCCAATCAACACTGGTTACTTGAATAAATGTTTCGGCCAGGCAAAGCATTTAAATCCTAAAACAGGAAGGAAGGGGAGAGGGGTAAAATTTAAGCGGTATGAAGAATTTGTACATATAATTAGTCTAAGGTATACCATAACCAGCACACACTGTTTTTTTTACTATATCTTTTTTCTCTATTTTTTAATTGCTTTCTCTTTAATATTTTTTTCTAATAAAATAATATATATATATAAAAACACACATAATAATGTACAGTACATAACCTACGTATGGGTTTGACTAAGAAAATAAGCTATGCCCAATTATTTCTGAATTTATTTCGGGCCACTAGACATTTTATTTATGTATTTAATACATTTATTTATGCATAGATATTTACGTATTCAAATGCATGTATCAATTTGCATTATGTGTATTGTCCCGAATTAATTTTATAGCTAAGAAATGAACAATTTATCTGTAATTGGACTTGTTCCCTTTCTTAGTCAAACCCACGCGTTAGTGTGTTGGAAGAGAGTAAGGGGAGCAAGGTTGTGTGGGAAGTATAGAGAACGGACGTAAGTGTGTCTGCATGGTTTGGTTGGATACACCAACCCACAAAAGAAAGGAGTAAAAAAAAAATATACATTCTGTAGGGAGGGGAGGGGGGGTGAGTTTCAGATAAGGGGAAGAGAGAAAACAATTGTTGGTGTCATTTACACAGAACCTTTTCAAACCTTCCCCTGTGGAACTAAAAAAGATTTATTGAAATGAGATGGAAAAAGGGCGTTTGGGGGGGGGGGGGGGGATGGAACAAGAATGGTATGGCAGAAAATATCGTATTGATTTCTTCCATTCAAATGTATCACCTATATTATCCTTGTATATTTTACTGATGTGAATTTATGTTTTCCTGTTAGGAGAGTAGGGCTTTCGCAGACAGTACAATCTGAATGCCATGTAGGCAAACAGTGAGTAAATATAAATTAGATTGAACAGTTTTAAATAAACATCTCAATGATAGACTCTATCTTCCTTTTTTCAAATAAAATTAAATGTTTTAAATCACTTTAAAGGTCAAATGTTCTAAGGCATCATTTTTGAAACAAATTATATTGCTGTTGACCGGAATATATGGTTTCGAATCCTGATTGGATATAGACAAACTTGGTCTAGGGGTAAGGTGTCAGACTTCTATGCTGGCGGCCGGGGTTCAATCCTCGGTTCCGACAAAAAAATTTCTGATTACCAAACCCTTCCTTCACCTCTGACAAGACATCTTGTGAATGTGGGGAATGCCAGGCCTCCACCGTGGTTCGAATTCCACGTTAAACTGTAGGTCCTCCATTTCATCTCACAATCACCCTACCATTACACATTAGCGTAAGTGCGTATAACCCGAATGGGTAGTAAGACGCGGTGCTAATAATAATAATAATAATATAGACAAACTATAGTTTTTTCTTGATGGTTTTGTACTCTCTATACCAACAAATGTGAGTACATTTCCTCTAGAATTCAAACGTCATTTTTCCTATTTCATTTGGGTAAATATTTCAGATGCATATAACCCGAGCAAGTAACACAATATGATGACCAAAAAGTTAAATCATTTTTAATGAATATTATTTAAACGGCTTTGGAAAAATGCAATTTTAACATACGTACCGTACCGTATGTATTATATAAATATCATATGAGCTTATTGATTTTTTTTTTGCCTTATTTCTTATCCAACTAACAGGATTAAATAATTAATATAGAGTATTAGTATTTTTTCACGCAAAATAAAGAATGAATGTGATATTTTATTTTTGTAAAATTTAATTTCACACTGTCTACCTTAGCCTTATTCATCAATTTATCATATACGAAATATACACTTGAAGGTAAATAATGCTTACCTTAGCCGACTATACAATAAAGTTATATTTTCAAATAAATCAAATTTTAACCAATATAAGTAACACATACCGAAATGTTGCAAAAATTGCAAACCTTTAGAGATTATCAATATGTTGTTATTATTATTATTAGCACCGCGTCTTACTACCCGTTCGGGTTATACGCACTTACGCTAATGTTTAATGGTAGGGTGATTGTGAGATGAAATGAAGGACCTACAGTTTAACGTGGAATCCGAACCACGGTGGAGACCTGGCATTCCTCACATTCACAAGATGTCTTGTCAGAGGTGAAGGAAGGGTTTGGTAATCAGATAAATCTTTGCCGGGACCGAGGATTGAACCCCGGCCGCCAGCACAGAAGTCTGACACCTTACCCCTAGACCACCAGGTCACCGTTATCAATATGAATTGTGCTTCTTATTGAAATATAAACTTTATATTTTAAGTTTAATAAATTAGAAATCTTGAAGATTAAAGGTACTTATATAATCATCTCAAGTTCAATGACGTTTAACGCACTTATGAAATTAAAGTAAAATGTTCGAGTAGGGCTGTACGCACTTAAAGGGGGAGGGGTATCTCCCATTGAGAAATAAATTCACACCAGATAAAACGATACCAATATAATGGGACTAGAACAAAAACGGTTCCAGTAGTAGATTACAGCCAGAAGAGATATTTGTAAGAATCCCATTTAACAATTTCTTCCCTTAAACTTTTAAAGAATATCTTGTACAAGCTGGGACAAGCTGTTTGTTACCATCTCAATAAAATACAAATGTATAAATTATTTTAATTACTTAAGGAGACTTTCAATCATATTTAATGTGTCACCATAACTATATTATTTTATTATTAACCAGTTAATACTATCTGATCATAAAACAATAATTATTTACCCCCTCATCATTACAAAAATTCTGATTACGGCCCTGTGTGTGAGACATATATTAATTGTCTCTTCTTAAACAAAGTTTATGAAGGTTAACCAAACATCTGAAACATATTTAGGAATTTTAATTAATATATGGTTTTGATGCTTCGAAACTGCCATTTCTCTAATATTGCATCGTGAGGATATTTCCCTTTGGATAGTTGATATACTTAAGACAAGACTGCTGCCTTTCATGGCCAACGAAGGGTATATCTCTCGAAAGGGATCAAACAAGCTTTGGCGTAAATAGAGAGGTTGGTTCATTTGTTTTGCTTCTATGCCTCTAGTATATTAAAAACCTTCCTTCTTTTATTGTCCTCTTTGATCTTATATTAAATGTACAAACTTAGGAACATACATTACTCTTGGGAATTATACTTCCAAGGATATTGGCAAGCACATCCTTGATTTAGTATTAAGATAGAATGTTCTTAACCAGAACGTCGTCATTTTGTGACACACAAGAGAGAAACACGCTTACGAAAATAGATCAATATGAAAGAAGGATCTTACTTTGGTTTGGTTATGTTGAGAGGATGATTGTGGATCGAGTTACGAAGTAAATATATGAAGGTATAGTGTGTGGATCAAAAGGAAGAGTAGGCCATTTAAGACGTGGCTAAATGTTGTAGACGAATGTGTAATGAAGCTAAACAATCAGAGTTTTAAGAATGAAAGAGCATGTATAACTCGGGATATGAATGTTTTTGAAACGAAGAGAGTGTGGAAGGAAGGGGAAATAAGGAGAATATTAGTGAGGATGGATTCAGTAAGTAGGTGTACGCATAGTTTTTGACTACCTATTAGGGGAAAGGCTGTGATTAGGTATGTATGGATGTATCTAGTTATAATACGTGTGGATGAAATATATTAAAGGCGATGTTTGTTTGCATTATCTTATTCACATGTAAATTTTAAATAAAATA
This sequence comes from Timema cristinae, assembly GCA_039000515.1. Classification (NCBI taxonomy): domain Eukaryota; kingdom Metazoa; phylum Arthropoda; class Insecta; order Phasmatodea; family Timematidae; genus Timema; species Timema cristinae. The sequence goes on along the minus strand of JBCFYV010000024.1, from coordinate 38,008,054 downwards.
GATGTTGTTAAATTAAATGTTCATTACGCTTTTATTTAATAATTTGTGCTATGAAAATACTATCACATAATGGTAATACGTATGTACAGTAAATACATTATATATACACATTGATACATAACATAATTATAGAGTACATTATCAAGCTGCATATTTTACATTCTCAAGTACTGACACACACTTCAATTGGGGAGTGGGGGGCAATTATTGAAAGAACAAGTGCATGGCATACAATAATTAATTTAACACATAATAGGCTACATATAAATGAAGTTACCCAATAGTGGGTATCATGAGGTATTCTTGGAATATACAACATAATACAATAAATAGAGCAAGTAGTAGAGAAGGTAAGTTATGATGAACAATAAATCAGGCTCGTCACAAATAGCCTTATTAAGTTAATACTTATTAATAGAGCTTTATGAGGTAATATTAGAATCAATATAATAAACAAAATAAGTCAGGCAACATAAAGAAGCGAAAACCTACAAGGGGAACCAGGTTACTTGAATAGTTTCAAATGTTTTAAACTGGCAGCTACTAGTCAGCAATAAGTTAACTTCTTTAGCTTAAAGCCTAAAAAAGACAAGGTTGTAAGTAGATAGCCAAAAAAAGTATTTTCAGCATCCTATTAATTCGAATGAAGCTCATTATGTTCTAATTCTCCTATACATACATATATCCTGGGGATATTTTTGATATTCCAGAACATATCTGGAAATACAATGAGCTTACCTCATTAATAACACAAGAGTCGGTAGTATCTCAGGTAATTAGTGAATTTGCGATGAATAGAATACTTTTTAGTCATGGATGTTTTATTTATAAAACCGAGTTTTTAAATATGGTCATCAAATATAGCTCAATTTAACAACAAAAGGATATCTAAACATGTGCTTAGATTTAAATTCATCCAAACACGCTCGCATAATTTGTTGATTAAATGAAAGAAAATTATAACTGAGCTAATAGGCTACAGTACAAACCTACCTTATCTAAATAAAATTCACAAATAATTTTTTTTTACATCTTAATTAAGGCTTCAGAACCAACATTTGCTAAATAGTTAATTTGAAGCATTAAAAACATAAATTATACCAATTCACATTTACAAGGATATATTTATTTATTTAATTCGCTAGCTCATTCGTTAAGCTGACCTTGCGGCAAGACTACAAATACTCCAAAACATATGTGTTAGGTTTATATTTGAATTCTTGTTGCATAATTATATTTCCCTATACTATAGTAAACTAGCTTGGTTACTTAAGGAAAGACAAACTCTTCCACTCTATGACCATCATAAATAAATTTTGACATCCAATTCCCCACAATACCTTTTTTTTTGTGTGTAAACGCTCACTCGATTCCAATAATAATTTCAGCACTTGATCACAAGAAAATTCAACATTATTCATTAATCTTCATCATTCCAATCATTACTCAAATTCACACATTGTTTCAGATTCTCGTCATATAATACCCTGAACATTGATATAAAGAATTTAGAATTGAATGGTTTCAAGCGAAAAAAGTCTCAAATAATCTGCGTATGGATGCTCATTCAAGAGATTGAGGAGTTTGAGTTGTAACCACAACTTCTTTTGTGTGTGTGTTTGTGTTTGTACTTGTGTACGTGAATTATTTACGTTTGTGTTAAATTGACCCCTGGTTCTCATAATATGCAATCCATGTGTATTTAGCTTTAGTTTTTCTATTTCATTATTTGTGTGTTTTTATGTAGATCATTCTGTTAAACCTTATTTTAATTGTATTGGTTAAGTGTAAGTAAAGGCGGAAACCTTAACTTTACAATTAAAGTCGATTATTATTATTATTATTTAAAACTAATAAAATATGTTATGTTTGTTTACGAGTAGGCCATCAAATAAGTGTATTGTGAAACAAGAAGTTTTTAGTGGTTTACTATCTAATACCTTAATTTAATCAATAGTGTATATATGTAACTTAAGTGTCATCATCTTACCCCTAGGCAGGCCTAAAATGTTATAATTTGAGAAATAAGTAGCCTACTTCTTTCACAGTTATAGATCAAAATTGAGGGGATTCGTATTATCTCTGTTCTAGAGTGTGTATTTTTTTCTCTCCATATATTCTCATTATCTGCCTGGGCTCTAAATATACGTACTAGCTACGCTAATGTAGTAAAGACGAAGAAGGTTCAATTTTAAAGGAGGTGGACCCACATTAGAAAATAAGTTTAGTTTGTTAAAAAAAAAACAAGGCTCTTAGGAAGATATTTGGTCCAAAAAAAAAAAGGTTGAAGATATTGGGGAGTGAAGGAGGTTACATAATAATGAGTAACCTACCTTTACTCATATAAGACACATAGGTTATGATAATCAAGTCTTGAAGGTCATTCAGAGCGAATTGAGGAATACAAAACATTGTTCAGGGTATTGACTGGCAAACCCAATGGAATGAGACCATTGGGAAGACCTAGACGCAGATGGTAGGATAAGATTAGAATGGACCTGAAAGAGATTAGGGGTAATGAGGTGGACTGGATGACTATCTCAAGATATAGATAGGTTGTAATAAGGTGGACTGGATAACTAGCTCAAGATAGGGATAGATGGCGTACTTTTGTAAGTGCGGCAATGAACTTTCTAGTTTATAATGTTAATGAGTAAAGTAAAGGCCTACATTATCGTGACTGGAGGTTGGAAAATCATTTAGAAACTCTCATACATTTGACAGGGACACGAACCCCATTTCATCCATTTTTGGCAGTTTGGTATTGCGAGAGTGAGGGCTTAGGGCTTAGACAATTAGACCACCAAAATGAATGTTCTTTAGTTAAGTTAATCAACAAGTCATGTGCATATATTTTCTGCTGGTCTAGAAAATTCAATTTAAACACTTTTTTTTTAGCACTGCGTGTTATCACATTTGGAGCTATATACATATGTAACTAACAATGATAACATATTATGGATGAGGAAGGTTGAATTTAGAGTAAGTGTGCCAGTATTTACAAGGCGGAACATTCAAATATAATTTTGGTCAAACCCCCCTCAGTACCCTAACTGGGAACAGAACCCTGATCTACACGTAGCTAGCAGTCTATTCTATTGCAAGAGTGATGCCTTAGACCATACGGCCACTTAAGATGGTAATACCCCTAGTTAAAACAATTAATGTTTTTAAACTATATAACTTATCCATCCATTTCCCTTTCAGAAATTAAATAATACTCACTTCGGTGGCCACATGTTCTAAGGCGCTATCCTTGTAGTAGACTAGAATTAAAATAAAGAGAGATCAAGAATATAATCTCTGTTAGGTAAAATGTTTTTTTTTTTCAAAATGGCTCTACACATTCCCTACACGCAAATTCTGTACACTTCCTTTAAAATGTATTTATTTAACATTAAATTCCAAATCCATAAAATCATCATAGTAGATAAGTGTTACCAAACCGGTAGTAAGACGTGGTCTAAAAAAAACTTAATAATAATTTGTCATCCAGCCCTCAACACTAAAAACAAATTGAATAATTTAAATTTGATTGGATCACGCTGTATACATCATAGCAACCCAACCCCCTACATACCATCCTATGAGCTCTCCATTTTTTTTTTGTTTCCACTCCCCATAAGGGTATGTGATGCGAGTGAGAGACGAGCTTCAGATCTCATTGTGATGCGGTTTGTAGTGGGCATTGGCTAATTCCTATCAACATAGCCATATAGCTCTAGCGTAGTTATTAGCTTAATAGGACCACGCTAATTATGTGGAGATGATGTATCTTAATGGTGGTTTTAACTAGTATGGGCTTGCGGTAGTGTGAGGGCTAAGCCCTTACACTAATGACCCTTAACACTGGGTTGTACTTTTCCAAGGTCAATGTGATCTGTCTATCCATTATGCTAGCTGTCTTTTTCTAGGATGGGCATAGAACTCTATAATAGACATTTTAAAACACATTTGCCTTATTTGAGCTTAAGGATTAGGAAGTATTCATTTGGCACTGGGGGACCTGGCGGTCTAGGGGTAAGGTGTCAGACTTTTGTGCTGGCGGCCGGGGTTCAATCCTTGGTCCCGGCACAAATTTATCTGATTACCAAACCCTTCCTTCACCTCTGACAAGATATCTTGTGAATGTGGGGAATGCCGGGCCTCCACCTTGGTTCGGATTCCACGTTAAACTCTAGGTCCTTCATTTCATCTCACAATCACCCTACCATTACACATTAGCGTAAGTGTGTATAACCAACACCCCCTAGACTACACAAGGCCTCGGCGCTACTGACCAAGATTACAGTGACGTCACTCATAGCCGGCCGTTATCTCAAACTCAAAGTTCCAACGGCTTTTCCGCTAGTTCAAGTAAAGGCATGGTCGCGAACAGTGTTACATTAACGTAAATATTAGAATATAAGTGTATTTAAGTGTTTTAGTATAGTTGTTCAATGCTCTTTGTCTTATACAGTGTAAATACTTACATATTTAACTATCATTATGGTGTTTAAATGCTGTGTCCCCAACTGTAGGGGAAATTATCCAAACACACCTAAAGTACAGCTATTTTCATTTCCTAAAAATGTTGATCTTCGTGAAAAGTGGGTTCATGCTATCAGAAGAAAAGATTTCACTCCAACAGAATATACCAAGGTATGAATATATCAAGACTTCATTGTTACTGACGTTAGTAAACTATCATAAAATTAATATTTTGCGTTACTCATGTTTTATCCCAAAATGTTGGTTGATCGATTAGAGTTACTATATGTGGTTAGAGAATTTCAGTTATGATCTTGATTGTGTTGGCAAACACATTTAATTTATGTAGATTGTCTTTTTCTGACTTATTCTCAGGAAATAGATCTAGAACTAGGTGTGTTGGCTATTATTAGGAAGGTGTGTTATTCTAATTGATGATTTTTCTTCTGATTAATTTTTTGTGTTTATAAAGTGCAATTTTAATATATTCATTGTAATTAACTTGAATAAAAATTAAGGTGCCCTCTTAGTACTAAACAACTAGATCAATACATTCTCAAACACATTGTTATGATTGTTGGGTACTTATTTATACACAAATATAAAATTAAGTTTAAACAAGTTGTATCTACTCAATATAATGACCCGGTTTAGTAGTGCATTAGCTTGCTTCTGATGGGGAGGTCAGGGTTCGATACCAGAGGAATGGATTGGAGATGGATTAATTGATTAATGAATTACCATTCTCCATTCAATAAAACGCCGGTGCATTTCCTTAAATCTCTTCCTTTACATTATTTATGCTTGGATTTGTTAATTAGGCCAAGATTCAACGAAACCATAAAACCAAACATGCAGCACTTTATAAAATAAAATTGCCATAGATCTTCCCTTCCAATCATATACAGCATAATTAGGTGGTAGATTAACGTAGCTGTGGCCAAGGGATATAATTAAAACACTCGCATTGCGCCCACATGATGTGGACGGGGAGGTCAGGGTTCAAATCTCATCTGAGAGTGCCGCTATGATTTTATTCTAAATTATTTTCTAGGCCCAAACTTATCCACATACAAGTGGTGATGCATTTCCTCAAAACATAGCTTTATCATCCCTATCTGGTTATATTATTCCGTTAATAGTTTTACTGTTGAATCAGCACTTTTAGCTCCTGTATCAACGTAATAGTTAAATCTAACACAGACAATAGCATGATTTTAAAAATTATAATAACCATTCAATACATCAAAACTTTTTTCCTTTATTCAATTTATTAGCCTGCTTGTGCCCTTTAAACTTTTGAACTAATTTAATAATGTCAAACAAATTGCTTCCACACTTAAAAACCTCACAAATATATCAATTCATATTTCGCAATCAAAGAATGTACTGTAATTGTTTGAAAGCTAGGTGGAGCTAGATTATTTTACGCTTTTCTAATTTCCTCTTTCACTGACACTTAATAATTTACCAAAGCATAAAGGGGAATATATTGTTAAAAAGCCACCTAACTTTTTTATTCAGGTTTAATTTAAAACAAAGGTAGTAAAATAATTTTCCGAAGAGATCGGTTAAGATATGTGATAATTTAGGTTAAATTTGCCTCAAATACATTCGACTGGGCTCGAACCACAAACGCTACATCAACAGCATCCGAGTGAAATGTTAGTATAACATTTACAACCCTCGATCTCTGCTATGGAGGATAGTTTTTTTTAAAGTTCCAAAACCTTTTCACAAATATAAAACCCCATATTCAACATATACATTTTTAATTGTAGGTGTGTGAGCTTCACTTTCAAAATAATGACATTCAGAGGGAAACGGAATGTTATGATGAGAAGACGGGGAAGAAAATAACAGTTTCATTAAAACGTCCGAGGCTACAGGTTGGTGCTATTCCATCTCAACTACCGAGACTGTCCAGAATATTTATCTTCATCGCGGCCTACAAGGGAAAATGTTGATCAGCGCCGAGAGAGGATTGATAATGATAATTTAAGACGTGCCATAGCTCAAAGTGTTATATCCAAAGAAACGTATGATGGTAAAACACGGTTTTCTTCATTTTCTGAATTTTTAAATTGCTTGGAAAGGGAAAAGTTTTCTGACGTATGGACAGTTAAACATAAAAATGATCAAGTTATATTTGTGTAATTGATATGACACCTACACCTGTGATTCAAGTATCAGCTGTTATTAATGAAAAATTGGAAATGTCTATATTTATTGGTAAAGTTGAATTTAAAAAACTAGGGAAACACATATTTCCTAAACTGGTCAATAATATTAATGATCTAGTTAACATTTTAGAGCTTTTATTACTGCACATTAGGCCCGTTACTGCAGAATCTGTATCTGATATTGTTGAATCTGCCCATGGCTTGTTATTAAATTTAAATAAGTATCTTGATGACGATGAAAAAAAGAGGGTAGCTTTTTTGTCTGAACAGCTATTATTAATTAATTGCAAAAAAGAATGCATAAGATATTCACCCCATGCGTCAGTGTTTTTTAGTATATTATATTCTGTATCACCCCATGCTTACAAGTTTTTGAGAAGTTCAGGCAATATTATCGCTCCTCATCCTAGGACAATACAGAATATGTGTGCATCCTTTAACACTAATCCACAAAGTGAACAGTCAGATAAAAACTTTCTTAAGTTTATTAAGCAAAAATTCAATGTGTTAAAACCTGTAGACCGAACTGTCGTAATGATGATAGACGAAATTCACATCAAACCATACTTAGACTATAAAGGTGGTAATATTCTAGGGATGGCCTATAATAGTGAGCACGCTGCGACTACCGCTTATGTTCTAATGATACAAAGTCTACTTTCTGCTTACAAGGATGTTATTCATATAATCCCTGTTAAAACAATGGCAGCGGAACACTTACATTCAATAGTAAAGAAAGCAGTCATCGGTCTCCAGCATATTGGATTTAATATTATATGTGTTGTTAGTGATAACAATTCTATTAATAGAAAAGCAATGTCCTTTTTTGCTTCACCGCCTCAATTGAGTATTGTGTATCCACATCCATCTGACCCCACAAAACCCTTGTTTTTTATTTTAGACTCAGTACATATATTGAAGTGTTTATGTAACAACTGGATTAACCAAAAAAATGCCCATCAATGCTTGTATTACCCAAACTTTGAAAATATTGACAATACATCCCTGTCATCAGCATCCTTCACTACACTCAAACGTCTGCATGAAGTTGAAAAAGGAAACTACGTCAAGTACGCATATGGGTTGACTTTGAAAGCACTATGCCCATCTAATTTGGAAAAACAAAATGTAAAGCTTGTACTGAGCATTTTTAATAGATTTGTGATTGAGGGCCTATTAAATGTCGGTGAGAAGCATGCTCTTTTGAATTACAAAACAACGGCAGATTTTATTGGTTTGATTTGCAATTGGTGGAGTATTGTGAATGGAAAACACCTCGAAAGGGGGAACGATTCAATGATCCATTTCAACAACCTCTATTTATGTCTGAAACTGATCAAAATTTAGCATATTTGTACAAATTTATATCTTGGCTAGATAATTGGAAGGAAAGAAAGTGCACTACAGGCACTCTAACAAAAGAAACTCATTTAGCAATTACACACACAACTCATGGCCTAATTGAAATGGCTAAATACTGTATTGAAGAACTAAATTTTAGGTATTTTCTTCCAGGAAAAATCCAAACAGACACCTTGGAAGATCGCTTTGGAAAGTATAGGACATTAGCAGGTTCACAGTACTTGATATCAATTCGTCACATTTTTGAATCTGAGTCTAAATTAAGGATGCAAAATTTTCTTCCTTTAACATTGTCTTCGAGTACTTATGGAAACCTAGAAGTTGAAAATATTGATTGTGATTCTAATGACGATAAAGTGGAAGATTGTGAAGTTAAATCAGATTTCGATATTACTATTTCAGAAAAGGATTTTGAAAATATTGAACCACTGATTCCTGTGTTAACTTATTTATCAGGTTATTGTGCTCGGGCAGCTCTAAAAAAACTTAAATGTGACTCATGTTCAAAATCTATCGTTTTAGATAAAACCTTAAATCTTGATTCAAGCTATAAACTAATTCGCAACATGGACAGAGGTGGTTTATTGTGCCCGAACTCTGATATTGTTAATGCGGTTGTGTATAATTATATTACTGTCCAAAAGCTACTTTCGGAGAAATACGAAAACTTGTTTTTGAGGAGTAATAACCAACGTAAGCTTGTCTTAAATCTAACCATCAATCTAATTAATAACCATGAATTCTTTCTAACCGATGGATATTGTGATCAAGGACATTCACCCGATGATGTACTACAACACCTTATAAGGGCATCAACTAATGCCCTTTTAAACAATTACTGCAATCAAAAGAATGATTGTGTACGACATGTACAAAAAAAAGAAAATTACAAACTGTTAAAAAAGATATTTTAAATAGTTCTGGCATGTCGAGTGCTTCATAGATATTAAAAAGTATGGCTATAGGAGTCAAAACTATACGTATTTAATAGTGCTTGACTGACATATTATTTTAATTACCTTTTATTTAATCTATGAGATGTGTTAATGAAAATTGTTTAGTGATGAAGACATATAAACAACCAACTATTGCAATATGTAAATATTTTAAGTGGTTAAATCTCTCAGAAAAATTGTTAAAAAAAAGTTGCACTTTTATCTCTAGACTTTTTTTTTAAATCTGAATGGAATTAAATTGCATGTATATATTATTAATATTAAGATTTTCACCCATGTGCCCTTTAACAAGTTAGAGGGTTTCGAATTAGTATGTAATTTTTCTTTTGCCTTATGATAGTAATAATTGTTCTAAACGCACATTTCTGATAATTTGTAATAACATGAACCAACCTAATGTAGCACCACTAATAATATTTTTTTTAACACATGCATTTTTTATAACACTTTATTTTGGTTATTGTTGACCTTATTGACATCTACATTGAGAAACATTAAAATGTGTTTGAATTTGAAGGTATTTTGGCTCCAATTAAAATGTTTTATTTTAGTTTAATTAGTACTGTAGTATTTTACTGTTATTTTCTGTGGGTTTCCTGTAAATGCGGTATTTTATAAATAAAAAGTCATAAATGTAACATTTAAAACGCCCTTTTATAGCCACATGAAATGAGGTTTTATGAAAATATTTTAAACTGTGTTATTTTGATGTATTTTGAAGTAAAATTCGTAGGCTGTATTGACATATAGAACAGCAGTATTTTCTTATAGAGTTGAGTTTTATTTAGATGATTATAGATACGGTTGTACTCTAGTATTGATATCTTTCTAAATAGTTTTAGTTTATACGAGATATGTAATTTTTTAAGCGCTCAGAGAAATTGTAAGTTTTATAGGTACAGGTGTTTAATTTATACCTATTACTGTAAATATATAGGTGATGAAATTAATATTAAATATGATTGTAAAATACCTATGCTAGCCTATAATATGCTCCAAGTTCCCCATTCTAGTTGCTGTGTAGGGCACTTTGTATGTCTGCTCAACTCTCTTGCGGACATTGGAGTGAGTCACCGATCAGCGCCGAGGCCTATGTGTAGTCTATGGTGGTGTTGGAAAGGGGAATATATTGTTAAAAAGCCACCTAACTTTTTTATTCAGGTTTAATTTAAAACAAAGGTAGTAAAATAATTCTCCAAAGAGATCGGTTAAGATATGTGATAATTTAGGTTAAATTTGCCTCAAATACATTCGACTGGGCTCGAACCACAAACGCTACATCAACAGCATCCGAGTGAAATGTTAGTATAACATTTACAACCCTCGATCTCTGCTATGGAGGATAGTTTTTTTTAAAGTTCCAAAACCTTTTCACAAATATAAAACCCCATATTCAACATATACATTTTTAATTGTAGGTGTGTGAGCTTCACTTTCAAAATAATGACATTCAGAGGGAAACGGAATGTTATGATGAGAAGACGGGGAAGAAAATAACAGTTTCATTAAAACGTCCGAGGCTACAGGTTGGTGCTATTCCATCTCAACTACCGAACTGTCCAGAATATTTATCTTCATCGCGGCCTACAAGGGAAAATGTTGATCAGCGCCGAGAGAGGATTGATAATGATAATTTAAGACGTGCCATAGCTCAAAGTGTTATATCCAAAGAAACGTATGATGGTAAAACACGGTTTTCTTCATTTTCGGAATTTTTAAATTGCTTGGAAAGGGAAAAGTTTTCTGACGTATGGACAGTTAAACATAAAAATGATCAAGTTATATTTGTGGTAATTGATATGACACCTACACCTGTGATTCAAGTATCAGCTGTTATTAATGAAAAATTGGAAATGTCTATATTTATTGGTAAAGTTGAATTTAAAAAACTAGGGAAACACATATTTCCTAAACTGGTCAATAATATTAATGATCTAGTTAACATTTTAGAGATTTTATTACTGCACATTAGGCCCGTTACTGCAGAATCTGCATCTGATATTGTTGAATCTGCCCATGGCTTGTTATTAAATTTAAATAAGTATCTTGATGACGATGAAAAAAAGAGGGTAGATTTTTTGTCTGAACAGCTATTATTAATTAATTGCAAAAAAGAATGCATAAGATATTCACCCCATGCGTCAGTGTTTTTTAGTATATTATATTCTATATCACCCCATGCTTACAAGTTTTTGAGAAGTTCAGGCAATATTATCGCTCCTCATCCTAGGACAATACAGAATATGTGTGCATCCTTTAACACTAATCCACAAAGTGAACAGTCAGATAAAAACTTTCTTAAGTTTATTAAGCAAAAATTCAATGTGTTAAAACCTGTAGACCGAACTGTCGTAATGATGATAGACGAAATTCACATCAAACCATACTTAGACTATAAAGGTGGTAATATTCTAGGGATGGCCTATAATAGTGAACACGCTGCGACTACCGCTTATGTTCTAATGATACAAAGTCTACTTTCTGCTTACAAGGAAGTTATTCATATAATCCCTGTTAAAACAATGGCAGCGGAACACTTACATTCAATAGTAAAGAAAGCAGTCATCGGTCTCCAGCATATTGGATTTAATATTATATGTGTTGTTAGTGATAACAATTCTATTAATAGAAAAGCAATGTCCTTTTTTGCTTCACCGCCTCAATTGAGTATTGTGTATCCACATCCATCTGACCCCAAAAAACCCTTGTTTTTTATTTTAGACTCAGTACATATATTGAAGTGTTTACGTAACAACTGGATTAACCAAAAAAATGCCCATCAATGCTTGTATTACCCAAACTTTGAAAATATTGACAATACATCCCTGTCATCAGCATCCTTCACTACACTCAAACGTCTGCATGAAGTTGAAAAAGGAAACTACGTCAAGTACGCATATGGGTTGACTTTGAAAGCACTATGCCCATCTAATTTGGAAAAACAAAATGTAAAGCTTGTACTGAGCATTTTTAATAGATTTGTGATTGAGGGCCTATTAAATGTCGGTGAGAAGCATGCTCTTTTGAATTACAAAACAACGGCAGATTTTATTGGTTTGATTTGCAATTGGTGGAGTATTGTGAATGTGAAAACACCTCGAAAGGGGGAACGATTCAATGATCCATTTCAACAACCTCTATTTATGTCTGAAACTGATCAAAATTTAGCATATTTGTACAAATTTATATCTTGGCTAGATAATTGGAAGGAAAGAAAGTGCACTACAGGCACTCTAACAAAAGAAACTCATTTAGCAATTACACACACAACTCATGGCCTAATTGAAATGGCTAAATACTGTATTGAAGAACTAAATTTTAGGTATTTTCTTCCAGGAAAAATCCAAACAGACACCTTGGAAGATCGCTTTGGAAAGTATAGGACATTAGCAGGTTCACAGTACTTGATATCAATCCGTCAAATTTTTGAATCTGAGTCTAAATTAAGGATGCAAAATTTTCTTCCTTTAACATTGTCTTCGAGTACTTATGGAAACCTAGAAGTTGAAAATATTGATTGTGATTCTAATGACGATAAAGTGGAAGACTGTGAAGTTAAATCAGATTTCGATATTACTATTTCAGAAAAGGATTTTGAAAATATTGAACCACTGATTCCTGTGTTAACTTATTTATCAGGTTATTGTGCTCGGGCAGCTCTAAAAAAACTTAAATGTGACTCATGTTCAAAATCTATCGTTTTAGATAAAACCTTAAATCTTGATTCAAGCTATAAACTAATTCGCAACATGGACAGAGGTGGTTTATTGTGCCCGAACTCTGATATTGTTAATGCGGTTGTGTATAATTATATTACTGTCCAAAAGCTACTTTCGGAGAAATACGAAAACTTGTTTTTGAGGAGTAATAACCAACGTAAGCTTGTCTTAAATCTAACCATCAATCTAATTAATAACCATGAATTCTTTCTAACCGATGGATATTGTGATCAAGGACATTCACCCGATGATGTACTACAACACCTTATAAGGGCATCAACTAATGCCCTTTTAAACAATTACTGCAATCAAAAGAATGATTGTGTACGACATGTACCAAAAAAAAGAAAATTACAAACTGTTAAAAAAGATATTTTAAATAGTTCTGGCATGTCGAGTGCTTCATAGATATTAAAAAGTAAGGCTATAGGAGTCAAAACTATACGTATTTAATAGTGCTTGACTGACATATTATTTTAATTACCTTTTATTTAATCTATGAGATGTGTTAATGAAAATTGTTTAGTGATGAAGACATATAAACAACCAACTATTGCAATATGTAAATATTTTAAGTGGTTAAATCTCTCAGAAAAATTGTTAAAAAAAAGTTGCACTTTTATCTCTAGACTTTTTTTTTTAAATCTGAATGGAATTAAATTGCATGTATATATTATTAATATTAATATTTTCACCCATGTGCCCTTTAACAAGTTAGAGGGTTTCGAATTAGTATGTAATTTTTCTTTTGCCTTATGATAGTAATAATTGTTCTAAACGCACATTTCTGATAATTTGTAATAACCTGAACCAACCTAATGTAGCACCACTAAAATATTTTTTTAACACATGCATTTTTATAACACATTATTTTGGTTATTGTTGACATTATTGACATCTACATTGAGGAAACATTAAAATGTGTTTGAATTTGACAGGTATTTTGGCTCCAATTAAAAATGTTTTACTTTTAGAAATAATAGTACTGTAGTATTATTACTGTATTTTCTGTGTTTCCTGTAAATGCGGTATTTTAAATAAAAAGTACATAAATGTAACTTTAAAACGCCCTTTATAGCACATGAAAGGTTTTATGAAAATTTAAACTGTGTTAATTTGATGTATTTTGAATTAAATTGTGGCAGATTGACAATAGAAACAGCTGTATTATTCTTATAGAGTTGATGTTTTATTTAAGATGATTATAGATACGGTTTTTACTCTAGATTGATAATCATTCAAATATGTTTCTAGTTTAACGACATATTTAATTTATTAAGCGCACAGAGAAAATGTAATTTTTATATGGAACATGTGTAATATAACCTAGTTCCATGTAAATATATAGGTGATGAAATAAATATTAAAATGATTGAAAATACCTAATGCTATCCTATAAATATGCTCCAAGTTCCCCCTTCTAGCGTGTAGGGCCTACTGATGTCTGCTCAACTCTCTTGCCGGCTTGGAGTGACGTCACAGCTCAGCGCCGAGGCCTTGTGTAGTCTAGGTGGTGTTGGTATAACCCGAATAGGTAGAAAGACGCGGTGTTAATAATAATAATAATAATAATTTGGCACTGGAACCAAATACACTATTATACAAGTGCATTTTTAAACGTTTCGGTATTGAGTTATTGGAAACTTTGAGCTCCAGCCTATTTTCACAAATCAAATTATCCTAAATTATAACTTTTGCTATCGCTGTTTTTACTGTATATAAATTATGTATGAACATACCTGGAATCGTAACAATTTTTGTTCCCTAAAATTATAAATATCAGTAAATTATGTCTGATATTTAAGCTCACTAAGATAAAATATGTTGAATTTATCATAAGGTTGATAATTAAAATCATCAGGCCTACCTATTAGACTTCTATTCATAATTCTTTATTTAGTCTACATAAAAACTAAAACTATTACATTCTATCTCTTGACCTATGGTGTAAGTATTTATATTAGTGAACCTAACAATATTATGTACATTTTCTTATCTGAGTCAGTGATGTATGTTTCTATTTAAATATGGCTTGCGTGTTCGAATCCTTGCATGGCCGTAGTAAATTTAGTATTGATGAGCTTGGAACATAATCTTTCAGAAGAATGGGTAATCTGTATTTTTCTAGAATTATTAATTTTTAATTAGAGTGCTGATACAAACACTGGACTTTGAATGATCATGTAAAAGGCCAATAGAGTAATATATTAATTTACTGATAGTAAGATTACGACCGTGATAACGTTAGGCGGCGTTGCAAATACAATTGAAATGTGACCTTGGAAAATACAGAAGCAAAGTTAGTGAATCAACATATTAAGACAGATTCGTTTAAAAGGAGAAATTTTAATTTTTTAATAAGTAATATAGATCCACACCATGGATATAAAACATAGTAGGTGAGCCACTATTTTCATACATGTGACATCAAATGAGCTGAGCATGTATCTATACTCCAAATAATATAATATTCATCTTTCATCTTTAATAGCCGTAATACATATCTATTGACTTTTTAAACATTTTAGTTTTGAAACATTTCGTATGAATATATTTTAAATATGTAATTGTGGCGCTTTTTTACTACCTATACTTTATATAGAATAATTTAACCTGGATACGGGAATCGAATCCAGGACCTCTAGCAGAGTATGCCATTTCTCTAACCACTGAGCTATCTAGGAATCGTTTCATTCTCAGAGTTATTCTTCTTTCATATTTTAAGGCAGAGTAGGGGAAGTACGTGTGGAAATCGTGGGCTACAAATATTTATTCGATTAGGACCATGTGATTTAAGATAACGCAGCCACTATCGACTCTCTATTTGGCTTTTTGCTAACAATTATATAGTTAATTAATTACTGTAGTTTTCTACAGTTTAAAATACTACACGAGTCATTATAAATTTCTTTTACTACAGTCTAAGATATGTACAGTTTATAAAGTGCTTTTACTTAGTGGTTTAAAACAACGTCAGTATGGTTCACTTTGGGTCACGATAAGAAAGACGTCCTTAGCGTAAAAACTTTAATACTAATTTCTTATTCATCATATCTATTAGTGAAGGTGTTATCGACTTGATGAGGTTCACCTCAACGTAATTATTAAATATATCCCAGTAGTTTTTTACCACTCCTCAAATACAAATAAATTAAAAATTATAATTAAGTCAATGTGGTGAAACGCAGAATCGCTAATATCTTGAGAAAAGTTTGTTTAAACATATATTTTATTAGTTCAATTAAAATAACGTTTATTGTTAATTAAAAAATGTTCAGACATAAGCTAGCTTTTGTGGAAAATATATACAGTAATTATCAAAACCTAATTTATTAATATATTTCCAATATTCTTAATATAAAAATTATAATTTAATTCATTTTCCCATATATTTTTGAGAAGCAAAGGAAAAGTGTTGGGACTAAAATCTCATGTGCAACTCAATCAATGTTAATTACATGTTTATAAAATAATATATATATCATATATATGTATATGTTATATATTTATTATATATATTATACAATAAATATATACAATAAATATATAATGTATACACATATATAATATTTTATCTATATAAATATATATTTAATCTATATAATACATACTATGTATTGTATAACTATTATATTTAATATATATATTATATATAATAAATATATATTTTATATAGAAGTAATTAACAAAATATATAATATATTAGTTGGGAAAAAACTCCTTAGTTATCTTTAGTATGCTACCAAATAATACGATAACACTACACATTTATATTTAAAATTGTATGATTAATTCATGAAATACTGTGTAATATATAGTAACTAATTTAATCTGAGGAAGTGGGGTTTAATAAATAAACAACATAGCTAAAGAATGTAAACCTCTGTGATCTTTAGGAAAAGTGCTCTTCTCAGGACATGATGTTTGTGGTTTAAGACCAAGCCAAGATCATCAGAACCTCTTGAGCTATAAAAACCCATAGCATAACTTCCTTCGGAAGGGAAGTAAAGCTATCAGGCCCGTGACAATTGGGGCATGTAGCAGAACCCTGAAGTTTATGTGAAAATCTATTTAACACGCATTAATATAAATTCAAGCTGGAAGTCGATGAGAATTACCATTATTCCTGGACTCTCCTAGTACATGGAAATTCTACCAGACGGTGCAAGCAGCACTAACCAAACGAATGCATGCAACGTTTCTGATGGATATAATTCAGATCAAACAAACCTTCGGGATGTTGACTTAAGAAGAAAAAGTTAATGAATGAATCGAAGTGTTTTTATTTACATTGATTTGGTTGTAAAACAAATCATTAATGATCTAAGATATGTTTTTATATATCACCACGTATTACTAACCGTTCGGGTTTTACGTTTATGTACCAATTACACCAATGATTTCAGTTATGAGTAAGGTTATATTTATAGTAAGTATAACCGCATTTGTTTGGAAGGAGAGTGGAAAACCATTTTGGAAAACAATCTACGATATTTAAAACCTTTGATATTCTACCAAACTGGCTGTACATTATGATCTAAAAACAAAATATATTTTTTTGACATAAAGGGCTGACTAAACGTCGACCAACGAGTTTCATGCTCATCAAACTCATTCCCAAAACATATTATATTATATCAGCATCCAAACCTTCTCCTAATATTGTTTACTTGAGAAGCCAAACTCCTAAGGTTGCTTAATTGAGTTGACTGACTACGCTACTTGTCAATATTTGGTTTTGGAGAGCACGTAGGTAATATTCTCCTTTTCCTCCGATATATGTTTGCAGAATGAACGAGACAGTAGATTGCGTTGGCGCTGGTTATAACCACACCAAGTAATGACCGACATTCACTTTGGTATTGTGTGGATAGTAAAGAATAGTCCGCTTTTAAAGTGCCTACAGATTCACTGGGGCCGTCTTTACAGTTACGGCTGTACGATGGAGAGATAAAGGGGAACCGAATAAGTATTTGTATGTTGGCAATTTATACTAAAAAATCTTTATTTAAAAAAAAATTGAAATGTTGCTTCAATAATTTAGTTTAATTTTACATACAGGATGTTTTGGAGCTCTCTGCTTAAACTTAAACCACATTATCTGCAGGCAGAAAGAAATAGAAAATCCTAGTAAGAAAGTGTTCGCAAAAATCATCTTGTATTTCTTATGGTATTTGAAATTAGTGACAACAGCGTGGATGGTTCTTAACTGTAAGCACACTTATTATTAACTGGACAAAAGTGTTCAGTTGCAAGAAAGGTTGCCGGGGGTCAGGCCCGAGTCAAATGCAATCGACGAATACTGTTGTCAAGGACGAAGATTTGATCGTCGTCTGTGATGTTCACGCCTAATAATAGGCAACTTGCTATACACGTACGTGCTTACAGCTGCATACTCCCGGCGTTTTTTTTATCACTAACTTCAACTGGCCTTTAGTAATAAAAAATTAATTTTCCTAAAATTTTCTTATTAGGATCTTGTGTTTCTTTCAGCCTACGTATTCTGTGGCTTAAGTTTGGCCGTATGGCTTAAAAACAACCCGTAAAACATGGGTAGATACATCAAAAGTCCATTGTCATGGGAATTATTGCATTTTACCCATCAGTGGAAAAAAAAAATTATATTCAAATATTCATCACTGATATTCGAGAATTGTTTATGTGTAACAAATTAAACCAAATGCATCAATCTACTTTGGCCTAAAAAGTTGTTTGTTAAAATAACTACAACGATTGTGACTTATTAATCTCACGGTATCTTCCGTCAAACCTTATCATTTACTAGTGAATTAATTTGGTATTTTGATTTAGCCGGCGTGTAAGTAGAATGTTAACAGCTACGAAACAGCTGTGAGTAAGAGCAATGATATTTTAACGTCTTCTACCTCTCGTCCGACCGTACGGGTGAAGTAATGAGATAATGTGGTACCACTCACAAGTTTATTATTAGATGAAAGTATTTTAGCTCCATCACGCATTAGCACCAACGTAAAATGTATCCTGGATATCTTGCGTGTCTGGTAAAAAGAGCAGTTTAGAGATGAACTTTGTAAATAATTGAGATTATTACATAGTTATTAGAATTTAATTATTTTTAAAAAATAACTTTTGCTTAAAAAAACTGGTATTAAAGAAAGTTTAAAATTTATTCCAGCAATTGAAAATTAAAACAAAACAAAAAATATTGTTCTCGAGTGGTTTCCTTCGATACTATTACCCTAGATAAACACAGATTTAGTTTCTACTCATGAAAATTTAGGAATAGGTTATTTGGTTTAATCACACCTTTATCCTATGTGAAATAAAAATGAGGCTCTAATTTATCTTGAGTATAGCTGTACCTCTCAAGTTTAATTCAACAATAGGGGTGTTTAGGCCACGAAAACTAAACAATACAATGGACTACTACACAACTAGCACTCCCCGACAATACAGGGAACACCCCCCTTCCCTAACAAACTCCCCTCCCCCACAGAGGTCCCACCCTTTGGGTATGAAATGATCATTCAGCATAATTCACCGGTGGGTGACGCACAAAAGCGGTAGGGAATGGTAGCTATGGAAGCTAGGGGCATTATCATTGTTGAGTAATACCCGTGGTGAGGTTTATTGTTTTGCACAAACATTTCGATGTAAAACAACTACAAGGATTTTGCAAATTATAATGATGAATAATAAAAATAATAGCAAGGGATGTTAGGGGCGCAGAATTTAAACTCGCCGCGTAATAATATTTGATATATTCGTTCACGAGGTTTCTACAGGACATGCATAAAATGGGAGGAAACTAGTGTTGTACTTTGGTAACAATGGAAGGGGGCGCGACAATGAAATTAGAAAAAAAACAACTGAATATAGGTGTGGGAGATGAGTTATCTCTTCAACCTGTATATTATTCCACACACGTAGAGGACATGTGCTTTAATGATAAGGAGGGGGTTAAATGTGTCATGTTTGAGTATAAAATATAACAATAAAACATGTATTTCTGTAGGTAGCCGTGGGTTATAAGGCACGCGAATCGCCGTCAAAAAAGAGGTCGTGATTTTAAACCTTGATTTAATTACTATGGGAGTGGAAAGTTATGTCCACGAAAGGATTTATTTTTCTATTCATTATGTATTGGTGCAGTTTTTCCAGAATTTTAATTAAATTTTAATCTCTTAGCTCATTTAATCAATATACCTGTATTAAACCTATCATAGAAATCAAAATAAAATAAAATTTTAAATAACAATAACGATATTAGAGTAGAAATTAGGAAAAGAATATCGTTGATAATGCATGCTAATATTCGATCAGTAACTTTTTAATATCTGGCCTGCAGTCAAGGAATGTAAAAATCATTACTAAAAGAAATTTAGGGTGCTCAAAAAAAAAAAAAAAAAAAGATCCTAAGGAAGATTTTAGGTCCAAAAATGGCTGAATATACTTGGGAGTGGGGAATAATTACATTATGAATTATATATACTCTCTACTCCCCACAATTATATTGTTATGATAATCAAATATCGCAGTTTATGGTGGGCAGGACATGCAGCGTGAATAAAGAAATCTAGAACCGTCTATAGTGGATTGACTGGCAAACCCAGCGATAAGAGACCATTTGGAATAACTAGACTGGAGGATAGCGATAGAATGAATCTGAAAGAAATAGTGTATATTATTATTATTATTAGTAGTAGTAGTTGTAGTAGTAGTTGTAGTTGTAGTTGTAGTTGTAGTGCTAGTAGTAGTAGTAGTATTTAATTGAGCTGCATCCTACATACATACTGATAGGGTGTAATTAGGTGAATTGAATAGAACTAGCTCAATATTAAGATAGGGATCGTACTTTTGTTAGTGCGTCAATGAACTTTCGAATTTATAATGTCATGGAGTAAGGAAGTAAATAAAAAGATATATTGTCTGTCCACTAATTAATCAATTATCTTGAGCAATAATAATTTTTAACAATCTCTATTTAAGAAATATACTATATTAAAATCACTAATGTAATAAGAAGTGTGTATCTACTTATTCTTATAAACTAAATTGGAAAAATTTAACTCTTCTCTGAATTTACTGAATGTTATGGTACCTAACATAAAAATCACAGCCTATACGAGATTTTCTCCTTTCATTTTATTTGTTGGCCTATCACGTCTTATTAGTAATCACTGGTTGGAGGAGGCGGGTAGAAACTTAAACAGTTAAAGGCATCTGAATCTGTAGGTAAATAGACTAAATGTCAGGTTAATTTAGTCTAGATTTGGGTGATGGATAGGTCAAACCTCGATTCCTGGCTGGAAGTACTGATATAGTTTTTCTATAATGGTTTACCAATCTATATCCACGTAAATTTGGATACATTTCTTCTAAACACCACTCTCCCATGAGTGTAGGTAATATAAATGGAGATAGTCCGTAAGGGTAGTAAGATAATAATACCAAGACAAAATTACATTTAATTAGTCAAAAGCTTTCAACTTGCCTTGTGTTTAAATTAAAACGATCTAACTTTAAATGTATTAAATGGCCACTGTCAATGGAGGATGAACAGATAAGAATGCCTTCAGATGAGATATAGTACTGTTTTTTTAGGACCAAACATTATTGGGAGTTCTTAAAGCCAGTTATAAAATATTCATACAAAGTCAAATGATCTTTAGCTGTCACTTTTAATGTCTCTAAAATAATGCAAATGACCAATATTAACAAAAGCTTATTTTAAATTGCCTTCCAACCAGAATGCTACTAATCTCAACGTTATCATTACTAACTTTAATTTGAGAGCCAAAGCATAATTCCCCCTAAACACATTCACTGAAATTATTTATCAATATTAACTCCAAATGAAATCTATCAAACATCATGCAAGTTGACCTAGTTCCCACCCACTTATATTAAGTGTTTGTGTGCTGGTAGGTTTTTTGCTCAAACCAATATATATAACTACACAATTGCAATATTACATGAGATAGAAACGTACACTAGCCCCACAGGCTCTTGAATATTAAACACTTAAGACAGTTAGAAAAAGGTGAAGAAAAAAATATGGCGCACCTTTGGCTGACATATTAAGTGTATAATAAATCTTGTACTTTTTTTAAAACTACTTCTTAATAACTTTATGCGATATCTCCACTTAAGATGGATTGTTAATAAACGTGAGATTAAGCAATTTTTATATTGATTGCTTTGACCAAAAAAGTGTTAAACAATCATTCAATTGAAACGTATAGTTTAGTTTTTCTCACATAGTCACCTTACCAATTATTAAATATCTGTCGAGGGTGTCCTGGTATTTTTATCTTCATTTAATATGTTTTCATCTAATGCAGCTATGTTCATGACAGATATCCAAATTTTTTTGCCATCATCAGGTAAAGACAAAAAAACACTGTTTATACTGGACCCATATTTTATTTATTTTGGTCTAACAAATGTTTTAATATAAAAAAACTGCAATAAAACTGCCCCTAACTCACGTTCCCTACAATCCCTCCTTAACTAAACAATTGATGTAGGAATGGAGAGGTTACAATTTAGAAGAAATGCACTAGAATATATTTGCATTGAAGGAAATCAGGAAACTATTTAAAGAGGGTGAAAATGGGGGAACTTACTTCAACCCTCTGGGTCTCGAGTACTTACCTCTCCTTCACACGGAAACCCGATAAAAAGAAATAAACTTTGGGTGTACATTCTCACATATATAATATACAAAAATTTAAAAAATAAAGTGTAACACACTTCATGATTATCAACCATAAATAACAGTCAGGTTAGTCACAAGAGAGTTTTATTTTTATTCAAGTACCATAACAAGTATAGCTCTATGAGTGAGTGATACATGAATAGCGTTAGGCGCTGGATCCTTAAACGACAAATAATATTGAGCAATTATATAAGCAACATGTGTACGCCTCCCCACGCTCTTAAATTGTGACTCAAAATAAATCGTACAATCTGAAGTTAAATTGACTTTCGTACACATTCAGGAAAATAATAATCGATAGTCAAAAACACTATAAATGTGAAAGATATTTACTCGACACCACCGGTGGTTCTCAAACAGTAAACAATGAATTTCCAATAACATATATCTCTTCATCCTTAAATGGTCATAATATAAACAAACAACAAGAATATAATTTCGAAATATATGCCTTAACTGGCTGCATTAACGTTAAATATTAAAGCCCACATTAGAAAGAAAACCTGCTCCCTCGTGGCCCCACAGTTAACAAACATAGAATAAACTTTCATAATGTGACAATAATGAATTATCATTCAATAAATAACAAGAGATATAACCTTTAAATACATAAAATCGACAGAACAAAGGTACGACGCTGCCAAAATCAATTATAGACCTAAGATGGCAGTACCTCAAGCTATATGCCAACCGGTGAAGAGAATGAAACAGAAGGTACATTACATAAATAAGAGTTATCTCAAAAGACCACAAAGTAACATTAGATAAATGGTATGGTAAACCGTGTAAAGAATATATATATATATATATATATATATATATATAATCCATGATCTACAAGCAAATAAAAAATTACTAGGTACAGTTAATAAATGATTGCTTTGAATATAAAATCAAAGTCCATTGTGGAACTACTATAAATCACGTAATCGTCCAATTCCTCTAAATATGTAGAGTGGCCCAGATAATAAAAATTATTACATTCTCTCCAAACTACATTTTTTTAACACTGGGAATCGCATATCGTTCCACTGGCTCTTAATCTTTAACCTGCCCTGATGAATGGCAGGAAACTTAAGATTCCTTCCTATGGAGCCACAATCTGAGTTACCTACAAACCTCCCTGTACGAGGCAAGGCCAACATATAAAACATAAAAAAAAAACTATTCGACTTCCCCTCAAAACCAAACAAATTTTGTATTGAAACTTTTTTCTCCAAAATGCGTAATTATCGAGAAACAAGCTTGTAACACTTTAAATTCCCCATCCTGTATAATATAAATAATATATAGTATATACAATAAGAATAATATATAATAGGCTATATATTATTTATATTCGCATTAATGGGTATAAGTACACAAGCGTAAGTCTCATTTGAACAGATTAACCGATGATGGAAAGGTCAGTTTTCGAATACAGGCTGTGTGAACAAATGTGATTTTTTTCTATGGCTTATGAAGAAAAGGCCATTATATTTGTTTTGATAACTTTCTAATGCCTCAATCATTATTTAATTTGTTTAATAATGCCGAACGAACGGTAAGACATGGCTTGTGTCAAAAAAAAATATATTAGATGTTAAATTACAAATAATTATACACAAAATAAATATCATGATTAGTGTGATAGAGTTTAAAAACACACAATAAATATGGTCCTGTGATTGTGATGTTCACACTAAAGAGCCAATTACTAAGGACAATGACGGTAACAGATTGTTTTAAAACTACACAACTTCATATTTCATTCTACGGCTTCATGGGAGGTATCGTATTACGCAAATGAGAAATGTTTTAAAATGTTTTTATTAATTCCGCAGTGGATCCAAATGGAGCGCTGCAGTCGCGATGAGCAGCACACTGTTACACAAGTTTGTTATTATTAAAACGGGGAAGTTGGTACTTTATTGCCATAGTCATTATTATTTCTGTGCGGAGGGAAACGATAGAGGCAGAAACACAAAGGACAAAGACGAGGTAAGGCGGAGAGAGAAATTTAATTTAGAGGAAAGATTGTGAGTACAGGAATTACACAGGGTTTTAAAGAAGTTATTGTAAGCATTCTTATAATATATATTAAGAGATTAATATGTCAAAGATATGATGATAATATTTACCACCAAAAATACCCATATATGTATCATATACATTCTTTTATAATAATCCTTAGAAAACTAAATATATTTAATGTGATATATCATCCAACCCTTCATTCATTCTTTCTTTGTGTCAGCTGGCTAAACGTTCATATTATTTGTAATTTTTGTATATAGTAAAAAAAATCATTAAAATAAACAAATTGTTGTTCTATAAATTTATTTTTGGCCATGCAATTTGTTTTTACTAATACTTTGTCCATAAAACTTCTAATTTATTTTGAATGAAATTCATTATAATTATAAAACAGAGGATAATTTAAAATATATAAAATATATAATTTAACTTTGAAATTATATTTAATTTCTAAATTTTATTAGTAGTACTAAAAAAAGTCTAACTAGTGTTTTATAAGTTATTACAGTTCTTATTGGCTATTTTTGAAATATTATTTAAAATTTTAAAGATATGATTTAAAAATAATTCTATAAAATATTAAAAAATACAAATTAAAAATATATTAACATTTAATTAGTAAATTAAATGGGGCCATCAAGCAGTAACAAAAACATATTTTAGATTTTATAGTTGGAAATCCAATAACTAACTATAAAAAATAAAGAATGCATTATTGAATTTAATTAAAATTTACTTGATATTAAATGAAAACTAAAATTATGTTGTTAATAATTTTGATTATAAGGTATCTATTGAACTTAGGGATGTTGCAGTGATCTAAAAAGTATCTATAATGGTTATTTTAAGAATCTTACTATGTTAAAAAAAATTCGACTAGTAAGTACTCTAAATAGAGAATATAAATTAGGCTTACTCTTTGTTGTGGCTAAATTTTTTTATAATCATTCAGCTAATATTTTCTTAACCGCTTGTAGTACAATTACTTATTTTATAAATCTAATTTAATGGACATACATCCATGTTGTTCTCACTTTTAAAACAGAGTTACGAAGCTTTGATGGACTCGAGGGGAAATAATGAGAAAACCAAATGTTCCATCGTTGACTCAGCATTAACTAACTAAGAATACTACATATTTCTTTACATAGTTACTTGGAAGGGTTAACTTAATAGCGGCATTTCATGTCAATTTGGCTTACTCTCGTATGAGATGGAGGTAGAATTTTATCTCAGTGCAAATTTGTTCGTATGGTCATAAAATCTAATGTTACATTTTTAAACTTACCAAGTTTAAGGTGAGGTTATACATATATCAATATAAACTCAAATCTACGAGTACTTTTAACTAGAACAAATATAGCTAATCAATTACTAGTCATAAAACTATTCTAAAATTTTTGAATAAGTCTCACCTATTTCTAAATATATGGAACTAAATATTAAGTTACGGTTTACATGTCTCCAAAAATAGCAATATAGCATATATACAATTTTATAGTTTTTATAATAATCAATGATTAATTTAGTGTTTTCTAATATATTTAAATGTAAAACATATACGGATAAAAGTAGTTCTCTTTTAAAAAAATCAATAACAGAGAAATTATGTTCAGGAAAATGTATAATTAATTTTGTTCATGTAATTTATTTAAAGATATAATACATATCATTAATACTAATAATATGTATATTGACCAAACCTTAAAATTAATGGTATTTTTATTAAAGTTTTGGAAACCATAAAGATCTCGTATAACTCAAATGGTTTTCTCAATTTTATTTAAATATAATAATCATGTATAAATAAAATATGGTTATACAATTAATTAATAATAATTGGATAATTTAATAAAAATAGGATACTATATATAGAGCAAGTAACTCAACAAATATATATGAGAACATTTGTGTGATATATTTGACTCAAATATTTTGTGTTACTTTTATAGCTATCCAATTCAAACAATAAAAATATATATTTATAAATTTAAGAAGAGGTCCTTGATATTTCCCTGAAGTTTGTTGACCGACAAAATATTTTCACTCCAGACGTACGGGAAAATGGTTTAATTTAAATTCGCTAGGAATGCGAATGTTGCCAACAATGAAGAAGATTCAACAACTCCTGGCAAAGATTCAAACCATTGACACGGAATAGAATCTAGGATTCATGCCAGGAAAATATAAAAGGTAAAAGAAGTCAAAGGAGAATAGGTAAGCTATTCATAAAAGGAGAAAGGGGCAAAAAAAAAAAAAATGAATAAAGTAAGTTTCAGCAGCAGAACAAAAGTAAGTTATACATACTTCGATCTTGGTTTTCCATTGAAGCGAGAATTTCTAGTATTTTAAGTAGAGGGAAATTTTCACGTCTTGCAAAAAGGAGAATTATTGATTTGATTTTCATCACGTGAACGTAAGGTGGCATTTAGTTTTTAATAAGCACTCAAAACATTTATTAATATTGAATTATAATCAATAAATTCATATAGTAACTATAAACATTTAATTTATAAAATTTATAAACTACTTTGTACTCGTTAATGTATGTATAAACCATATTTGGGGGGTTAAATTAATGTATTTAATTAATTAAATATTAGCTAAATAAATACGTAAATAGGTGACCTGGCGGTCTAGGTGTAAGGTGTCAGACTTCTGTGCTGGGCCGGGGTTCAATCCTCGGTCCCGGCACAGATTTATCTGATTACCAAACCCTTCCTTCACCTCTGACAAGACATCTTGTGAATGTGGGGAATGCCAGGCCTCCACCGTGGTTCGGATTCCACGTTAAACTGTAGGTCCTTCATTTCATCTCACAATCACCCTACCATTACACATTAGCGTAAGTGCGTATAACCCGAACGGGTAGTAAGACGTGGTGCTAATAATAATAATATAATAATAATAAAAATACGTAAATAAGTTCATTGTGTATTCTATTAACATATGTTAAATATAGTTTAATTTAAATATCTGACTAAATGATTCAAGTACTTACTGGATATGTGAATCGAGCTTGGAATATGGAACAACTATTCACATTGCTTATATTCCAATCCCAAAGTTATGATTAGATCATCATAACCCTTTCCCGGGTCATACATATATTATCTTCCCTTTCTCAGGATAATAGAGTACTCATGAGTGTCCCTTTTCTAAAGTAATATCAAGATCTTTCCAAGGTTTGAATATAACTTTTTATTGTTGCGTCGATCACGGTCATAGAAAATACCTTATTTTAACTTCACCAATGATATTATCAGCTCAATATTGTCACTTTCTCAAGGTATATTCCTCATTGCTGTACCTTACTCCAGGACATGCATTCACTTTCCAAGCACATATAATATAGTTCACTATCGTCGTTTTAATATGACTATAATCTATATTTAAATATAATATATATAATTATGTATTTATATTAGGGATGAACCATCGAATACTTAAGCATTTTCAAGGATTCAGAAAATTTTAAATTTGATAATCAAAATCATTAAATTGTATTATTTTAATATTTCAAGTTAAATTGGTTTTAGAGGTCTAATACTACCTATTGGTGACTAGTATAATTATAATAATAGAATCAACTTAACAACCAAACTCCAGACTAATAACTTAACCTAACTGAATGTATGAATGTTATAATGAATGGATTATAGGAAGGAATGTCCACATTTGGTTAATATTTGTATTTTATATTATTATCCTATGTTTATACTTCCTCTTATGTTCATAATTTTCTCCAAGACTTGGATTCGTCTTGGAGATTCGATTTGAGATTGATTCGTTAAAATCGGATTGCACCTAGCTCTTATATATATATATATATATATATATATATATATATATATATATATTATATATATATATATATTATATATATATATATATATTAGCCTATATATATTCCCTTCACATAATTCATTTTACAAATTCATACTTAGCCATATCACCCTTCCCTAAAGTCACACATACTACTCTAAAATTCCTTCTCAACGTTTATACGTATTTTAGTATTTAAAATTGAGTCAATGTGTCAAATCACAGATAGCTATAAGCCCTGTAAATTATTAAATTTTCCAACCACCGTCATCAACGTAATCGAAGCGCCATCATGTCATGTTTATGGTGAGAATATCACCTCCCTATAACCACTGTCCTAAAGGTAGGGAGAAAAGGCCAGTTTTTTCATATTTTATAGCAAAATATCTTTTGCCTCAAAATAAATCAAAGATTGCCCCAATAGAAATATAGATTATAATTTTCCTCACATTGTGACCTCAACTTTTCTTTAATATATATCAAGGGTGTCTTGAAACTTAATGACACATTTTTCTCTTAATTTAAAATCTCATATTTTTCTCATAACAGATATTCAACAACTGTTGATGTCACCATGTGAAATAAATTAAACTCTATGATTATACTAAAGTAATAACTTTTTTATAAAAAAAAATGTTTTGCTATGAAAACTGCAAAATCAACGGCTTTTTCTCGTCTCACCCATACTCTCTCCTAAAAATAATGAGATAGAAAATATCTAGAGCAGACTGTTAGCTGGTTGACCAATCGTACTCATGGACATTATCAGTCGATTGCGTTAGAAAATTAGATCGTTATTTTAAGCTTATGTTTTTGCTTTCTAAATTCGCAAATATATTTTATATGTACTGTAATTTAAAATAACATTGATAGGTCATAGTCGATAATGTTATAAGAAAATTAATAGTTTGTTAGCCCTTCCTGTTATCACTATACTACAATTCTTACACTCCCAAAGCTCGTCACTCTCTTCCCCTCAATGTCCCACCCCTATTTACCCCTTCCAGGTCAAATAGCTTCGTAGCCAGTTAGCAAGGTCCGACTCTCTCCGCCAACATACAACATTAGTGGCTAGTAGCTGAGCACCAACTCTCACCTTCGCTATCAGCTAGGCTACATGGATAGAACCGAGTCCCCCCGAAGTAAACTGAAAGAAGAGAATAAAAGAAAATGACAAGCAGACAACATTTTTTGAAAATATATTTCCAACCTTAAGGAAACAAAAAGTCCTTCATATTCTGAGAAACCCACCAATCACGTTACGCCATCACCCACAAATCGAGCATTCCTAATATACCAACCTACCTCATTCCCCCCCTACCTAAAAATCCCTCTAAACTTCTAAATCACAGATACGTCACACATAATTACAATTATTACAACACTCATTGGGTACTAATTTATGATACATTGTATTTTAAATTATCATCACTCAAAGGTTTCACCCATTTTGTTGTTTTATCCTCATACCACGAGGATAAAGGTTAATGACTGCTGCCTTTAACTAACAAAACAAGATCAGTCCTATATTCCTATATAGGCAGGCGAATCTCTATGTCCATGGCAGGTTCAAAACGGACAACAACTGAAAGGATCCTTCGGGGAAATAAACCAGTGTTTGAGAACTGAAGGAGGAGGCAGAGGTAAAGGTGCATTGGCAGTTTACTGACAAAATAAATGGACCTGCCGTAAGACAGAACATTTATTATTAATAATAATAATTAATTATTATAATAGTAATAATAATAAATAATAATAATAATAATAATAATGGCGATTCATAATCTTTTTTTTCCAAGTGGATTTGTTTAAAAATATCATTTGTCACCTTTTAATTTCTTGAATGATCTTAATGGTGTATCTTATTAGTTTTTCTTGGAGTGATGTATACATGTTAGTTTAGAAGCACTTAAGTGATTGTGGCTCTGAGTCACGCATGTGACATATAAAAAATGGTATTGTTCGAAACGGTCTGGTGCATCCCAAAAGGAGCAAAAGCATTTGTGAAACCGATCAATCATCTAAAATCTGCTCTCTACTTGTATTGTCAAATAAGCCACACCCCTTATGGCACACCTTGCACTTATTCTACGTCATAATGACACTGTTTCAGTCACGGGGGAAAAGGGGGTATGGGAGGTGGGACAAAAATCTCATTTGGATATTTAACAATCGGTTGGCCCTAATTTAAATTTATATCGTATATGGTGATTAATAACATATCTGTTAATTGAGAGATATAGTTTACAGGTTATAATAAAACAATTATATATTTATATACCTGCAGCTTATAGTCAAAGGTTGATAGTACCCTTAATTCACTGGTCCATATATGATGGTTCAAAGTAAGGTGAGAGCGCAAAATTTGAGCTTAGATTTAGTTTCAGTTTACTTACTGGATAATGTTCATTATTTTTCTAGCTATATATTAAGTTACTTAACTTTGATATTCTATAATTTTATTATGTTTTGATATATTTTTATTATACTTATAAAACTGAATCACAGTGAATCATTAAAATTATTATTAATAGTTAATTCATCTTCTTAAGTCAACTACCAAAGATTTAGATTGATACGGTTTATATCCATCCGTAGGAGGGCATGCACCCAGCCCTTCAGCTAGTTAGTGTTGCCCGCACCATCTGGTAAAATTCCCATGTACTAGGGAGATCTCACAAAATGTGCTAGCTCCCCCTTGTCTTCTACACTGAATTTATACGATCGATCAGGTGACTTGGTGGTCTAGAGGTAAGGTGTAAGACTTCTGTGCTGGTGGTTCAGGGTTCAATTCTCGGTCTCGGAACAGCTTTATCTGATTACCAAACCCTTCCTTCACCTCTGACAAGACATCTTTTGAATTTGGGGAATGCCAGGCCTCCACCGTGGTTCGGATTCCACGTTAAACTGTAGGTCCTCCAGTTCATCTCACAATCACCCTACCATTACACATTAGCGAGAGTTCGTATAACCCGAACGGTAATATATGATCGATAGCAAAAGAGCCTTTCAATTATTCTGGCAAATATTATTATTAGCACCACGTCTTACTACCCGTTCGGGTTATACGCATATTCTGGCAAAATATTTTCAGATAAATTCCAAGGTTATTTTACATACCACAAATGACATGGGACCCACGACTTATCTTTCCTCCGAAGGAAATTTTGTTACCGACTTTTATCGCACAAGAAAATGTTGACTTCAGCTGGGTTTGAAACAAAAAACTTTGGGTCTTGAGGTGAATACTTTACCACAATACCACTGAGGTCAACCATTTATTCTATCAATTGGTATAGTCTATTGCTGTACACGGGATAAGTCCTAACACTCGAAAATTTTTCAATTGAGGGAAAAATAGCAACCTAGCTACTCGAAAGTTCGGGTTTAAGCTGTACTTTATCAATTATTTAATTTTAAAGAATACTTGAAAACTATCTAAGTCTAATTAATAAATCGTATCATACTTAGGCCACTTTCATAAATAATTACTAGGTTGTATAAATTAAATAATGCTATAACTTCTCTTTGGGATTTAAAATTAACCAAATTACCATTTTCATTTATGTGTATTTGATTAAACGCCAGATTGGTTTATTTTGTTAATTTTAAATATAAGACAGGATAATAAAGTTGAAAATACGCGATCTTCTAAGATTTTAATCATTTTTTAAGTATTTAATAAAAATTAAATATATTATATTTATAATTTTTTAGTACATCCAATAAAATCACAAAATATTATTAATATAGACTATCCAAAAACCCCACGTAAATATAAAAATTTACAAAAAAAAAAATAATCAATGTCATATTAAAGGACAAATATATTTACTTCAACTGAGTATACAATTTTACAATTATTTAAAACAATTTTTCATAAGCTTACTATTTTTTATATTTTAATAAAATAACAAGAATTTTAGGACACGAAATGACGTTTATTAAACTGATAACTAGGCAAATTATTTGTTCTTAACTAACTAGAATAAAAAATAACTTTTGAAGGCTGTAGTTACATCTTTGTAAGAAGAGATAGATTTATTCAGGACAAAACTCTTATTTTATTTGGTGTTAAAGTCTTGACCTACGTAAAACACACTCTCTTGACAAAATCTTATAATTATCTAAAATAATGGATGGGCTGTGAACACACATGCAAAGATAAGTTATAATTGGTTTGGGGTAGGATTTCCTTTCTCAATTAACTTATCTTTAAACGAGGTTAGTGGACAGAGACACCACTAGCTTCAACTGGGCAGCAAAGTCATGTTAAATCCAAAGTCAAGTAGGCGCTAAAGACGCCTGATACTAAATCCTATGATTAAAATATTTGTGAATACCTGTAATAAGTTAAATAATGATTGCTCATCTGAAAAATAGTTATTTCCCTAACTACAATTTGTATGAAAGATTTACTAGGGAATTATTTTTTGGATTATCATAGCTGTACTATTTATATTTACTATTTATTGCAGAAGTGTTATTAGAACATAGTTTGTCATACATATTAGGATTTTGATTCAGATAGATTATCCCAATCCTTATTTTATTTTAAAATTGATTTCTAATAAAACATTACCTAAAATTATTTTAATTATTACACAAACTTTGTTCTCAATTATGGCTATTGGAAATTTGAAATGTAATATATTTTAATAATACTATACATATTTATTAGCATCATAACACACTTACTGAAGTAATATTTTTCTGAATATATTTGTATATGGCATAAGACCTGCCTTATTTTCTACCACCAGCCGTAAAACATATTATATTATTTCATTAGAAAGTTTACTATAACATATTTTAATATTAATAACTCAAATTTAATAAAAGAAAAGCCTATTTAAATACATAGATACAAAGCAATTACGTCTTTATTATAATAAATATATTATGTTGGACATAAAGTTGAGGGTTACTGCATCAGTAGATTTCGTAAATACATCCAGATTATCTTCTAGTATAATCCATGTTTTAAATTATATTAAATGTTTAAATATAATATATTTATCTTAGATTTTATGCTAAGTACAATGAACAAAATGCTATATTCACAGATATTATATATTATTATCTTTAAATATAATTAAGCTTATTTGTAGCTTTGTGTTGTTTTATCCCAATAACAATATTTTTACTCTAACTTAAAAGGGAGTCTACACCATGGTATTAAGTTAATTATTTCCTACTTATTTTATTGAATCGTTACTGCCTCATTGTATCAATTAATTAAATCAACCCAGTTGTTCCATATTCATTCTATAATAGCAAGTACTGATTTGTTCCATTTTATTAGTAGATATAGTTAAGTCTTTATAACAAACTTAATAATTTTTCTAAGTCGATTTTAATGATATTGCTAAGCCTTTATACTAGATTTTCTAGCATTCCATAGGTCAAAATTTGTTTATTATTAATATGTATTTACGTGCTTTTAATTGACTAATCTAGTAATTTATGAGTATTTTAAGAACCTGTATTATTTTAAAGATTCCTTCTTAATATAACTATAGTTATATAATATAATATTAAATTTTATATCTTTACAGATAACTAATTTATAAATGTTACGAATGTGGAAGTAATTAAATCAATCATTTAAAATTAGGTTTATATATAGTTTAGCATCCTAAATTTTCCGTCAGTTTAAAAAAATTCGAAACCATTTAATATGAAATTCTTTAAAATATAATGGTGATAGTTTGTCTACATAAAGTAGTGCTGTCAAATTATTTATTAAATCTATAATAATAATAATAATAATCTAATTTTATTAGCTTTCTCATCAGGATTTAGTAAATATCTTTCTGTCGGGGTTGAATATTTTTAACCCAGCCCAAACTGATTTAAACAACTTGAAAAAATTGTTTACGTTTTTTCAAGATATTTATTAATATTTTCATATATTTCTACATTTCCAAATAAACGTAGTTGGCGTTTATGTGAAGATAAAAATTTTAATTTTTGCTCTATTAGATTACAGACAAAGCTTAGCTAAATCCTCACAACATAACTCTAAAATTAATTTAACATGTTTCTCTCTGCCTTATAAACAAAAAGTTTTAAAGTAAAAGTATAAAATATTGATTGCGTTTTATCAATATTTTTCCTCGTATATCAAATTTTTCTGACAATAAAAACTTAACCTATCAAGAAAATATGAAAATCTAACATTCTAGTTTAGTTGAAAGAACTATACAAATTAATTTTAATACTAATTTTTTTTTTTGTATATTCAAATCTAAAACATCATTAATTATACGTCAAGTGATATAGGAATACCAGTTTTAAAATAAATTCATGACTGTTGAAAACATTCAAACTTGTAATTTACCATTATCAAAGTAATTCCAATAATTAAATTTTATTTAGATTACAATTTGATTGTTAAGTTTTGTCATTAGATGATGGATGAATAATATTAAATAATGCTTTGTTTTGAGTGTAGACATTTTCCTTGAAATCAAATAAAAATGAGCAAATTATTCTACATCGGAAAACAACCTTATTATTATTATTATTAGCACCGCGTCTTACTACCCATTCGGGTTATACGCACTTACGCTAATGTGTAATGGTAGGGTGATTGTGAGATGAAATGAAGGACCTACAGTTTAACGTGGAATCCGAACCACGGTGGAGGTCTGGCATTCCCCACATTCACAAGATGTCTTGTCAGAGGTGAAGGAAGGGTTTGGAAATCAGATAAATCTTTGCCGGGACCGAGGATTGAACCCCGGCCGCCAGCATAGAAGTCTGACACCTTACCCCTAGACCACCAGGTCACCAACAACCTTATTGTCTGGTATGCTGATGTTTAGGTATATAGGATAGAATTCTAGCAGGTTGTCATCATTTTTTTCTTAATGTTTTCTCACTATTTCTCAATGCAGCTATAGCTCTAATTCATAAAATTATATTATTTTGGAATCAATCAGTGTTTATTGATAACATATTTTTATATATATATATTCTTTTAATACAAACTAATTTATTCACTTAATAATAAAATATTTCTTCTTACTAATTTTAAAAATGTGTTTAAAAAACTTTAAATTATTTCCTACATTTCTTATCTCTCACGCACTTAATATGTAGATGGCACATATATATATATATATATATATATATATATATATATATATATATATATGTAGATGGCACACATATATATATATATATATATATATATATAGTAAGACCTGATGCACATTATAAATATCCTAGTATTTGTATTTATATAGATTATTATTTTTAGCAGGTCCAAACTTCCAAAAGAGGAGTAAATCTTATAGACTTATTCTAGTCATTCAAATACAAAAAAAATGTTATGATATGTTGACCAAGTTGATCGAACAATTTTATTTATATATTTTTAAAATAAATTTGAAATTCAGTTATATCTTATTGAACATTAAGGATTATAGAACAGGCTATATGTGTTTTTTTACTAGCAGTTCTACTATAACTATCAAGATGATTAATAATAATGTGGCCACCACTCTAGGGCCACATGGCTAAATACAATGGTCCGTGTTTTTTTTTATAGAACTGCTTCCCAATTCTAGCTAAACCTATACTCCCTTTTGCCCTTCATCTAATACAACCATTTGTCATGTAATTTAGAAATATGAGAAAGAAAATTCTAATCTCTAGGCAAAGAGGAAAGCTCGCTGCTAGTTTTTCAACACTTTAAACATTTTATGTTGTGAACCTATAAAAAATTATTGTATTTTGTAGGGGGAAGGCTGACTCTAGAGCCTTTACTTCATCAAGCCCCTGCTTGTTATATTCTATATTTTATCCCTGGTCTTAATTTGTTCTTTACAGATTTATTTTAAATCCTTAAAAAATTGATTTTATTTTAGCAGTAATCTCAACCTTCTCATAGTAATCATTCAAATAGGAATGTATCTTATTTTATTTAGTTTTTTTTCCCTGGTGTTCACTTTTCTCAGTCCACATTTGTTGTTCAAGTCTCCTAGATCCTCGACTCTTTATATTCTCTTATTAAGATATTTATGATACTCTTTTAGATGCTATTCTCTATCCCTAAGTGGCTATCTAGTCTATTTTATGTCTATATAAGTTCCCACATCTTTATTCACCTTGTCTTCAGTTACACCCACGTTTGTCTCTCAGTAAAACCATTTCGCTAACCCAACTACATCCATTTCATTGATGTCTTCGTCTCTTTGAGTCACATTTCTTATTCTCCTTCATCCTTTCCCAATTGTTCTTAGTTTCACAGCTAATATAAACAAACCGACATTATTTTTATATAGATATCTAAACCACTAGCTCCCTTCTTTTCTAGTTTATGAATATATAAATGAAATAAGCTCCGTTCTTTGTCCCACAATCTTTGAAATCTTTTAGGAGATCCGTATAGTTTTTCTTAATAATCTCGTTATGCTCTAACAAGTATTCTCCTTGTCTTGATTCCGTTGTGAGCTCCTCTTCACCGCTTTTATGACCAAGTCATTTTATTTATTTTAAAGATTAACTAACCTTGTTCCCTTTTCTTGGTATGAATTGGTCTCGCCACTGTGGAGTCTGTTATGTTTTGCTATCAGTTTTTTTTTGCCGTTGTGTCAGAGATTAGTGTCTGTGAGTCCGTGATTAGGTGACATAAAATGTTAAGGTTCAACATGTCTGGTTTGTTCACCATGCCACAGTCATATTACTGTTCATAGGAATAAGGTAGAAATAAGAGGAAATGTATCACATTTATGTGGAGATAAGATGGGGAAGCAATTAAGAAGATACAACCCTCTTATCACCAGATAAAGTGAAACAGACGCTCTTCCCACGTACCTACTTTTTTTATAGTTGATTAGTTTGTTCATTTATATGAAACACCCTCATTATTTACATCTACGAGTGAATATTTATATATATTGGCAAAATCTTGAGCCAAAGTTTATTTCTTGAAATATATATATATATTGTTTGAAATATTCTTTCTGTCAAAATTCTATCCAATATCAGAATGAAGTAAGAAACCGAACTTGGTTATTATGAAATTAACTAATGCTGTGAAACCGTTAAGCAACCATGCCAATATTTTAGGTGTAATAGGATTTTCACACACACGGACACACAATGACAATGGAACATCAATAGCATTAATATATCTTTTTAAATATTACTGATTTTAAACTAGATTCTCTTAGAAAATCATAAAAGTGTGTTTTCTTCCTAAAAATAATGATATCTTTCCAAATTATATCAATCACATAGTAAGCATTATATTTCAGCTTTCTCTTTAATAAAATTAATAGCACAGCTACTAAGAACCATTTGCTGAGTAAGTATGTATCGAAAGTATGTTATTAATTTTTGATAGATTGATATATAAAAAATAAATCAACACTAAATATATTTTATAAGAATAACAAGTCTAACTATTCAGTAGAATATGATTAATTTATCTTTCATGGAAATCACGTGAACAAGAAATATTTGGCTTGAAAATAATTTTATTGAAATATTACAATAATAAACCAGAAACTATGCACATAATTCTAATCAATGGTAATGATTTCATGTCATCCATCCCCTTGAACAAGTATAAACAAAATTTTTCTTATTGTGGTGGGCCAATGACCTGAAAAAAGAAAGATAATAATATTAAATTAATCAATTTAGAATTACACTTTACGGTAATGTTTTGTATTATATTATCTAGATTATTTTACAGAATAAATTAAGTATAAAATATAAACCAAATACTCTAACGTGATTCTGTGATGGAAAAATATTTTTTATTTTCTGACAATCTAATAGTAAATATTTTTAGATATCAAAATAAAAATGTTTTTAAAAACAATTATTTTAGGAAAAAATAGGGTCCATCTTGATAATACAACATGACTGTAAAACATATTTTCAACAAAATAATAAATCATTGGTTTCCCATGAAATATTTTTAAATGTTGATTATTTGAGCACTTATTTTAGTAAAATTTATTAAGTTAATTTAAATTTATCTTGATCTTGAACTAGACAAATTTCTGATTTAATATTTAATTTAATATTAAGAAAATATTTGAATCTTTATCGAAAAGCGTATGAATTAAATAAAATTCAAGTTTTAAAATTATAATATAGATATTAATATTTTTTAAACAAATAAATAATAAACATATTTTAACTTACTGAGATTATTATGCTGTCAATACATTTTATAATGGCGTACGATTTAGCACATTTCTCTAAGCCTCCTGAAACAAATAATTTTATTTTTATTAAGATATTAAATAAAGTAGATATAATATTTTATGTTCTAGAATTGAAGCCACTCTATTTCCTATAAGGACATGTTCATGTAATACATATTATTCGCAAGAGGCACAGCTGACAAGGTTATGATAATCTATATACGTTACCTAATACAATAAATTTATGTATAGTTTTATTATCATGAATTTTCAGCTTAAGCATAGATTTTGAGACCTTAATATTAATAAAACAACATAGTTCTGTTAATATTAAATATAATACCATACCTATGGAATTAGTTATATAGTTTTGTTAATATTAAAGGCTCGATACTAGAATTTAACAAACACTTTTTGCTATAAAATAATATCAATTCGTTTATAGAATAAATATAGTACTACAAAAACCAATTATTGAAATAAAAATCAAATTAATAAAAAGCGTTTATATAATATACTAATATTATAAATTTATATATAAATATATTAATATGTATATTAAACTTAAATTATCTTTGCTCAAATTAGTATGTCGGAGACCAAATATAATAACCCTTAAAGTTT
The DNA here is from genome assembly GCA_039000515.1 of Timema cristinae. NCBI lineage: Eukaryota > Metazoa > Arthropoda > Insecta > Phasmatodea > Timematidae > Timema > Timema cristinae. The sequence goes on along the minus strand of JBCFYV010000024.1, from coordinate 37,969,027 downwards.
AGATAATGGATATATCCGTTCAATGAAGGTGTTAATTTATTTTATCCGACACTCTAAAATATGGTATGAACAAATATCTTACTTAAGAATTGATTAATATTGGATACAGGGATGTCCCAATTTATTAAAATTATTTTTAATCTCGCTCTAAGAAAATACAATGAATTTTTGAGAAAAATTTAATAATATTTCTAAGCTGACAACGTAGCTGTCAAAAGAGGAAAATAAATTGATAAAAACATACTTGAAGCATATAAACATAAAACTGTTGTTAAAATTCATTAATATAATTTACTTTATTAAATAAATCAAAGAGTAACCTTTTTGGTCATGTATTAGCTTACTATTTCAAACCTAATTTTAGTAATGATATTTATTTAAATTAGTATATAATGACGTTTCAAGGATATTTTTGGTACAAGTAGAAAATATATTTTTAATTTTAAAATGTTTAGTTTATAAAATAAAATAAATGTCTAATGCTAGATATATAATATGTTATGGTGATTTCCTTGTAGTAATTCACCCAAACAGCGCTAAGCTAAGAATAAAATTAGGTTAATTATTTAACTTTACAAATATTAGTACCAAACAATAAAAAATAATGGAATATAGGTGTTCTATGTTGCAGTTATTGAGCTATAGATAATTAATTTTAATAAATGTTTACATTTTAAGATTTAAAATAATTAAAATGTATTTCAGCAGTTATACCTTAATTGATTAGTTTCTTTTAGGTAACTCACTTAAAGTAAAATGTATCGACTTTAAACCAAGGCGGCAGTGTTTGATCCCACACAAAATAAATTTTGCACCATCTAGTTAAATTAAACGGATAATATATTACAAAAACTAGGGTAATATCCCCAATCTATTAGCATTCCAGTGAGCTAAATTAGTTTCTACAGGTCGTATTTAAATTAGATCTTCAGGAGTCAACCAAATTCCCAGTATACGAAAATCCATCTGACGTCCGAATTTTATCCAAATATACGGTCATTTATGATCGTTAATAAGCCTCTCTTTTAAATAGAATTTTAAAATACATGTACCAACTAATATAAGATAAACGAAAAACATAGTTTATAATTTTTAATCAATATCTATAACCATATATATATATATATATTATATATATATATATATATATATATATATATATATATATATAATAATGTACCCTATAAATCCATTACGGTTTCCAAACAGTGGTCAGGGTAAAATTATTACTACAAGCTGGCTATTCCTGTCATAGCTTTATACGCCTTATAATGTTTATCCTAAGACTAGGACAGGCACAACATCCAGTCTCCGGCCATCAATTTATCAATTTGAAAGGTTAAAGCCATATTTTCATTAATGATAAATCGAGCTTGGGACCCTTAGCTAAGTAGGCAGACACGATACTGACAAAGCTAGGGTATCGGACTGCTAGAATAATATATCACATATTTAATACAAATAGTATATTAAAAAAATTGTTTGATAAACGACCTCGCAAAAAAAAAATTATAGATTTTTGGGGGGGTATGTTGGAGTTGAAACACCTCAACATATTTTTTATCAAATAAATGCAAAATATATTTATATCTTGTACAGCATTAAATTCAATTATTTATACAGAATAGGAATAACTGGTGCAGAGAGAGGGATATTATTAAAATTATATAATAGAAAATATATTTATCTTTCTTTTTATCTTTAAAAAATTTAATATTCTTTGACTCGAAAATATAGAAATATTTACACTGAACTTATTTGATGATTTTTGCAAATAAAACACGCTAGAATAGATGGAAATGTTGGTAGGAAATATAAAATAAACAATGGTATAAGTCGCCTCTCCCTAATATAAAAATTTCACAACTATTCCCCTACAATCCATCCACGCAAGTGTACAAGTAGTTTGACCACTCCACCAGCTTAATATTGAATAGTGTTACCGTCAGAATTAATTGTAATTATAGAATATAATAACTATACCTCCTTCAGATCCACAAGCGAGAATGTTGGCCATGATACTTTTCACACCGGTGATGCCTCTCTTCTTCAAGAGTTCCCCTATGTTTGTGCTAGTATTATCTTTGTCCAGTTCACCATTCTTTAACTATTGGATTATATGCACAAATATATTAGAAAAATAAATAGCATTTCTTCAAATAATATTCATGTATATAAATATATAACAAAATAACTTAATTTATAAATATATAAATTCCCCGCTAGCCCTGTAGAGAAAAATCTTACCTTTATAGATTATACCATGGCTGGAATCATTAATATTAATATGATAATACATAGTATTAGATTTTTGATTGAATAAAAAAGGTGACCTGGCGGTCTAGGTGTAAGGTGTCGGACTTCTATGCTGGGGTCCGAGTTTCAATCCTCGGTCCCGGCACAGATTTATCTGATTAACAAACCCTTCCTTCACCTTTGACAAGACATCTTGTGAATGTGGGGAATGCCAGGCCTCCACCGTGGTTCGGATTCCACGTTAAACTGTAGGTCCTCCATTTCATCTTACAATCACCCTAACATTACACATTAGCGTACATGCGTATAACCCGAATGGGTAGTAAGACGCGGTGCTAATAATAATAATAATAATAATAATAATAATGATTGATTAAATATATTTTTGAAATTTATTAAATCATATTCTTGTCAATCTATATTAAATTTAGATGAATTTTTGTGACCAAACTGTGATTTTGTGCTTAAATATGAAATAATAATAATTATTATTGTATTCTCTTACAATTCCCACTCCAGTCATGAAACATTCATTGAAACACTGAAACAAAGAATGCATAGAATATATTTAAAATTTATTTTACTCTTATATATTATATCATTGTTTTTCTCCTTTAATCCATTTTTATCAAAAACTAAACTTTTTATTATATTAAATTTGTCGAAAAAAATTACCTTAAACAAAATAGAAGTCAATCGTCGTGGCTAGTGGCTTTTAATATATATGGTTCTATGTCTTACTAATACAGTACTAATAAATTTTTATAATAATATTAAAGTCAATAAATACATAACAATTGATATTAAATGTTCGTTGAAAAAAAATCGTTAGCATCACAAACCCAATTAGTCTAAGTGGGTAACTTGAAACCAACTAAGGTGAAAAAAACCATATGAAAAAAATCTGTTTGAATGAAGGTGTGTAATAGTAATAATAATAGTAATAATAATAAATAGTAATACTAAATTATTATTATTATTATTTATGATTTGATTGAATAAATAATGAAGCGATATGGAAAATAATTACAAATAAAAGCCTTAAACTCTCAAAGATTAATGAAAGTTTTTAGTATAATGTCCTTCTAATGGCTCACCTTTAACCCAAAGTCAAAACGCGCCCCGAGTATTGAATTAAGTAGATCGTAAGGTAAACTTTGCGACAGATATATACCAAAAGAGTTCTAATTTGAATATGATAAATGATTATTTCATTTGAAAGCATGAATATTTTATTATTGTTTAAGTTTGAAATAATATAAAAAAGTAAAATATCAATATCCTTGAAATCAATGTAAAAAAATACATTGGCTCATATCTCTACCATGTACTCACCATTATATTTTCATCGGCATTGTCTGGTAGTAAACCACTTTTGTGTACACGTTCCAACAGCTCTGTAAAATTATGGATTGGCAAAGTTTCAGAAAAAAAAAAAGATTGTATTCTGTTAACACTGTAATTAAATAATTTTCATACTTTTTTCTAATCTTGATCTCTCTGAAAAAGAATTATTCTGATCCTAAAAAATAATCGATATTTAGATTTTGGTAAGTGTAAACATTTCATAACCCATTAAAAACTAAATGTTGTTATCGCGATGCTGGCTGTGTGTGTTTGTGTGTGTGTGTGTGTGGATGTGTGGGTGGATATTGGATTAGAGCCGACCCATTTTACTGATTGGGCTAAAACTAAAAAAAAGCACTTTACTAAATTTTCCTCTAAGAATTTTTTGAATTAGACGTATAACACTAAAATTATGCTTAAAAAGAGAAAAAAAATTCTCAAAATATACAATAAATATTATGCTTAAACTCTCTATCCAGGCTGTTTAACATTTCAAACAAAATCGTAGCTCTCTAATTTCACATGAAAATAACTTTGAGGGTACTTTACATAAGCAGAAATTTCCAATTTTGATCATATCTCAGCAACTAAATCAGATACGTGAGAATTTAACATTGTAAAGTTGTAGTAACAACTGTCAAAATTAAAATTCTTACACGTAAAGTATAGTTTGATATAACTAATAATCTCTGAGCTATAAGCTTAAAATGATTGAAAATGTCATTATGCTGTTTGGTGTACTTTTTTAGTAAGTACCATGCTAAATCTACTTTTATCATTGTCTCTGTAACATTAAATATTATCTAATTTATGATATTTGGTAGAGCGTTTATTAAAAAAAATTATTTCCTTCACTTGATCTTATGGGATTAAGTAAATACATATTTTGTTTAAAGGGTTTAGAACAATTAAAATAAATTTTTATCTGTTAGAAAGCGATGTTAATTTTTCTCAATATTCCATAAACAACGTATACCAGAATATTGGTTATGTGCTGTCTTTAATATCATTCACTAACTACCTTAAACCTATCATGCACACACACTACCCAGGCCCCACCATTTTTAGTTCAGCACGCTGAAATTGGAAACCTTGATTTCAACAATGATAAATTTTTGTTATGCTGGGAATCAAACCCAGAACACCTAGCTTAACAGGCAGTTGTTATTAAACGATCTAAGGTGTCAAAATACTTTTGTTTGAATTTGATAATAATTGATGTTAAATTGAAGAAGAGGAACACATCTAAAATAACTTTCACTCTGGAAAACCATTTGACACTTTACACATCCGATTGTGAATGTGGGGAATGCCAGGCCTCCAACGTGGTTCGGATTCCACGTTAAACTGTAGGTCCTTATATCATCTCACAATCACCCTACCATTACACATTAGCGTAAGTGCGTATAACCCGAACGGGTAGTAAGACGCGGTGCTAATAATAATAATACACATCCGATATCGGACCAATATTACTTGTTTTCAGAAAAATACATTTATTATTTACCACCAAATTCTTTGAACTAGGATTTCTCTTACAAACAAGTATTTTCAGGAAGTACTGAGAAAAGTGTAGAATATTTTTCTAAAATAGAAAGAGGAGAATAAAGTAAAATAAGGGGAATGGTTAAATTTATGTTCTTCAAATGTCAGTAAGATTATGCAAGTAAAACAATTTAATTTTAATGAATGACAAACAGTTGCCAACAACTCTTTCTTACCTTCAGAAACAGGGAATTTATTCTTGCACATATTTAAAACATCTTTAGAAACTCCGTCTTCTTTTACCTGTAAAATTTTTTAGAATATATTTTTGTACATTGATATTGTTATACTGCAGCCACTACGTTAATTTATTATCATTATTACTATTAACTTTAGCATATGTAACACTCTTTTGACTATTGGTACAATTTGTTAACTGTAAATTTGGCCTTTTGTGGCATTAAAAAATGAGCCTAATAAAGGTAAATTTCCATATTCTTCAGAAATATATTTATACACTTTGATATGAGGTGTTATATTTTATAACTTCTGCAATCAACAAAATAGCTCGCACCTCATCTGGTTTAGTAAAATTCTGAGGCTAAGAATATCCCAACTGAGATTCCAACCAGGCTTTAAAAAAATTAGTTGGCAATAATATGAAGCATAAATATTAGGCTTATTTTGATGACGACCAAATTCTACTCTTGCAAAAGAAAATGCAATTCCAGACTTCATATTTACACATGTTATAAAATATATATTATAGAGAGTATATACTCGTATATTATATTATATCATATATATAAAATGGCTTTATAACAACGATAAGTTCAAATCATAGTTGACTGAAGGAAATAATATCACAATTGCTTACTGAGCCAAATTTATTTGTAAATTTTGTCCATATTTGGGTTTAGAATTAGCTTTTTAAATATTGCTTAGAATAAGTGGTTTTATATCCTCACTGGGTTTAAAATGTATATTTTTATATCTCATAAACAAGACCATTATTAAGGTTACAATTATATATATCCATAGAAGTTATAATCACCGAATGTTTCGTAGAGATTTTTAAATTGTAGTTCAACAAAAATACAAATATTTCATCTTCGTTATAAATAAATAGCGAGTTTCAAAAGCAGTAGTAGGTATTTATATTATAATTCTTTATACAACTGGTTTGTTGTCTATAGTTATAAAAGTGTAATATAACACAATTACACTATAATAATTAAAATTTCAGCCTAAGTATCTGATATTTTTGTAAACAATATTTCATATTTTAAATATATATATATATATATAAGCACTTTTTGCGTGTTTCAAGTAAAATTGTTTTTGTTTTTTATGAATACAAATAGTTATAAGCATTAATCAAAAGTATTTCTTACAAATACACCTTCCACGATAGCAACATATGCTACCAGGAATAAAGCGAAAATATTTTGACAGAACATTGTTATCTCTTCTTTCTAAGGATTGAAACTTAGTGACTGAATGAGTGACCATTTCTGGTATTTCTCACTTATATATACATACCGAAACCGTTTAACTATAAACTTATAATTTAATTAAATAATTTTTAGCATCACCAAGCATACATCAAAAAAGAAAAACATTTGCTGTTGTAATAATTTTTTTTATCACAATCGTGTCCTCAAATTTAGGTAATTATTAATATGTAATAAGTAAATTATTTAATAGATTGTATTCATATTTGAAAATTATACTAAATCTTTCATTTAAATTTCCATGCAACTGTTGTAGACTAAGCCTTATAAACTTGATAAAGGGACGGAAACAAAATTCAACAAACACTTCCGGAAAATATGTCAAGCTCTGAATGTAACTATTACATTTTTTATATGGTTAAAACATATTTTTATTAGTCCTTTTATTTTGAAAGAATAATTTGAACCTACACTATAGTCAGTGTGTGTCATAGTATCAAAGCTACATTTTATGAACAATAGAGAATTCAAGGTTAACAAGAACGATGTGATGTAACAATAGTTTGCAACAAGTTAAATGGGGTGAAATATATTTTTCATTGCTTGTTATTATGTTTAAACTCTCTTTTCAGTGAATATTCTTTACATTACTTTTACAATGATTTGCAAATCATGTAAAGGAGGGGAAATTCATGCTTAGCACACTTTCCAGTACAAATTTTATATCTGAATCTCCATAATACTCTAGTAAATACTTATAAAATTTAATTTATATATAACATAGACCTTATTTAACAATAATATAAAGTGTATTAGGAATATCTTCTTTTTGTATAATCAATTTGAGTTAAAATTAAACTTTACCCTATTTTCCCCTTTACCACTGTTAAAATATTCATTTTAAGTATATAATAACATTTGGTCAATGCTTATTTTAAGAACCTACTAATATCACACATTGACCTCGATGACCTTTGAGTAAAGTACTCGCCTCAGAGTTCTTGTGTTCATGGGTTCAAACCCAAATGAGATTTACGAATTTTTGTTTAGCAATAATATTCTATTGATCACTTTTTTCAGAGTGTATGTAAAGAAATCGGTCACATAACGATTGTGGTACGTAAAATAACCCTGGAAGTTATGCCAAAATACTTTTCATGGCAAAATTTGTAGGCCCTTTCGCTCTCTCATATAAATTATATGATTTCAGTCAGTTTGGAAAGTTTACTTTAAATATCTCATATAAATAAAAAATTAAAATAAAATTACTAACTTCACTTTATTTAAAAGTTAGTGAAAACTTTAGTTATAATTTTTAACTAAACTATGTTAAAGTTATTAACTTACAAATTTATTACCCTCGCCGATGGGCACGTGGAACATTGCGTCGGTCTTTTCATGCCTGGCTTACGGTGAAGGTAATAATTATGAGTTTGAAACTGAGAAGGGTACACTTTGTGATAACTCTTGATTTCTTTAAGTCTTCGCCTAGTGTAAATATGCGGGTAGGCTACCCGGGTGGTTTATACAAACCCAAATCACTGAAATACTTTCTTAATCCCTTACATAAAAATTCATATTGTTACTCTAAACTCGTAAGAGATGTGAAACCATATTATACTAAACATTTTTCAGAATCGTATTGGAAAAAGAAAATCATATTCAAACAAAGAACACAAATGAAATAATATATAATGACACAAAAACATTCTGATAAAAAATAATATCTTAGGCCACCAAGGATCATATCAATAAATTCCCCATTTATAAGACCTCCTTTTAAACATGTATTTTCTTGTAGCTCAGAATCTATTGATTTAAAAATATAATTTTTCTAACTAAATGTTATTCTCTTTTTAATAAGCGTCCTACAGTTTTGAAATAATTTATTTCGTATCTATATATAACGCTTAATAATACTTAGTACCGCCTTTACTATCCGATCGGGTTATACGTTTAAGTAGTAAGTACGCTAATAGGTTAGGAATTGGGAAGTTTAAGTATAGAGAAAGTGAACCTGATTTGCGTGTAGAGAGAGTTGAAAAACACTTAGGAAAAACACCCCAGTTCATCCGAGCGAGATTTGAACCTCGATCTCCCCGTCCTTGGCATTCTAGCTCAAAATATAAAATAGCACGTTAAGCTAACTACGCCAGCGAGGCATATAAGTATCTTTATATCATTGCAAATATTATTCAAATTGGGGTTATCCGTTTATGAAAAGTAGACTCTAGGTCATTTTAAAAGGAAAATAAGCCATGCCATTTTATTTGTAATTCTAAGTAATGTATTAAAACGAATTTCAATCAAAATGTTTAGAGCCAATTCGAGAAAAATAGAGTATTTTTTCTTTTAGAGTCTTAAGCAACTACCTTTAATATCATGGTTAAATATATCATTTAAAAGTTTCCTCTTGTGAGTCTTATGAAAACCTTTAAACCAAGTTTTGACCCATTCAGTAATATGTTTTTGGCTCTAGGCTGAGGTACAGAGAGACAGAAAGAGATCATAGCTAAAAACACCTCTTTAGGATCCAGGAGATCGTGAATAATTTTATTGGATGTAAACAATTATTATTGACATTCATCAAAATATCAAACTTGATATTTTTGAAGATTACAATACCCCTATTCTATGAAGGTTTGTGAGAGAGTAAAACGGATTAATTAAAAACTTATCTTTAATATTTCCTACATAAATAGACGAGTGTTTATCAATAAACTAAAATTCTTAATAATTCGCTCAAAGTAATGCACACGATAGAAAAAAAAACATATTTATAATGTAAAGTAGTCCCGTGGCTTCTTTGGTGCTGACTCACAGCTTGCAGCTGATTTCTGAAAGTCAACATTTAGGCATATACATAAATTTTGACTGTCAGAAGTGACAGCTCCTAAACACATGTTTTTTTAGATCATATGGTTCGGCGTAGGGATAAATAATTTGGTCTGGTAACATTTCAAAGCCGTCAGCTGTCAGACAGAACCAAAAAGTCATGGGTCTACTGTAGTTACACAATTACACTACTGTACATATACTGTGTGTGTAGCCTGTATAGATAGTAAGACGCGAGGATGAAAAAAATAGATACACAAGAGATATTTAGGTCAACAGGTAGAAAAGTCTTAACCTAAAGGTCATTTGATCACCATACGTCTGTAGGGAGGATGAAAACCCACATTTTTTTATTTCTATGGCTAGGAATCGAATCTCTTATTTTGAGTTAGTCTTCAATATCCACCACGTGATGACAATATATAGTATATTTCTTTTAAAAAGAATCATTTCTAATCGGAAGAAAATATTAACTGGCTATGTGACCGCATGATCTTCTCTCGCAGTAAATAAGACGGCCGATGACGGCAAAATAAAATCTCGAATTTCAATTGGATTTATTGATTAAGTTTTTTTCCTAAATGGTTTTCCACTCTACTTCCATATAAATGAGGGTACATTTCCTCTATATATAACCTTCCTAAGCCCTAAAACCTTTAGCGTAATTAGAAGATAAGCGTATAACCCGATTGTGTAGGGAGACGCGGTGCTATAAAATAAACCCTGGAAATGTTACTTCATTTATTTTCACGTATTAAATACGTTAAGCCATGCATTTCACAATTTATTTGTATAATAAATACATTTAAAATAACATTAATTATATAATAGTATACTAGCATTAATAATTTTATAATTTATTAATTTTAATATTATTGCTATCGAGAACTTTACCATAAGTAAATGAGAATTAGAGGGAGCTTATTCTACATGCATGAGATAAGAATTATCAAATAAAATATAATACTGTTAGATATATATTACTGTTTTATATAATATGATGTAAAAAATAGTGAACAATATAATTTTGTTGTTTTTAGGTAGTAAAAATAGAGCTTTGTAAGCAAACACCCTAATTTCTCCCCAAAATGTATATACCTTTTTGAATTTATAGTTAAAATATATATAAATTTAAAAGAGAAGGATGTAGCACCTTAAGAATACAATAAGATCAGAAATGTAATTATGCAAATTTATAGACACTGAATTTTAATAAAAAAATGAACATCATGTTTGCTTAGTGCCAATGTTTTATTTGTTTAATGATTAGCTTAATCTATGAACAACGGATCAACAAGATTCGTTGGCCGCATGGTATAAGGTGTTACTATCGCACTAGACTGGAGATCCTGGTTCGATGACAGTCGGATTAACAAAGGGTGTTTTTTTTTCTCTTAAATGTCCCCACCTCCTTCCCTATTTCTGAACGCAAATTTAGGAACAATTTTCTCTAAATTAAACCTTCCTCATCCCTAGCCTAATTTGTGTAATTAGTACGTAAGCGTATAAACCGAATGGGTGGTAAGATTCACCGCTAAAGAAAAATACAAAGGAGAGAGATTCTGTGTACAAGTTGAATTTTAAACCTCTCTTTTAGTTTATCTGATTAATATACTATCAAGCTATTATTCCTATAGATTAATTGGCTAAGATATTATGTGTCTCTAGTAACCATTATGGTGTTACCAACAGCATATTACTTAATTACATTATGTCATTAGGAACTCAAAAGCTCACTACCACACTAAAAAAAAAATACACCACCTATCCCTATCTTGAGCTAATTCTTTCCAGTCCATCTCATTATATCCTATATTTTTTTCAGATTTATCCAAATGTTTTTCTCCCATTTGCATCTGGGTCTTTCCAGTGGTCCTTTACCATCGGGTTTACCAGTCAATACCCTAAATACGGTTCTAGATTCTACCATTCACGCTGCATGACCTGTCCACCGTAACCTTTGATATTTTATTACCCTAACAATATCTGAAGATGAGTACAGGGTATGCGGCTCATATTTATGTAGCCTCCTCCACCATTCACTATTTTCATTTATTTTCGGATGAAATATCTTCCAAATCACCTTGTTTTCGATCACTCTAAAATTATTTTCGTTATTTAAGTTAAGAAGCAATGTTTCACACGCATAGAGAACAACCCGTAATATTAAGTTTTTCTCTGAGCTTTATATTTCTTGACAGCAGGGGAGACGCTAACAACTTACTACCAGAGTAATAACAAGCATTTCCCAACTTTATTTTCTAAATTCACAATATAATATCGTTATCGCTAGTTAAAAATTTTCCTAAATATTTGATTTCATTAAACCTACCAAATGATGTTGTTTGCTGTAAATCTAAATTATCGTCTTTAATAAACTAATATCATATTAGTATAAGTTTTACTAAACTAGTATGCCTTTAAAATAGAATATGTATACATCACCAATTACAAATAATCAAATATATATGCACAATATAATAATCATAATAATAATAATAATTATTATTATTATTATTATTAGCACCGCATCTTACTAGCCGTTCGGGCTATACGCACTTACGCTAATGTGTAATGGTAGGATGATTGTGAGATAAAATTGGAGGACTACAGTTTAACGTGGAATCCGAACCACGGTGGAGGCCTGGCATCCCCCAAATTCACAAGATGTGATTAATACCCGTTTTGTCAGAGGTGAAGGAAGGGTTTGGTAATCAGGCAAATCTGTGCCAGGACCGAGGATTGAACTCCGGACTCCAGCACAAAAGTTAGACACCTTACCCCTAGACCACCAGGTCACCCTATGCACATTATTAAAATCCTTTATAAAAGCTCTCAAATTCACAAATAGCTAAAATCCATATCTAAATCTGTGTTATTCCCTTCTAAAAATATATTTTACTGAGGGAAAAAATTGGATCCAGACAGTGTTTTCAAAATTATGAGAGGTATAGTATTCAGTACATGACCAGTTTAAGCCTCTGTTGACACTTGTTGGTCTCCAGTTTAATAGGGTTTGGGTGTAAAGCTATTTGTACTTTAATTGCGTTTCCTCTTTACCTTTATGTCATTCATGTTGACACACAAATGACGCACTTTTAAAAACATTCTACGGGCATCAAAAGTTGTAATTAAATTTGACACTTTAATCGTTCACTCCTGAATGTTATATATAAACAGTTGGCTTCGACTTTTATCAAGATCCCTCCGTAATGTTCGCCAAAAAATATATACTAACTTTACATATGCTTTTAGCAATCATTAAATAATATTTTTGTAATAATGGGAGTTTTAAAGTATATTATAATATATATTTTAGTTTTATGTAATATTTCTTCATTTGCGGTAAGTTCTTTAAAAATTTGACGTTATGTTTATCTCTAGATGTATTTTTATTTATTTATTTAGCACAACGTCCTGCTACCCGTACAGGTTATAGGCTCAAGTACTAATTACGCTAATGGGTTAGGAATTTGTAAGGTTGAAATAGTTGAAGTGAGCCCGCATTTGCGTGGAGGGATGGTTGAAAACCATTTAGGAAACCCACCCCAGTTCACCTGAGTGTGATTCGAACCTCGATCTCCCCGTCGTCAGTAGTATAGCTAAATACGAGACTAGCGCGTTAGCTTAATACATCACCGAGATTATTTGGTAAAAAGGGGAATCACAAAAGGTAAAATAAAGTGTTAACATTATTTTCTTACCCTATATAGCGGATTGTATGTAAGAATATATATATAGCATAATTAAACGAATTATTTTTAAGATACTAAATCTAAGAATAAGAAATTGTGTACAAGGCCAACGCATTAGTTTGGGTGATAATTAAAATAGAGATTTACTCTGGTTGTTATTTTGACACATTATTTATTTTTATCTTTTAGGATATCCTTACTAAGTGTCGTGGTAACTTCCCTGTAAATGAAGGTATGTAGTTGTTTAATTTGTAAAATTAGAGCTTCTTCCTTCTTTACACACCGTAAGTACCCAGAAGTGATTTCCATCGTACACGTGATATAGTTCAAGGAACATCTTCGAAACACTTTGGACTCAAGATAACAGTGATATAAAGCGAATAAATAATACATTAGTATTTTTTTTCTAAAATAAGTGCTGATGAGTGTGCAAATATAATTTAATAAGGTCTATCACATTTATTTAATATAGACAATTATTAGTTAAACACATGACCTATAGATTACATAACTTTGATAATTATTTGGTTATTACTAATCTAATTTTACTCTCTAGATATTTTTGAATATATATCAAGAAGTCAGCTTCGTCATTTTGCTGTGAAACTGTGAGCGTGTAACGGGGTCAACTTATTCTTGTGAAAACAAGTTATGAATTATTTGAATCAATAAATATCTGCTTCAGTCAATAAAACTGAAATTATTGGCCATAGAGTTTGTTGGGCTGACTCCACGATACTACCCTCTATCCTCCAATGTTGGCAATATCTTCGCCAACATGCGGCTGCTGCTCAGTCAGTTGAACTCGATTGCGGAATGACGCATTGTATTTAAAATAAGTTCCTCTATATGAATGGATGAATCAATAAACATATAGACGTAATAGTATAGTGTGTTTCAATATACTTATATTATCTTATGATTTTTTTGTAATGTTCTGTAACTCGAAACACTTATATTCAATCCAAATATATTTTTTTTTATCCTAATAGGTGTTTTCTTGATGCGTTTCCTTTTAAAATGTATCTTTATAATACTGATTATTTAGGCAAACTAGAATGAGTTGCAGAGAAATCAGGTAACTAGCAAAAAATAAGCACTAGAGATAACGTAATTACAGCTTTGTATTTCTTACAGATGAGTTTCAAACTCTTACAACGGTTGGCGTTGTAGAAAACCCAAGTGATTATACAAAGGTATGTTTAATGTTTATTAATTCAATATGTTATAACATTTGTTTATATGTTTATTTCTCAAATAATAAAAAGGGATACTATTATAAGAGCTATGGGATCGATAAACTCTACTAATCCTGATATGGGAGTCAAGGTAAAATACAGTTAAATTTAAATGGAGTATACCTTTTATAAAATACAAAATTTATTTTGTTAAATTTCTAACATTTTACTAGCTCATTAGTGTTATTTTATGTGTACTAATATTCTACATAGTAAAGTTACAGCTGCAGATTATCTGATTTGACGTATGAATACGTGAAAGTAGGTATGAAAGTTTATCGACTGATCAGATAATATCCTTCATATAAATATTGGACTGTGAAATTTTGTATTAATTGAGACTTTTTCTTCAATTTGATTTCACCTTCTAAATAAATATGAATATTTTTAATAAACTTAAAAAGAAGTTGCTTAGGGTTAGTTTACTTAAAATATTGAATAGAGTTGTAGTAAAAAAACTGAACAACCAAATTTTTAAGATTCATATAATACTACGCTACATTATATTTGATATAAAAAAGTTAATTTGGACTTAAATTAAGATATTTAACTCTCAGGTGAAATCATCTAATTAAAAGTCTTTACAAACATATTATTACTTTATATTATTAAGTACTACAATCTATACTTTAATTTATATACATTAAAAAATATATGTACTAAAAACTATGTATTCGATTTCTTTTTTTTAGTGTTTCAGTGATTGCATTCTGAAAAATACAGGAATAGTAAGTATTAGCAATATAATTATATCTTGAATTCCCGAGTTTAAGTCTGTTTTAAATATATTGTAATAACATATTATTATAATAATTTTATGTATGTTATTTAATTGACGATTTCAAATGAGTTTATATAATATCTTTAATATTCTAGAAATATTTTTCATCAATTTTATGGATGACCAGAAGGAACGATTTAATTGGGCTATTTCAAAGGCAGCATTCGCTTAGCGAGAACGAACTTTTAAATTTTTCCATAGCCCTTACTATCTAATTTAACACATACATACACAATAATTTTGAGATTGTATATGTGCACATAATTTTTTAAGGGGTAAATTTGATACAGAATTGGAGTGAATAATATATTAGTACGGTCTCCTCAACCGAATATAGCCTTGGAAACCTATCAAATAGCCTAAATCTTTATGGTAATGGGGGAAATTAAAACGTTTATAACAAAAGCCTATTAACTAGAAAAAAATATAGATTATTGCGTACAAACTGAAATTACATCCGGGTGTGGTTTTCTGCATTACTCACTGGACAAATGTAAAATTGAGAATAGCATTTTTTTTTTCTCAAATATTACATATTTAGTTTTGCTAGTATTATTTTTAACATAACCATATTTAATTCTCTCAGCTCTTATAAAAGCTGCACGCTATCCATGGGGTGAAATGGGGTTCAAAATATGTATTTACACTAAGAGAGAAAACAAACTTTTACACTGTTGTGGCATTGTTATTTTCATATAACAAATAGGCTGATTTAATTAAACAATGTTAATTTTTTGTTTGTTTCCTATTATATTTACTTATTAAAGAGGAATCTCACTAAACATAGTTCTATGTTAACCAAATTTTATATACTGTTTTACAATTATTCAATTTATTTTTAGAAAAATGGTTAAAACTATTATGAAAATACAATTTCACTGTTTTGATCGAATTTTATATCTAGTATTAAACATTAATCTTTACATTTTAATATTCGGTAAATAATTATTTTAAATAATAATTATTGTTACTATTATATAATTCATAATTAAATAATAATAATAATAAGAATAATAATAATAATTATTATTATTATTTTATTATTATTATTATTATTATTATTAATAATAATAATTTTTAAATTAATTAATTATTTTAATATTCGGTAAATAATTATTTTAAATAATAATTCTTGTTACTATTATATAATTCACAATTAAATAATAATAATAATAATAATAATTATTATTATTATTATTTTTAATAATTATTATTATTATTTAATTGTGAATTATATAATAGTAACAATACTTATTATTTAAAATAATTATTTACCGAATATTAAAATAATTAATTAATTTAAAAATTATTATTAATAATAATAATAATAAAATAATAAAATAATAATAATAATTATTATTATTATTTTATTATTATTATTATTATTATTATCAGGTGTTCTGTCATTTTAGGACAGGTCCATTCTTTTTGTCAGTGAACTTAAACCGCCAATGCGCTCTGTCCTCTGACTCTACCTTGAGCTCCCAGAATGTTTTTCTTTCCTTCAAGCGTAAGCGGATTCAGGGAGTTTAGCTTGGGGGTACCTGGAAACCTCTTTGTGCACTTGCTCTTTATCTAGGTACAGGTCAACGCCAATAAAGCAACTACCTCAACCATTTCAGTTCAGTCGGAGCTGCCACTTGCCACCACATTGCTACACTATTCAGACAGATAATAATAAAAATAATAATACATCTCTTTTACTTTGTCGTATACCTTGTACTCTTTGTAAGCTTTATGCTTTAAAAGTTATATATTTTCTCAATTTCTTTTTGAAAATCCTTCCCATGTCACCCTCGTAAATCCACCTATGCCTTCAAGTCATTCAATTTTGGAATCCTATTTCATCCTAAGCTACTCTTTCCCTCCAACTTTCCTTCTATGGTGTTGTGTAGAGGAAAGTTCCTTCTAAGGATGTGTTCGATCCAGTAAACTTAGTAAAATAAAAAATATTATATTATTAATGTAACACAACATACAATAATATCTTATTTTTTTAAAATTTTGTGGCATATTTATCTATTATGTATGTTTATTCTACTTAACAAATCTTTTAATAGCTAAAAGAATATATAAAAAGCATGATTCATGCTTAATTTACTAAACTATTATTTACAGATTAAGAATGGTGAATTCAATGGGGTAAAAGCTAAAATTTACTTGGAGATGATTTGAAAATAAAAAGGGGATCCATCGATAAAGATGTGGTATCAAGATGTCTAGAATGTGGCAAACAAAGTAAGTTACAAACAAGTTTTTAAACTAAAAAAAGGTTTGTTCAATATTTAGTAGGGTATTATATAGTAATCTAATTGGTGCAAATGTTTAAATATGCAATTAATTCAAAATAAATTAATGAAATAATTTTTAGTTTTATTGGCTCTTATAATAATTAAATAATTTGTAATTATTTAGATATTTTTTCATGGAAATACCTAACTAAAAACTGTTAAATTATGTGCCTATATATTCTATATGTATTGAATAATGAACCACTATTAATTAAGTAAATACTAAGTATTTAGTAAATATATATTCTAATAAATTTGATATGTCTATGAAGGGTTTGTGACACTAAACATACTTATAATGTAATGCTTAATAGTGGTGGCCATAACTCAGGCAATGTTGATTTTCTTCCTATGCCTACATATGAGCCTTATTGACCGAACAGCACATGTTCATTATTGTCATGGTTGTAGACTAGCATTAGGCTGATACAGGAACAAAGGTTTACTAGCAATGGTCTGAGGCAAAGCCTCGTTAGTGTAAACTCATACCAGTGCTGTGTCGTGTAGTGTTTGTTGCCAAAGTAAACAGAGTTTAAATGTTACCTGTGATATGTTCTCTTCACTCAGCAAGGCAATCTTTGGTCAAATATCAACATGAATTACATTTTCTCTGTGAGGTATGTGTAGTATAACTTAAGTGTGATTGGTAGAATTGGGAACCAAGTTGGTGATAGCATATAACAGATACAAGTAATTAATCTCAGATCAACCTAACATTATGCCTCACACCTGACTAGTTGTAAGGTAGTGTGTGGAACTTGGTCATTAGTTAAAATCCAGAATGGGTTGGTAATGGCTGACAATAAATTGAGGTTTTCTAAAAGGGAGTCGCGGGAAAATGTTCATTAATCTAAGTGGGATTAACGAAGGTAATACAATACCATAGCTACGGGTATTAGTGGCCAATCGGTCATAATTTGGATAGTTCAGTGACTGAAGGTTTTCCTGAAATGGATCGGTTATTATTCCTCACTGTCCAGCCAATGATGGATAATTGCGGTAATTTTAAACCTTGGTTTTAGGTAAATATTCATATAAAGTATCCCCAAAGACTATTATTTAAAATAAATAAATAAAGCAGTAATTTAAAGTAATACTGATGTTTTTCTTAAACTAATTATTACTTTACTTTTGGATGGAATTGTGTCATTTTATTTAGATTACTTCTTCAAACAGGATCAGTTATATAAGTTTAAAGAATTTAATTAATATTTTTTATTATAGTAAACTTTTTTACTAACTTCACAAGCTACGAATTTTAATTCTATTTGAGATATTATGCATAGCAATAATTAAAACAGTAATCTTAATATATATAATTCTTCTGTACGTGTGTATGTAACTGAACTCCTCCTAAACGGCTGGACCGATTTTGATAAAATATTTTGTGTGTGTTTGTGTGGGTCCATGGCTGGTTTTGATTCACAATTCAACCCGGTAGGTGGCACTGCAATCGGGTTCTAAGATTTATTTTTATTTTTTAGTGAATTTATTTGAGGGGATTTTTTTTTAAAGATTTTTTGCATATCAGAACATGTAACCTCACAATTTCCCCCCACCCTCCCCCCAAATATTTATAATAATGAATATAATATGTCTAATTGACCGTTAAAACCTTCTGAATAGTGAATAATTGAACTTCTGAGAATAATTCATAGTTATATTTGTGTACCAATAGGTGGCATTGATTTCGAATTCTGTGGTATTTGACGTACGCATAATTGAACTTCTGAAAATAATTCATAGCTATGTTTGTGTAACATAGGTGGCATTGATTTTGAATTCTGTGGTATTTGACGTATGCATCAATACATGCGCAAGTCTCTTGCGTCGTGGCTTGGCGTTGTTTTGACATTTCAATTTCTGTACGATGTGTTTCGATATTCCATGTATCACAATCGCGTGAGTATTGAGTGTATTTTTCATCAAGTGTACTCAAATACATACATTGGTAAAATGTGTAAGGTGCTGTGTTGAAGTGAATATCTTACATGATCGTCCATAAATTTAAATTATATACATGCGTATTCAATGACAATCAATCTAACCTGCAAATTTTTATTTTAAGTGCTTATTTGTGTCGATGATTTTATAAAATTTACGGAGTGTTAAACGTTTCATCTAAAAAAAACCACATGTAATCCATAAAATTCAAATATAAGTTGCTTATATTAAGGCGTTGTGTGTTTATCAAAGAACAATGCCACGTCTTCGTGGAAGAGAAGGAAATATTGGTCGAGGTACACAGAATTCACAAATAGTCCACACCTGTCGGTTAAATCGAACGGCAGAAGATCAATTGACAAACAATGCCAATTTTAAGAGTCCAGGTTGCAAACACACGTGCAAATGAAAGTCAACAGCAACGCAACGAATGCCTTCTAGCTAATGCATTGAGACAAAGACAGGCGCGTCAATGAGCCACTGATGCACACAGAGCACATGAACCACAGCACCTGCAAATACATCGCGCATTAACACGCGCATCACATCTCCGTCTTGCGTTCTAATATGAGTCGGACATCGACTATTCGTCACATTCACAAATTGTCAGCGGCGCTATGGACAAAGAATGCCAACACTGCCATGCATTCAAATATAAAGGTGAATCGGCCGGTTTCTGTGCGCGTCCGGAAAGTTGTACTTCCACCATTGAATTCGCCTCCAGAATCATTTAAAACACAATTGGCTGGAGCCACACCTCAATCAAAATTGTTTTTGCGTAAAATTCACAAATTCAATACTTGCTTCCAAATGACATCATTTGGAGCAACAAAAATTGTTCAGAATGAGGATGGTCGCAATTTTGAATCAACGTATAAGATTCAGTGCCAAGTATATCATCAAATAGGTTCTTTAATCTCAATGCCTGATGCCGATCAAAAATTCTTGCAAATCTACTTCATGGGCGATGAGGAGCAACAAATAAACGCACGCTGCCAGTACAACCACATCGAGCAGATGGAAGAGCGAGAAATTGTGGCGACTTTGGAACCAATTTTGTGAAATCACAACCAGTTGGTCCCGTTGTTTTATACCGTTTCAAACAGACTGAAAACAACAACTACATGATCGTCAATAAAGCAGATAAAGTACCATTTGGAGAGCATGCGGGCTGATACAATTCACACACCGTTAATGAAGTTGCAGTTGTTATGGTTGGCGACGCATATGAACGTCGAGATATACGGATCCAACACAGAGAAAACACGGTTCACACAATTCAAGACAGTCATCGTTCTTACAACGCTTTGCAATATCCGTTGATATTTTGGGAAGGAGAAGATGGATATCATTTTAACATCAAACAAATAAATCCAGTGACAGGTACAATCTACATTATATTTACTTTTTCTTTTTCTGTAAGATTAATTTATTTTTGTCTTATTTATATTTTTACTTTGCAGGTGCAAAAATCAACAAAAAGTGAGCGCGATGAACTTCTACGCATATCGGTTGATGATTCGTGCCAATGAAGACAACAACATTCTCCGATGCCGCCAGCTGTTTCATCAATACATCGTTTATATGTATCCGAAAATTGAAAGCGAGCGATTACGGTACATCAAGTATAATCAAGCGAAGTTGCTTTCTGAGGAGTACTTTCATTTGCGTGATCCTATTGTCGGTAACGTCGGTAACGTTGATGGAATCACTAATAGCAATGACTACGTTACCGCATATATTCTTTCATCATCATATATTGGTAGCCGCGTCATATGCAAGAATACATTCAAGACGCCATGACTTTCGTGCGCGCGTACGGCCAACCAGATTGGTTCATTACATTTACGTGCAATCATAACTGGGATGAAATTAAAATTTTGTTATTGCCAGGTCAAACAGCAATGCATCGCCATGATATCACTGCACGTGTCTTCAAACAAAAATTAATATCGTTGATTAACTAGATTACACATCAATCTGTTCATTTATACACCTCAGGGATTATACGAAAAACATTGTTCATCAACTCGCATTAAGATAAAAACAAAACTAACTTTATTTATTTTGTAGGACCGTTTTTATAACATTACAACCTTAGGTATAGGAGGGGGTGAGGTTTCTATGCAGCTGACTGTACGTATCATTGAAATAGTATGTACTTCGTACAACAAATATATACTATTTAGATGGTACGTATATAGGTAAGTTTTTCTGCTTAAGCCCGTAAAGGTTCTAGGCCCAAAACAGTATATGTTTTGCACTATGAAAATGGAAACAATTAAAAAGTAATTTGACATTTGTCATATTTGAAGGTACGTCAATAAAATAAAATTAGCTGTACCCGGCATACAAATTTGTAAGCAAGCTTCGCAATTTTTTTCAATACAGCTGATATTTGTGGAGTTGTGGGTGAAATTCCAAAAATTGTTGGGATCACTATTCCATATATTATAATTTTGAATAATGGATACCATGTATGTATAAGTGTCTAGCAGTTCCTATTCTAAGTAAAATTTATTAGTTTCAGAAACAGACAGACGGAATTGGAAAGCATTTCCATTACTGTGAAACAAAGTATTTGTAATGTACTATTGTCTCAATATAGTTAATTTTGAGGAAAGAAAAGATGTTTATTTTGTATGTTGTCTTGACAAACCCTGAATTTTTAATATTTATGTAACTCACTAATTGGAGTTCATTGTGAATTTGTAATTGTGATGATCACATTGTGTTTGTTTTATTATCGAAATCAATTATGCCACCCAAATGAAAAGCCAACGTTCGGCAGGACAACGTCTGTCGGGTCCACTAGTGAAAATATAAAATTCCTATTTGATGAAAATAAAAAGAATACTTGGAAAATGAGAAACTTAGGATTGTGTCATAAAATTAGGTTATTTTTGTTTCTTGTTAAAACTGGTTTCACTCTCAGAAAAATAAAAAAGATTGCCATTACTAAATTATTTTCGCGTACTCTTATCAAATATACCACTAAACTTCCAGACGTACAGGTACCACATATTAAAATACGTGGCTTAGTGAGTGATAAGCCAATACTCCACTGGATCATGCTAAATGAAATTGAATTAGTTGTGGTCAAATATTGAAATATTTGTAGGTTTACAAAGTATATATATTCTTATAAAGGGCCAGTTCTTTTCAACGTTCTGGCCAATCAAAATAAAAAGAATACTTGGAAAATGAGAAACTTAGGATTGTGTCATAAAATTAGGTTATTTTTGTTTCTTGTTAAAACTGGTTTCACTCTCAGAAAAATAAAAAAGATTGCCATTACTAAATTATTTTCGCGTACTCTTATCAAATATACCACTAAACTTCCAGACGTACAGGTACCACATATTAAAATACGTGGCTTAGTGAGTGATAAGCCAATACTCCACTGGATCATGCTAAATGAAATTGAATTAGTTGTGGTCAAATATTGAAATATTTGTAGGTTTACAAAGTATATATATTCTTATAAAGGGCCAGTTAACAATATCGTATTGGTGAGTGGTAAGAATTTACTGAGTTCAGTACTGGTTAAATAGTTTCGGACCAGTAGCAGTTAACCAATTTTTGCTAATCAGATGAATGTTGTCTATTAATAGGTCGATTTTTGTTCATTTATAGAAAATAAATTATGGCTTGATGGGTGATTGTCTTTTACCGAACGAGTTCTGGCTAAATTTTGCCAGACTAATAGCGATTGACTAGTGTCAAATTTTTTGGGGCTGGCCACTTGAATCTTTTATAATAATTTGGCTAATTTATTACCAATACTGCTCAATAGATGCTATCTATTTGGTGCCAAGACAGTAATAAACCAGTATAATCCGAATTACTAGCAGGGGAACTAGTGGGCAGTAAGAACTGTGGTTTTGTGGCCAAAAAACCGTCAAATTCTTTTCAAAAAGAGCGCCAAGGATTGGCTTAAAGTGAAAAGATACTGACCAGTTGTTTATGTACTGGGAGTGTATTTTATTGCTATTGTTTACTTTTATGTGACAACACAATTTTAGATTGATTTGACTGACATTTCATAATATAAACTATAATCGCAATAAGGCCTGTAGCTCGCAGCATAAATCTGCTAAACCTATTCTTTGTTGATAACACGTATGATACACATATTGAAACAAAAGTCTACAGCCGGTAGCAACCATTGCAATATAAACTACTTCTACTACTACTACTGCTACTACTACTAGTTCTACTACTTTTACTACTACTACTACTACTACTATTACTACTACTACTACTATTACTACTACTACTACTACTACTAATACTAATACTAATACTACTACTACTACTACTAATACTACTACTAATACTACTAGTACATTGAATAGGTTATACATATTTTTTGAATATTTTTAATAAGCTTTCTGAAAAAATAAAGCTTAATTTGCTAAATTAAATTTATAAATATCTATTTAAATTATTTGTTCTCATTTTATATTTAATAAAAAACAAATTTTGAAAAAGATTATACAACGCGTCTTGATGCCTGTTTCGGATGATCTCAAAAGGCACTAACTCTAGTTAAGAATAAACGATAGAATAAATTCACCCGAATAACGTTGATAAAATCTTAATTCAAATTACATATTCCATAAATATGCAAACCCCAGTCTAAAATTCGTCTTATTCAATTTAGTTCAATAAAATACTTTTTAAAAATCATAATTTATTATTAAACTGAAAAATCTGGCCAATTTGAAGTAATATAGTGATTATAGGTACTCATAAATGGAATTAAGAATCATTATGTTCAATTAATTCAATGAATGTTTGATATTGAACTAGATAATAATTTTATTTCATTATTTCAGCTGGCAGTGAAAGTTGTGATAAGAGCTATGTGATTTGGAAGTGCATAGCTAGTGTTTTAACAATAGTAAGTATTGCAGCTAGTATCATTTATAAGTTCATTAGTATAATATAGAATACAGAATATTTACTTATATTTATAACTATTATTTACACATACTATACTTAATTACTCTGACAATAGTAACTCAAAAGTTTATTACATCACTTAAAATAATACGACACCCATCTATATATTGAGCAATTTATATCCAATCCACCTAATTAGATCCTATTTTTTAAGGTCCATTCTAATGTTATCCTCCCATCTGCGTATAGGTCTTCCCAAAATTATCTTCCCACGGAGTTTGCCAGTCATTACCCTAAACACTTTTCAAGATTCGTCAATTTGTGCTGTATGTCCTGCTAACAGTATTATTTGAGACCCGACTATCTTAACAAATGTCTTGTGACAACTACAGGATATGTAACTCATCAATATGTAACCAGCTCCATTCCCAAGTAGCCTAATAATCTTTGGATAAAATACAATCCTAAGCAACTGGTTTTAGAACACCCATTAGTTTTTTTCGTAATGTAAGGTAAAATACCATGTTTCATACCAAAAATATAAAAAATCCTCTAAAATTGTTGTTTTGTATATTTTGAGTTTCATATTACTTGAAAGCAGCTGAGATGACAACAAATTAACTGAAAAAATAATATCATGATATTTATAATGTAATATTTTCCTAATTTCCAATCTATTGCCATCATTGCCAAAGCCTTTCTTCACCTTTGACAAGAAGTGTATTAATCACAACTCGTGAATGTGTGGATTACCAGGCCTCCATCGTGGTTCGGATCCCACGTTAAACTGTAGGTCCTTCATTTCACCTCACAATCACCCTACCATTACAAATTAGCGTAAGTGTGTATAACCCGAACGGGTAGTAAGACGTGATGCTAATAATAATAATAATAATAATACTTCACTTAGTTTTACAAGAATTTGGGTATCCTCAACTTAGCTAAAATTGTATAATATTTGTTTCTTTTAAATGAATTATAGGCCTTTTTAATTATTCATGTATATGTGATAAAGCGTCATGAAATTCCAAAATTTTATAATAATACCAAGTAGTAAAAATCTGATTCTTTGTTGATTTATTTTGTCAAAATCCACACTTATAATCCCCAATTATTTCCTCAAAATATGGCGTCAATCTCATAAAATATATGTTAGATAAAATTTTATATCATATTTGTACCTTACTATTTACTAGTATTACTAAATACTATTACAAAAGTTTATTATTATTAAAACTTTTGAGAATTATATATCTGTATGTACATCTTTAAATCGTTCTGAAACTATAAATTTGGTTCAAAAGAAATATAATCACCTTTTATCAAAAGTAATTGTCTATTAAACTTAAATTTTTTAATTTGTTTTTCATGTCCAGGGTCATTTTTCAATTTATTTGAATATGATTTGTGTATGGCTAATTTCCGTAATAATAATAATAATAATAATAATAATAATAATATCCCTCCTTCCCATCTTCTCCTTTCATATAATCTATTTTGTGGTGTAAAGTTGCTTTCTTTCATATATGAATATAATTTAATTTTGTTATATATATATATATATATATATATATGTATATAAAGTATATTAGACAATAAATAAATATCGTGAAACTATATAATCCAATAGACACATTAATAATTATAATCATTTAATTGATCTCATATCTCTTAAAGAGATTAAATGATTTGATTATACACAATAATAATATTGTAATAATTGGTTCTTTGAATAGTATATACATTTTACCACCAATTATATGTGATATATGGCACTATTTATCTATTACCTACATAATGTAAGACTGTTTTTTTTTTCTAAGATCAATTATTCCAATCTACACTCAAACCATTAGTTTTTGGATGATAATCTCATAAAATATATGTTATATAAAATGATGTTTGGTTCATTTCAGAGCTAGAAGATGGTCCTTTGTATAAACTGGAGGAATTAAAATTTGTGAGATAACGAAATATTGTGTATTTCTTTAAATAATTTTTTTGTTAATAGCCTTGTGGTCTGTATTGAATTCATGTATTCTCAAATGAAAGTTACATTCGAAGTAATAACTATATTTAAAAAAATATATATCTAAAATGATCGTCTTGAGCTAACTTATTTATATATTAATTTTCGATAACTTTGATATTCCTACTATTTTATTAAAATCTATTTTATATTAAAATATAAGCTTTAAATTACAAACAAATATTGTGAAATTTTTAAACCCATATTAACCGATTAAAATGGTTTTTTTTTTATATTTATCAGGTAGCGAGAAAGTAAAAAGGTTTAATGATTATTGGTTATTATATTTTTATCGTGTAAAGTTGTCTTCAAATACCGATTTGGAACAAAATCCTAGGAACTATTCTCGATACCTTATAAGTAGAGAAAAGAGTGTAATAGTAAAAAAAAATTGAACTCGATATTTTGATGAATGTCAACGTGTCATGATACACCGAATCCGAAAAAGTTGTGTTTGCAATGCCGTATGGCTGTCTGTAACCCGAGCTAGAGCTTTATCTATTTTACCGATTTTAGATTTGGTATCTAGGATATTCATAGGGTTTCCCTTAGGGCTTAAGGAATGGTATATCTAACTCTAAATTAGTAGTAGTTATCCTTAAAGGTGAATACAGAAAAAAAAAATCGATTTCCTCAAAATTGGCTCTAACGATTTTGATTAAATTTAATTTCTAAGCTTTGATCAATATATCAAATAAAATGGCTACTCTCAATTTCTCGTCAAATGATTTTAAGGGTTCCGTATTGATGCGTAAATTCTAATTTTTAATTATATCCTCGTAAGTATTTGAGATATAAAATTACTTATTTTTACAAATATGTAGGTCTAATTTTTATAAAAATATTCAATTTAAAGAATATTATTATAAAACCAATAATACTCAAACTATACGCAGATATGTATATATTTTTTTTAACCTTTCGATCACTTAAGGTAAAGTATTTTCACCGTTTAAAAAATCTACCCCTAGATGATGATGGATGTCAATGTTTCATGACCCATAAACCCTAAAATTTGGTTTTTGCAATTCTGTCTGTCTAACCCTAAAATTAAGAGTATTTTACTAAAGCGTGAAAAGAGAAAAAAAAATGGATTTTCTCAAAATCGACCCAAACGATTTTGACTAAAATCGTATCCAGGCGTCGATTAAGATTATAAACAAAATGGCTATTTTCATTTTCCCATGAAAATGACTTTTAGTACTTTACAGACGCGGAACTTTCCATAGCTTCACAATTATTGAAGCTTGTAGTATTATTAAAAATATAAACTTTTATTTGAAATATATTTTTATTTAATACAAATAGCTTATGAGATATTAGCAAATATATTAATATAGTTCTATGAGCTTTAGTTGTTCAAAGATAGTATTTAAGTTTTAACCCACTAACTCTATAATTCTATAAAGTAAATAAATAAGTATCTGAAAAAGTTGATGTTCGGATTCCACTATAAACTGTAGGTCCTCCATTTCATTTTACAATCATCCTTCCATTACACATTAGCGTAGGTGCGTATAGGCCGAACGGGTAGTAAGACACGGTGATAATAATAATAATAAAATAATAATAATAATAATAATAATGTCAGGTGTAGATAAACTAAAGTTTATTTTCAGCCTTCTCTTTGAGACAATTTTAAATAAACTAATGAGATGAAAAGTGGCGTATTTAGAAAAAAACGTGCACCATCAAGTTATAAGCTATCATTATTCTGTCTTTTGATGAATAGCAGTCGGGTTTAAACCTCAGACGTGACTCTACAACGTTACCGGATGCTCCATGATGGTGCTGGACAGGACACGCAGGGGTATCAGCCCGCAGGAGTTCGCTGAGCCATCGAGGATATCTTGCACTAGAGAACAATGAAATCAGTACTATGGCCATCGTTCGTCCTTGTCACTCCTTCTATTATCCCTGGGGAGTGGAGTCTTGGAAGACCAGAGGATAGTCAATAAATCCCCCTCATCACCCCAGAGCATATCACTGTGTATTTTATGTGTAATACCTTCCTATCCCCCCTACCACTCTCCTCCTTCTTTATTACAGACAATTCGGGTAACAAAAGAGGACCTAGTCCTATTGTCACCTAGGGTTTGTATCCAAATGACTCTACGGAACAATACACTGTGAAAATAACACTTATAAAAATAGAGGTAATTTACGATATTCAATGGTTAACCTTAAATTTAACAAATTCTGGTATCACTATACTCTCAATTAGGCCGGTATAAATTTTACGTTTTCTGCATAGGTGAGTATTTTGGTGCTGAAATAATAGGCTGAGCTATTTATTGGTTCCTAATAAAAACTTTTTTTTTATTAGTAATGCTTCTTACTACCAAATTGGGTAATACTCTTAAGCAATAATTATGCCAACGGGTAAGGAATTGGGACGGTTTAATTTAGAGGAAGTGAACCCGCATTTTCGAGGTCGAAGATTGGAAAAAAAACATTTGGGTACCCCACCCCCCAGTTCACCCAACCGATATTCGAGCCTCGATCTCAAACTTAAACTAGCGCGTTAGCTAACTACATCACTGAGGCAGGTCAGTAAAAACATTAATATTAATTAAAATGTTACTAGAGTTAATCACACTAGAATCAGTAAAATATTGTCATTCTGACTAAGGCTGTATCTAGGCCAACATTTTAGTGGTGGTTTGGTGGCCTCTATAAGCTAACGGAATCTTATTATTTTTGGTATCTACGGGCATAGACTCAATTCCTAAAATGTGGTTAAATCTTAGACACTTACATAGCGTCTCCTCTAAGTCTGAAATTTTTTATTAAACACTTCATTAATTTATTGAGATACAACTGTTGGCATACTAGAGTGAGTGAAGGAAGCGTTGCCACATGAAAAGAGTTTTTTTCCCCCATGGATTTAATCCCCGTTCTACCCCCCTTTTTGAGAGATTTATTTAACTTCTCTCTTCTATTTTTGAATATAATTTGATTAAAAACTTGACATATGTATTCAGTTTGGGGGAGAGAAATTGTTTCTTCGAAACTCATTTTTGATTAATCAACACATCCCCACTACACAAATAGTTTTAGAGAAGATTTTTGATTTGGCCTTTCTCATAAATTCAGAGGTTTAAATATAATGTTTGAAAAAAAAATAATGCTTAAGTCACTCCCACCTAAATAATCCAATATCATATTTAAATAAATGCATTTCCAATTGGTCAATAAAACAAAGAGGTATTGAAAATTGTTACCAATCACCAGCCAAAATAGGGGGTGAGGCGCAAAGGTTGGGCTGTTTGGACCCTGGATACATTCTGATCTTCAAAGGAATCAATTATTTGAAAACGTGATACTTATGACACCACAATGACATTATTAAAAATTCGTACAATTGTAGTTATGGATTTTTGCAACGATGGCTGCAAATTATCACGCTTAAATGTATTCAAAACTTGTGTGTGTGTGTGTGTGTGTGTGTGGTGTGCAGGCACAGATTCAGGGGGGGAAGGGGCAAAGGGTCAGTTAATCCCCCTGTGAAAGTTAGAAAATTAATACAAAATCAAAATAAAAATTCCAATTCGTATTCGTATTAAAACTTCAACTTACAGTTACAAATTTCGGCATTTTATTAGGTGTTTCACATGTTCTGGTCATCGCAATGCTATTAAATTCCTCATTTATAAATTTTGACTAATAAAAAAATGTAAATATTGACTATTGAGTCTAAAATAGAGATATCATTGTTGTACAACATTTCTCCAAGGAGGCTCAAGGAAAATAGCAAATATTTTGAGGGACTTACTTATATTTAATTACTCAATGGCATTGGAGAATAATGCTTACGACTTAAGTAGTATTTCTTTACAACTAAAGCTCACAAAATTGTATTAATATATTTGCAAATGTCTCAGAAAATGTTGGTTTAGAAAAATATATTTCCTATAAAAGTTAGAGCTGATTTTGAGAAAATCGATTTTATCTCTTGTAGCCCTTTATTAAACAACTCTTAATTTTAAATTTAAACAGACACACAGAAAGATGGCATAGCAAAAACCACTTTTTAGTTTCGTGGGATCATGAGACGTTGACATCCATCAACATTTCAGGTAATATTTTTTTACGGTCTCAATATTTTAGCGTTAGAAAAGTTAAAAAAAAAATATAGATTTTAGTATGACTTGAAAGTTAATGGTTGTATAAAAATATATTTCGAATAGATCTACATATTGGCAATGATAAATAATTTCCTATCTGAAATAATTTTAAAGATATGATAAAAAAAAAGAGAATTTACGCATCAGACCGGAGCCCTTAAATTAATTTTGCCTAGATATTAAGAGTAGACATTTTGTTTAGAATATTTATAAATTTGAAATAAATTAATCAAAATCGTTAGAGCTGAGTTTTCAAAAAATCGTCTTTTTCTCTCTTTAACCTTCAGAAAACTACCCTTAATTTTAGTGTTAGATATCCAATTCCAAAAAACCCCCGGGGCAACCCTATGAAAGCTCTAGATACCACGTTTTAGCCCTATTGGTAAAATACTCGAGTTTAGGCTCTTGTTGGAGCTACAGACAGACAGACAGACCAAACAGACGAAGATTCAAAAACAATTTTTTTCAGATTCGGGGGTTATGAAACGTCTTGATTCATCAAAATCTCAAGTTAGATTTTTTTTAAGATCACAATACTTTCTCTACTTGTAAGATAGCGAGAAAGTAAAAATTGGAGACTATGATCACGGTTTAAAACATACATAAGATCAAATATGAATGAGAAACTATTAAACAGCCTTAAACAGAAATCAAACATTGTTAGTAACTTTATTATTTATAATTATGACTCCCTTATGAAAATTATCTGGATCTGCCCCTGTGTGTGTGAGAGAGATAAGAGAGAAAGAAAGAGAGAATCTGTATATGTGAAAGAGAGAGTGAGAGAGATTTTCGCTAAATACATTACTTAACTTTCGATTTGCGAATTATATAAATATTGTTGACTTAGATATGAATTAACGATAACATTCCAATAACCATAAATGTTCGCCCATTCTAGGAGATATAGGTAAAATATGTGCTAGGATCAGCTATTATAGCATACTTTTGTGATCAGAGATAAATATTCAAAAATAAAGAATGAAAAGTATCCATATAAATAAAATTATATCTCCAACATACTATAATTGGTTTGGTTTGTTTAGTAATGTATAGATTTTAGCATAATTTTTTTTTTCCACCGTACAAATTAAGTAAGTGCTATTATTTTTAACTAAAGAAAATAATTTATCCAAAGGTATAAAGCCATGCGCAAAATAAGAGTTTACATGGTGATGTAAACATAGAATGAAAAGATGGAACTCTCTGAGAAAATCAGATTTTCGTTGGAAACCATTATTTTTCCTAAAATCCTCGATCCCTGACCTTAAAAATCAGCGATCGTTTGTCAAATTAGGTTTTGTCATTTTGCCGTAATTTCACTTATCGAAAATGGTCCTATCAATTTTATATACGATATAAAGAGTGATAAAATGTGATAGTGAAAATAAGAGTGTGTTTGAGTGTGTGATTGTGTAAGTGCGTGATAAAATGGAAGTGTGAGTGTGAGAAATTGAGGGTAAGGTGTGAGAAAGTGAGTGTGAGAGACTGAGATTGATCAATTGAGAGAGATCGAGCTTATCGAGCGTATCGAGAGTATGAGCGAGTCGATAGTGAGAGTATGTGTGTGTTAGAGGAAAAAATCCTGGGAGAAGAGGGAAATATGTGTTTATGTGTGTGAGAGAAAGTATGAGAGTAAGAGTAACAGTCTGAGAGAGGTAAAAAGACTATATGAGAGAAAGTGTGTGTGTGTGTTTGTGCGTGTGTGTGTGTGTGTGCGCGCGATTAAAGGGATATAGTGAGAGAGAGAGAGTGTGGGAGAGCTTGAAGGAGAGTTTCAGACAGAGAGAGAAAATTTTAAACATAATGTGGTAAACTAAACATTACAATACTATGAAATATCTTTCCCTCCAAATTTAGTATCAGCATCGAAACATAGCTGACCTTACTGTATTTGTAAGAATAGGAAAAGAGACATGGGGCACACAAAAAAAACTTTTAAATATAATTTCCTCAAAATTAAGTGGTAAAATGAAAACATAGCTTAACTCATGTATTTGTATTGTGTTACTACTATTTGTTAAATTGAACATCAAATCCCGTTATTTGAAAAAATATGAACACTTAAACTCATACTTAAATAGTTAAAATTGTTATATTTAAACTTGATTTAAGATAATTTTATCGTTTCTGAGCTTAAATTACATACCAAAACATATTTAAACATCATTTTATCAACCACAAAAACATAATATAGACTATATTTTAACGAACTTAACAACTTAACCTTTTAATTTTCTAATTAAGCTCAGTATTATTGATTTAAATGCGAAATAACATTCTAATAAAAAATAAATGATTCACCAATTTAGGCATCTCACTTTAGCTGTGTTATAACCAGTATCCAAAGAGAAATATTCATCCAAAGAGAAAATTGTGATTTGTTTGAACCAACAAATAAAGATTGAGTTATTATTCTTTAGCCAAATATATAAATATATATTGTTTAGAGATTTACAGCCATGCAGCAAATAACGGTTTCCATGGTGATTAAATAAGGAATGAAAAACTGAAATTTCTCTGTGAAAATTGGGTTTTCATGAAAAAATACTATTTTTCCTGACATCCTGGATTCATAACTGTTAAAATGAGTGGTCGTTTCTCAAAATATATTCAGTCATTTCCTCTTAATTTCTATTACAGGAAACAGGTTTTTCAAATTGCATATAAGATTACTTAGACCGTTTAGTCAACAAGCTATTCAGACGACCCTGTCTAGAGTCAAATTCAGATAGGAACCAAACTTTGTTTCATAATCTCAAAGATTTACCCACTTTCACAGTACTCCCCCCACAATCGACACAGCTTTGTTACCCGATTAATGAAAACCATCTCAAACAATTTTAATAAATATACTTTCGAATGGTGGCAGCAAGATAACACTTAATTTTTTGTATTGCTTATACCGTAAATAAGGGCAGGTTATAATTTAATTTCCAAGGTTGGAGGGGAGCTATCTCCAAACCTACCCCCTCTGGTCACGGCCCTGATTATTCCTTTTGTATATTTTTTATAAAAAAATAAAGCAGTCTGACACACTAGCTCAGTTGGTATCGGGTCTGCCAATTGAGCTAAGGGTCCGGGGATAGAATACCAGCATTGCCAAAAAATATACCATTGGTTAAATTTGAATTTATCCCTCACAGCGACGATTTAACTGATGCTGATGGATAATGTGTCTGTTCTAGTTGTTAATATATATTTCGTGTGCTTATATATTCAGTCAGTTCAGACAGTGCATAATAAATACCTCATATAAATGAAAAGTAAAAAAATAGGAACGTCATGCTTAGAAAATACTAATTTCCATTCCTTACTAAGGTCAACACAACTAAATTATTACTAATTATCTGTTATTAAAATTGATCTTCGGAGAGTTTTTATTGGTTTACATTTATTAGATAGTCACCTGTAGAAATTAAATGTAATTTCACACAGAATATAATAATTATTAAACCTCAAGGTCTAAGAGTTCATGGACAGTATTACTTTATGTTTATTTTATTATGGTTAAAATTTCGATCTTAATTATTGGGAGAACATTTGGCCAAAGTTTATGACATCAAAAATAATTTAGAGCTTAAAGGGCTGTCAGCAAAACTGATTATTCTGATAAGTGTTTTAACATCTCAAACGTAAGTGAAAGCTTTACTAGCTTGAGTGAATAGCAAAACCATGACGGCTAGTTATCTATGTTGTAAATGTTTGTCTAGTTCCTTCAGGGTAGAGTTCAATGTATACCAAAACAAATGGTATTGTATTGTATTGTAATTGCATTGTATTGGAATTGTAAAGAACGACATTTAATTAAGTGGAAAATAAATTAGATAAAAGATACGAGTAAAACAACTCTTTATTTGTTATGAGAAAAAATAAAATCACTTTTTAATAAACATCAAACAATTCAAGTTAGCTTTAATGTTAAGATAAAGTATTAAAATCATACACACTTTTGACCTTGAAAATGTTGTGGATCTTGACTCTTATTCGCCTTCAAACTTATAAAGTAGTATACAAATGCAGTATACAAATTTCACTTTGGATTTCAAGTTTAAATATTTACAAAAAAATATATTTGCATTTAAAGTTTTTAATTATTTTTATTTGTAATATATTTCAGTAAAAAAGAAATTAATAATCCATAATATGAATAAAGAATAAAACTTGTTTCAATGGTCAAAAGGTATTAGGCATCGATCATTCTCAACGTGTATCACTGGGCTTCTGATGATGGGGAGATAGTAATTCGAATCTTACACCCAAATGCAGGTAGACTACCCCTAAAATGTTTTCTTTCTCATTATTTCCTCATTAAAATAATTATCATTTATGCGTATATCTTGAACAAGTAGTAAGACGCGGCTATAAAAATTATGTACGTGTACTAACTACTGTCCACGTAGCTTAAAACGTAAACTTTGCAATAAATTTCGGCATAAGTTAAAAAATTGTTTTTTGCCTGATTTAAGAAAAAACTGTGTCCAGCATATGGCAGTGATCTTGGAACCCTCAGACTGATGGTCGAGTTAAAACAGGACATTGCTTCCATAGGATTAAACATAGATGATATAGTTAAAATATCTAAAATTAATATAAAATTTTCCTGCTCTCAACCATAGCTAGCCTACATGCAGCATAAACTGCCCACTTATATAAACAATACAAGAACTAAAACAAATGTCAATCGATAAGTGGAAGTAAAGATTTAAGCCTTGCCTGAGTGGTCAGACTATGGTTTTTAACGTTTTTATTTATCACTGTGCTTTCCCAACTCTTTTCACACTGAGTAGGATATATCTCTTCTATTGTTCTCGATTTGCTACTCATAATAATCTGCCACCAAAACATTTTCAATGATTTTATCAAAAACATCTATATGTCTCAATTGTGAGACACTTTAAAAAAATAATTACTTATCGGTACATGTATGATGCAAGCAAATTGTATTGTATTGAGAATCGGTCAGTTCTTCTTGTTTCGGAATGCAAGTTGTAACCATGCAGTCACAAGGTAATAGATATTTTATTAGTATGGGTCTTATATACAAGCTAAATGATAAAAATTTCTGTATAAAAATAACAATTTTTAAAAACTAAAATTATTATTAATATATATAACTATATACTATATTACTATAACATACACTATATAAATAATATGTGTATATATAACTAAAACATTTTTATCTTAGATTTATATGTATTAAATCTATGTTAAAAATATTTTTACTTATATATACATAGTCTTTATTTAGTAAATTATTATATATTTATACATATTATATACATACAGTAGATCTAATGATAATATAAAATGTGTATACCTTGATTTTGGTTGGAAGAACATTAGATAAATTTAAAAAGATTCTTTGTGGCCAACTTGATAAATGATAACATTTTATCATATAATCATGTGTTATTCTTTAGGTATTTATAGTGTCACTCAACAGTAACGCCTGCAGATAACATGATTATTGATGTATGAATATATTTAAAAAAAATAGTAGCTATAGTTACTAACTTCTACTGTTCTTAGTACCAAAGTCATTTTATTGTATATATACAACATTTATAAAATTCATATTTATTAATATAAAGTATAGGCATGTTAAAAGGACGAGTGTGGATCTAGTGACGAAGCAAATATATGAAGGTAGAGTGTGTGGATCAAAAGGAAGGGATAGGCCATATAAGACAGGGCTAAATGTTTTAGACAAATGTGTGAAAAAGAGAGATATTAACATTATTTGGAATAAAAGAGCCTGTATGACTCGGTGTATGGATATTGTTGAAGCAAAGAGATATGCAAGGATAAGGAAGTGTAAAGAAAGTTTGTAAGAATGGTTTAGGTACGGAATTTTTTTCGGGATACATGCACAGTTTCTTGCCTATCCCATAGTGATGTGACTAGGTATGTGTGTATGTATGTATGTATGTATGTATGTATGTATGTATGTATGTATGTATGGAAATAATGAGGAATATTGACTCCCAAATTATGATGGATCAACATTTTATGTTTCCCCGAACTTGAAAAAGAGATATTTTACCAATTATTTTCTGTTCACATATCTGCCTGCTCCTTCGTCCAGCTGTTTAATACTTTATATTTCTGAGACATAATCAAACCTGTTTGTTCGATTTCACTCAAATATGAATTTTGGATATCTATTCATACCTAGAAAATCGATTCTATCTTTAAAATTAGGGGAATTTTACAAACACAGATTTTTTGAAATTTTTAGACTTCTAATAAATAACTATAACGATTTTGTTCAGAAATTAATTATGAAAATGCTTTATATTTTACTAAAACACATGGTAATATTTATGAGAAAAATTATTAAGTAGTGTTTTCTTATAATTGATTTTTGAAATTTTATCGGATCTCATAATGAATTATGTTCAATATCTTTCTACCATTAATTTTAGTATTATCAAAACTCATATTTCTAGCGAATTATTAAAACAAGCTTCTGCTTATTTGTTAAGTAATATACTATTATAGCGTTTTCTTAATTTTTGAATTATGTTGATTATTTGAAGCTGAGAATAATAAATTTTTACTTTAAAATACACATTTGTAAAAATAAAAATTATTATATTGTATTTAGGGGTATATTCAATAGATGAACCAAAATATAATAGCTATACCTGGTTAATCAACCAAACTATATTTTATGTATATTACATTGTTTCAGATAGGATACCATGTCTACCAGCAAGATACGTCGTTGTTGGAATGGTTTTTCTGGGTCAACTGATTCAATATATGAACAAAATAAACCTCCCGATGACAATTGTTGCCATGGTGAAATCTTCATCTCAATCTCAAAAATCAAATAACTTGACTTTCATGATTGCGCAAGACGTCTGCCCGTGGACCAATGCAACAGAGTTCCAAGTTTCTTCATCCGGGACTAAGGTTAGAGTATATCTTCTTATCAGCGTAAACTCTTATGTGTTATACCCATTGTAATCACTTTATTGAGTTAAGGGTGAGTAAGCTAAAATCTATAGGCTATATACCCACATAACAATGTTTAATAGAACCCCAAATTGATTTGAAACCACAAAATTACTCTTCACTTGAAAACTTGGTCAGATGATGAAGATTTCGTTGACAAAGTCGTTCATAATCATTTTCATTGACTTCCTTAAGATATCATTACAAAGCTGGATTTTATATAGAACTTTGTAAATTTATTTTATAGTGTATATGTCCTTTCTCTTGCATTTCTTCTTTAGAGTTCCTTTGGAGATGTTAATCTGATTCTTTCTGGCCTTATTTGCAGTTTCACCGCTGGTTCTAAGCCATATACCAATCAATGAGGCCCTCTTTACATTTACTTACACATATATTTCACAATATAACATATAAATGTTTCCATTAATTTTCATATTTTATAGTCACATAGTCAGTGGCTAAGTGACTTTTAAAGTATTCTCGTCAAGTTTCTTTCCAGACACTTTTCTCTCAATACGGTTACATTTATAAGATTCAAGGCACACTTTAAAACTCATTAAATAAAATATAAAACAAACTGTTTACGTTCCGAAAAACCTCATACTTAATGTTCTAACGTGTTTTTATACAAATCAAGTTTAACACTTGCATAACAAGACAAATTACAAAAAATTTCTAAACCTTTAAAATTAAAGCTGTAAAAAAATATAAATTAAAGTTGGTTACATTAAACCTATTGTTTATTATTTTAAGAATAAGTCTGTTTATCTTTTATTTAAATTTATTTCTTTGGCCACAAAGAAATAAGTTTTGAATTTTCTAAAGTGTTCTCTCATCCAAAATTAGGATAAATTACGTTTATCTTTTTTAATGTATGCCCATAAACAATAATTCACTTTTTATTTTGGCATAAAGATATTTAATAGATGATTGTGATAAGATATTATCAAGTGGTAACATTGATTTTAAAGATACAAATATTTTGTTCTTTTTCTTTTTAGGGTGGTGAGTTTGATTGGACCGAAACCATGCAAGGCTTCCTCTTGTCTGCCTATTTCTATGGATATTCAACCACTCAGCTTCTTGGAGGAAGATTGTCCGATAGGTTTGGAGCAAAGATGATCATGGGCCCGGGAATATTAGCAACGGGTCTTCTTTCTCTTCTCACTCCAGTGTTGGTAAAGTGGCACGTGGCTGCTTTTGCGGCTGTCCGAATACTTCAAGGAATGTTCTCCGTAATTAACATTGTCACTTGAATATTTTATTTTCACAACATCTTAGAATAGCCTGGTAGAGTTAAGAAAGTTATACCTACATTAGAAGAAATCCATCAGCATTCACTTAGAGAAGGGTGACCTGGTGGTCTAGGGGTAAGGTGTCAGACTTCTGTGCTGGCGGCCGGGGTTCAATCCTCGGTCCCGGCACAGATTTATCTGATTACATAACCCTTCCTTCACCTCTGACAAGGTATCTTGTGAATGTGGGGAATGCCAGGCCTCCACCGTGGTTCGGATTCCACGTTAAACTGTAGGTCCTTCATTTCATCTCAAAATCACCCTACCATTACACATTAGCGTAAGTGCGTATAACCCGAATGGGTAGTAAGACGCGGTGCTAATATAATAATAATAATAATAATAATAATAATAATAACACTTAGAGAATGAGTGGGAAACCAATAAAGAACGCCAGATTCAGTAAATCCATTTAGGGGTAAACCCTTAACATCTCCTATAAATAGTACACGTGCCCAACAATGAGGCCAATCATTAAACAAGGATTATGATCCAGATATCATGATGGATTAAACGGCAAGGCAATTATATTTGTTAGTCATTATTATAGTCACATCTAGGTATCAATTTCTTTAAATTGAAAAATGACACCTGGACAGAGGAATCGAACTATGACCTTTGGCTTAGTACGCCAATGCTCTATCCAGGAATAATCCCGTGTCCAGTGTTATTCTTCATTCATTCATTCACTGAATGTCATCAGAGACTCCGACTTGAAATATGAGTGAAGAATAACATTGAGAAAGATTGCTGGATAACTTGAGGGTTAGAGCTTTAGCGTACAAAGCCAAGGGTCCTGAGTTCTATTCCTATGTCCAGGTATCATTTTAAAATTTAAAGTACTTGATACCTAAATTTGGCTATAACCATAACTAACAAATATAATATCCTTGCTGTTTAATCCATCATGATATATGGATCATAATCCTTAATTAATAATTGGCCCCATTGGTGGTCACGTGTACTATTTAAAGGGATGTGAAAGGCTTACTCACAAATGGATTTAATTATTTTGAATTAAACTGGCTTTTTTAAAATTATATTAAATTCAACATTGTTTTTTAAATTAATTTTATGTAATTTTTTTATCATCGCGTAATATTAGCCTCTTGGGTTAAATGCTTATGTACTGATTACGCTGATGGTATTTGGGATTAGGAAGGTTATATTTAGAAGAAATGTACCCAAATTATTGTTGAGGGAAAGTTGAAAACCATTTAGTAAAAACCATTCTCAGTGCCTCCAGCTGATATCCAAGCCTTACTCTCTCTGTCATCGGAAGCCTAGTCTTTTGTGAGAGTAGCTCCTTAGACCATGCGACCAATGAAGTGGGCCTAGTTATAGCTCAACTTGGCTTACTAAATACCAATTATTCTTCGACGACTACACTGAATTGTAACAGCCATCAAGTTATCCCCCATATTTAGATTAAAATGATAAGGATGAGGAAAATAAGAATAAAAGGTAGTTTACTACGTTTGCATAAAAATAAAGGGAAAAAAGTTTTTGAAAATCTATATTCAGTAAACTTGATAGGACTTAATCTTCTTTAATTCCGACCCCAAATTACTATATCAGATGAGGTGGTTGCCTAAGTCCATGTGCCCATCATTTCGAGCTGTATAGAAATTCTTTGTTAAAATTATAACTCGCTTTATAGGTGGGAATGAAGTATTTTTTATCAAGGTAGCTTAATTTATTCATATAAATTAAAAAATTATACAAGATCACGGGAAACAAACCCGGGACCCTTGGCAATATGTCATTCTACAATTTATTTGAATTTGACTCAGCTACTTCTTAT
Organism: Timema cristinae; assembly: GCA_039000515.1. Classification (NCBI taxonomy): domain Eukaryota; kingdom Metazoa; phylum Arthropoda; class Insecta; order Phasmatodea; family Timematidae; genus Timema; species Timema cristinae. Next base: position 37,928,572 of record JBCFYV010000024.1, on the reverse strand, counting down.
TTTCATTTATATAACATCATTCATCCTCTAAGCTCCGCCTTTCATATACATTTAATTACATAGCGTTGCGTTCTTCCATAACATATTATAGTTTTCTGGGGTTGGGGAGGCTGCAGATATAATGCTTAATAGGTGGATTATAGATGCTTTTTCCTCAATGATTTCCATCTATATTAAAATCATATCCTTATTTTCCATACAAAATTAGTATAATATGAATATTTATGCACATTACCCTAACGGGTAGTAAAACACAGTGAAAAAAACCAACGTATTTTCTAATTTAAAAAAAAAAAGAAATTTCAATAGTAGCCGCTACGTTGGTCACATGATCTAAGGCGCTACTATCACAGTAGACTAGACTGTAGATGACAGGGAGATAGAGATTAAAATCTCTGTCAGGTGTAGTGAGGTTTTCTTCCTTAATGGTTTTCTGCTCTCACTCCAAGCAAATGCGGGTATACTTCTAATAAATATAATTTTCCTCGTCCCTAAAACTATGAGCTTAATTAGTGTAAAGGCGTATAACCCGAAATTGTAGTAAGACGCTATAGTAATAAAAAAAAAGAAATATTAACCAGCTACTCTTTAAAAGACTCAAATTTTTTAAGTATAAATATTTAGACCCATGGTGAAGTATATTTACAATTTTTTTTCTAATATTGTTCTATCTTAATGGAATAATAAATCGTATAAAAATATTTTGAGTATCCTTAATTAACATTAATCTTAAAATTAAATTGAATCAATATTTAACTTGTCATTAATTTAATATTTAATTACCCGCCTCGGTGGCGTAGTTGGCTAACGCGCTTGTCGTGTTAAGCTCTACTGCTGAGGAGGGGGAGATCAAGGTTCGAATCTCAGTCGGGTGAACTGGTGGGGGTTTTCCCTAAATGTTTTTCCAATCTCCCTCCACGCAAATGCGGGTTCACTTCTTCTAATTCAACCTTCACAATTCCTAATCCAATAGAGTAATTAGTACTTAAAGCGTAAAACCTGAACCGGTAGTAAGACGTGGTGCTAAATATTATTATTATATTATTATTAATATTTAATTTAATGTAATAATCTAAATTACAGGGTCTCTACACAGTTTCAAGTCAGTGTATTTTTTCAAAATGGTTCCCCGTTCAAGAGCGACAGAAAATGTTTTCTATACTAGCGTCATGTAAGTACAAATTTTACATATGATAGGAGTTTAAATATTTTAACAAAAACTAAGATATACATCAAATAACGGTGTCGATTTTAATTAAAAGAAATTATCAACTTCTTCAAAATTTTCTGTGTATTTTATTTGGTATCCTAAAATAGAATTTTCCTCTTTACTGTGGATTAATAATTTTTATTGTTTTTCTTTCCCCTCGTTCTTATTGACATGACAAAGAGTGAATGTGCAGGGTGAACGGGAGTATAATGTTAGACAAAATAGAGAAGTAGTTCCAAAAAAATGACACAAACCATTATAGTTTAAACCTGACAGCGATTGATACTTTCTCAACGACCGAGGTGGCCACCTTAAAGTCTGGATAAATCTAGAAACACTTTATAATTAATATTGTGTTTAAGGTATTTGACGTCCACATCCTCAACTGTATTCATCTGAAAATCAGATTGATCAATTCAAGTTGTCCATGATGATTTAGTCGTTTAATCATGTCAATGCTAACTTTAATCGATGTGTGATCTTGTTTTTCTCTTAGCCGGTATAATCGCCAGTGTTTTGAATAACAGCATATTTGGAGTTATAGCTGGTATTTCTTGGGAACTTGTATTTTATTTTTGTGGAGTATTATCTGTGACGTGGTTCATCCCTTGGCAAATCTTGGTGTACAGCACTCCGGAACAACACCCAAGAATATCTGCGGTGAGAAGAATTTCATTCTTGATGATATGGAACACAAGGAAGAACTAAATAAAAAGGTTTGCCTATCATGGTTCATTTATGATACTTTTTTTTTAAATTATAGATATAGAATCCCACATTAGTGGTTGGGTGATACGAGTCATTAGACTGGAATTTGGACTTTGGAGTCAACGATGGAAGAATCCTATGTAGAAATCTTGTCAAGCAAACTGAAGATGATTTGACAATTTTATGTATCTTCAACTTGCCTATCTTACTCAAATTTTAATGAATATCTTATAATCCAATCCTCAGTACTTATATAAAAATAATGACTAACTTTTGTACTAAAATCAACAGGATGTTCGGAAACTCATCGCCCAAACTTCACATATAGCTTGTTTAAACCAAAATAAATAAAAAAAAATCCCGATAGACTTATATCCGGAAAATTATGCTGATACCATTAAATTGTGTTCAAAGTTTTGAACTACAGCGCCGGGATAGCAAGGCTGTTCAAGCATGCGTGTACAACGGGGGGGCATAGGTGTTAGGCGCGCGAAACTGCACATGTAATAATGGCAAGCACTTTTTGTGACGTAGGATCGTTAATAATGACCCTTCGAAAGTATTTCCGTTTCTAGATGGACTGGTGTATTGTCTACTATTAATTGTGATATGTTCTGCTGCCATGATCCAAGATGTCAAGGTGTGTAGTGCCATGCGACTAGCTACTATGCAACCTGTTGTACAAGCATGCTTTAACAGCTTTGCTATCCCGGCGCTGTACGCCAAAACTTTGGGCACAATAAAATTATGCTAGCATAGCTTTCCGGATGTAAAGTAAGTGTAAAAGTATTTTGTATTACTTTTGGTTCAAAGAAGCTATATGTGCAGTTTGGGTTATGAGTTTCCGAACATTCTATAAATAAGGTAATAAATACCTATAATAGCACAGCTATAAAGTGAAAAACGGAGAAAGTGGGATTAATTAAAGAATAATAGGTGCATGCTGTTCATTATGATATATCTAACACTAAAAATTCATCTTGAATTTTTGGTTTGTACATAAATATATTATTATACATATTTCCGAAAAAATTCAAATTCGTGTTGATAAATTCACAACTAAACAAAAACTTTATCTTCCATATTTCAAAGCACACGATAAGATGATAAAAATTCTCTTGAGCTTAATCCATTATAAAAGAATATTTTGCTTCTTGGAACACTTTAAAAAGTTAAGTAATTGTTTCTATGTAATAGTGACGTACAGCTAATAGAGCTTCTAAATTTAATGTATAGGTTTTTAGTTGAAAATAAATTACCGAAAAGGAAATTGAGCTCATGGTCTTTTGGTTAGCGTGCCAATTAATTTACCTCTGCGCTATAGAGGAATAGTCCCATGCCTAGTCATTTTCATTCACTGATATAAAGGGAGTATCTGCAATGGATGTATGAATTCATCAGCACCTATAACATCTCTTCGTATCATAGCTACTGTCGAATAGGAATTGATTTCTTGCTGCCTTTCATTATAATATCATTAATGGAAGGTCTACAGGAAGTGAAATTATGGACACAGAGAGAAATTAACCTTTGTGACGAAAACAACTATATTAATTTAATATTATTTAAATTGAATAGTGACATCTGGAGATGGAAATTAAACCCGGGACCTTTGGCTTTGTGTGCCAATGCTCTAACCACTAAGCTATCAAGGAGTCATCCCTTGCCCAGGGTGATTTTTATTAATATTTTAAGGTAGAATTTGTGATGGATATGCGTGTATAAATTATCATATATATATATATATATATATATATATATATATATATATATATATGTGTGTGTGTGTGTGTGTGTGTGTGTGTGTGTGTGTGTGTGAGATAAAGATCTATCAGATAATGCATCCACTCTCGACTCGGTAAGACCATATGCTGTTAAATGTACTTTGACAAATATACGATTTCGCATCGTGATTGAATAAATATCAAAGCTATTTTAATTTGTTACTTTCCGTTATATCCACATCTAAATATAATATTCTCTAAAATAAAAAAGACATCCAATAATTAACAAATATTATCGCTTAAATACCTACCTAATCCATCATGATATGATCATTCGTATAACTGTCACCCTACTATGTTGGCAGCAAAATCCCTGCAGAGTTGAAGATGGCTGCGTTATATAATGGCTCGGGAGATTTGATCACCTATGTATTGCTAACGATTCCCACATGTTTATTACAGACTCTGCCTTAAAATATGAGTGAAGAATCACACTGGATACAATACGATTACTCGATAACTCTGTTGTGAGAACATTGGCGTAATAATCGATTCTAATTTCCAGATATCATTTTTCAATTTAAATAATATGATATTAATATGCTCCTATATTCGTAATTATCAAATAACTTATATATTAATTCCATGACTATATTTAGAAAGTAGAAAGTAGAAAGTTGTACCCAGTGATGTCTTTATTCGTAACCAAAATCAATTTATATATTTTTTAAATTAAATACAGTGTTTCTTCATTTATAAATTAAATATAATCCGATCTTTTTTTTCAGCTTAATGAGGTCGCCTGTAAGGAAAATTTAAAGCTTTTTTGTGAATCGGTCATTTCCTCTTAGCTTGAAGGATTTAGAAAGATAAGCACCATCACAATTTTAGACACCATTATATATAATAGAAAGGGAGGAACAAAAATGTGTAGGTAGTTCATCCGTTGAGGCATCTCGTTTAACTATTGATAACACTTCTATTCCGATGACGAGTATAAACACCCCGTTTACTCTTTGCACCTTTACAGCAAGGATTTGCTCTTAAACAAATTTTAAAGATATCTTTTACGATTATCAAATTTTTACATGGAATTTTAATCTACATCCTGACAGGACTATTCCTACTGGCCGTTTTCGTGACCAAATTAAACATCCTAAGTTGTTGACTATTTAAAAAAAGAAGCTTTTTTTTAGCACTGCGTCCTACTATGCGTTCAGGTTATATGTTTAAAATTGGATTTCAAGATATAAATAATAATTTTGTGACAATGTAAGATTATTTTCAAAGCTATTTAGGAATATTTAGTATTTGTTTCAATAAAATTATTTAAAAATTCACTGAATATAACCTAATTTCCTTAACTTGTTGGAGGGGGATACTACATGGTGTCAGCCCACAATCTATCAATATCGACCTAGTGGCCGCCTCTTGTTGGCGTAGATAATGCAAACATCCAAGGAATTAGGGTGTTATGTAACCAGTTCGACGAACTCTCCGGCCATTGATCTCAGTTTTCTATATTGGAGCCGCTACTTTTTCATTCAAGTAGCCCCTCATTTTGTCATCATGAAGCTGAGTTGACCCTGTTTCCATTAGACTCTTGGATCTGTAGCCAGAAACTCTGACAACTAGACCACGTGTTTTGTCTTAACATGAGAAATACTATCTTAAATTTCCTTCTACGCCAAAATAAGGTAGCATCTGTTAAATAATAATAATATTAATTTTTATTTTTGCAATGGTTGATTTAAAATGCTTTCAGGAGAATGTTCCAGTGCCATGGAAGAGTATTATCACATCCCCTCCAGTATGGGCAATGATCAGTGTCAACAGTGCTTCAGCTTTTGTCGGATACATGCTCATGACAGAGTTGCCAACATATCTGAAAAATATTTTTCATTACAGTGTTGAATCTGTAAGTTATATTCATACATATGGTTTAATTAGTTATATAGCCACTGTAAATTTTATCCATGTGTTTACGGTAAATTAAATTATATTTTAAACCACATTGTTGGTCACGTGGTCTACATTCGCAGTAGACTATACTGCCTATGACGGGTAAATCGAGGTTAGAATCTTGGTCAGGTTTACCGAGAGTGATTTTCCAAAATAGTTTTACACTCTACCTTCACGCAAATATGGTTACACTTTCTCTAAATATAATCTTTATAATCCCTAAAGCCACTAATGTAATTGATACATAAGCGTATAACCCGACCGGGTAGTAAGACGCGACGCTAAATAAAATCCACCTATTTTGGTGGCCGCATAGCTTCTCTCTAGTGTTAGACTAGATTGCCGATGACAGTAAGATTGGGGTTTGAATTCCAGTTGAGTGTACTGAGTGGTTTTCCAAAATTTGTATCTCCTTTCCCTTCACGAATGTGGATATAATTCCTCTTGATCAAACATTTATATGCCGTAACTCATTGGCTTAATTAGTGCACTAGCATGTAACTTGAACAGGTTGTGAGATGTTGTGCTAAGATAAAGATCAATTCTTTTCCTGTATCAGTTTCTCTTAGGATAGATGTGTCAAAGGTTGAAACATGGTTTAGATATTTCCAAAGATATGGTGGAATAAATATATAATGTTTTCGCAATGTTGAATATAACTTGGTCATTTAAAAACATTTAATAAAGCGAGGTGTTAATTGTTTCAAAGCATCATTAAATATATTTATGACCCAATATTTATCTTTATTTGACTTAATAAAAATAGATATTTAAATAGTTTGTAGAGTTAATATTCTATTCATAGCTGTTTATATTTTCACATTGAGCTACTATGTAGAATTATAAATAAATTAATCAAATATTATAAAAACATATCTAAGTTTTATAGAAACTAGCTCCTCAATCATAGAAGATAAATACCTTTCGAATGCGATATTATGTAAGGTATTGTTATTTTGTTGATTTTTTTTTATTTAGTCACTATCTTGTTTGAAATTATTTTTAATGGCTATTTAACTATTGAAGTGCTCCAAGAAGGAAGAAATTTCTTTAATATTTTTATGGCTCTTGTGTATTAAAGAGAATTAGTATTTTTTAATCTTATTTTTATAAGTGGTTACAGGAAGTGTTCAAATAACATCTTGTATCAACAACACAAAATTTGTTTTAATTGCCTCTTGAAATTTGCAACTGTTTATAATTGGTTCGTTTATTTTAAAAGTAGGTAACTTTAGTCGTAATTCCACGTAATTTATCAATACCGTGTCTGTTATTTTCTCTATACAAGTCCACTTTTATTGACAAAACAACTAATTAGTACATTAGAATACAGTAGAAGACTTACTTTCCAGAAACTTATTTTGAAACTTGTGACCCAGATATCTATTGATGGCTGTGAATTCTTGGAAGACAGGATTTGAAAAATTTAAATTATAGTAGTTAAATAAAAAGTTAACATTAATTTAGAGATAAAATTGTTAACAAATCACCTGGTTTTTAAGGAATGTAAAACTCAGAATAGACAGCACAATAATTTTACTGGTTATTCTCTATCGGTGTGAAACGTGATCTCTTAACAAACAGGACAAAAAAAAGTCTTTGAAAACATATTTATTAGAAACTTATTGGGTCAAAAAATGGACAAGGATACTAGAAAATAGATGGTAATACCTGAACGTAGATGGGAGGATAACATTAGAATGGATATGAAAGAGATATGGTATGATGAGGTGGACTGGATAGAATTAGCTCAAGATAGAGATAGGCTGCTTACTTTTGTAAGTGTGACAATGGACTTTTGAGATCCTAATGCCGTAGAGTAAGTAAGTCTCTTCTAATTGTAATAAATTTTTTTATTCTAATCTTCTCTATCAAAATATATTTATCATTGTGTATCACAAGCTATTGGTCAAACGGAAAGAAAATGTTTTCTTATATCAGTATACTCTAATCTTCGTTGCAATGAAATCTTAAAACAATAGAATTAAAATTATCGTTCAGTTATAAATGTAATAAAATTGTTTTTTAGTACATACTTATGAATACCCAAGTGGTGATGAAAATTGCACTCTATTTAATTATCATTGAAGGAAAACCACAAAAAATAAATTATATTTACGTCATACAAAAATCAAATTGAAATCAGACAATTCTAATAACATTACTGTCACTTGATTGTTTTAGTATAGCACTATCAAATACTTATCAAGATTATTTCGTTAAAAGTAATTTCCCTAACTCATGCACGTGAAATATTATGAAAGAGAAAATATAGTGTAAACAATAAAATAATATTACAATATCCTTGTCAGACTTGAATTAACAAATTAATGATGATTAATATTTAATATAATATTTTTTGCTATATGCATCAAAGTATTGTGGCTATATTTGTGATGTATTTTTCTTTAGTTTCGATAACTCGCCCAGATATAAATATAGTAGGATATGTTAAATATTAATGATAACATTATTTACATTCCAGAATATAATATAATAATGTAAATTTGCGTTTAATAGGTTCCTAATAATTATAAATTAGCTATTACATTAGTTGACGTTAGAAAAATTTATTATATGTGGTAAAAAAAAAATTCAGTGATATATTCCAGGAAACTAACACGTCAACAAACGACACAGTGGGCAGACGGAATAAACGTCAAGCTCGTCTAATACTATTTGTTATGGAAACTTCGTGATTTTAATTTTGGCTGGGCGTAATCAAATTATCTTACATATTTTATAAATTAAACAAAAGAGTACTTATTTCCTCAAGGTAGTTAAATTAGAACGACCAAAAAGGAGAAAAAATACAATGCCAAAAATTATAGACTTAAATAATATAAGTTGATTTTCACCTTTTCCATTTAGTTTCTTAAGTAGGCTCTACATCTTTATGGACTCAGCTAGTTGACAAAAATAAAGTTAGCACCTATTATATAACTAATCTTCCACTTAGACTAAACATTTCAAAATACCATATAATTTCTTAATTTCTAAACTTTACTTACAAAATTGATTTAATTTACATTTTAATTAGTTAATTAATTTACAAAATTAATTTTAAATTAAAATTAAAATTTAATTAATTCATTATTTATTTTCTAGTCTGGATACATTAGCTCAATTATGGCAGTTTTTGGAATGATAAGCTGTATCTTGAGTGGATTTATATCACAGTGGATACAGACCAAAGGTTACGTATCAAAACTAACTGCTTACAAGATATTTAATGGTATTGGTACGTATATTATTAACTTTCATGAATAAGATCAATCAAGAGTTATACACATAATTTACTGATGATTTAAGTCGTTAACAGTTTACTTATGTTTTAGCTAATGATTTAAACTATTATTAAGCATTATTAATGAATTTTAAGGTTCATTAATATAAAGATATACATTTTATAATTTTTTTAGCATTATATTAACCATTGTTGTATTTTATATTGTTGCTAAATTAAAATTACAGTAGTTATATACAATTATAGATAGGCTATTCAAATAGCTTTAGGTATTTAAATTGCACTTAGATTTATTCTTTTAAATGTATAAAAATGTATGGGACAAAATTGGAATTTGGTAGTTAAGAAAATCACTAACTAAATATTGTAAAAACAACCTTCATGGTATCATACCGCTAGTGAGTTATACCTATTGAGTGACTGTTATATATTGGTGAATATATTATCAATATTTTAGTGTAGAAGGTGTCATGTGGTCAGCACAACGAACCCTTTGGCCATTAACATTATTTTTCTTAACCAAATCTTCTTCTTCTTTATTCAGATAGCTCCTCATTTGTCGTCATTAGGCTGTGTTTTGTCCCGTTCAAATCCCAATGTCTCAAATAAAATCTGGAAGTGCCGTGGATCAAACCCAAGACCCCTGGATCTCTAGACAGGGATTATAACCATTTCCCTACATAGATAGACTAAAGTAGGCGTGTAGAACTCCGTTTGACTCTAAGGTACACAACGAACATTGAAAATAATGAGGGTGCAGCATTTCAGAAAGATCAATGTTGTGACCATCGTAAATGTAAAAATCTCAATTTTTAAAAATCTCACTATAGCGAAAAAATAATATTACATAAAATGTTAATTATATTGTATTTTTTAACCAAAGAATTTTAAACTGTATATTATGATATCATACTTTCTCTACGTCAGAACTTGCTCTCAACCTACCGTGTGTAAGTTAACGCTAGAGGGCAGGACAGGCGCTCATATTCATCTCTACATATGCTACTGTGAGTGCATATCCTCTCAGATTCCCTCTTCATTTCTACTCCTTTAAGAAAATCGTTAATGACCCAAGTGTTAGAATGTACAACTCTATGTCCCAAGGAAAACCAGCTTTTTATTTTGTATACTTAAAGAATATAAGAAATGTACTTAAGTTTTTGTATTTATTATTATGATCACCCAACCTTTAAGACTATTAAAGATAGAATCTCTTCTCAGTGGCCTAAGCAATAATTTATAAGCAGTATTTTCTTTTTATTATTTATCACATACTTTTAAGGTTTTAAAATATAATGAAAATTATTTTTTTTTTGTAAATTATATAACTTTGTTATAGGTTGCTTAGGCCCTAGTATAGTCCTGTTGATCATAACACTAGTCGGATGTGACTCAACTACGATAGTGGTGCTCCTGGGAGTAATGAAGTTATTTGGAGATGCTTATAGTGGGGGAGCGTCATTAATTCCCTCGACCTAGCAAGTAACTTTGTGGGCACAGTTGCTGGTATCAACATGACTATCGTTACATTGAATGGAATTCTAGCACCGCAATTAACAGGAATACTCACAGATGGAAAGGTAACGATTATTTCATCGCTAAGGTTACAAAGTTCAAATATACAATTAATTAGTTAAAGTGATCTATTTATTTTAGTAAAACACAAATTTATTATTGAAATTTATAAATTAGTTTAATTAAATTATTTGAATTTAGTTGCAAACTATTTTGCCAGACAGTAAATTTAGTAATATATCTATGTTTGTTTATTTATTTGAACGTTGCAATATTGACATTTAAATATTATCATTAATTATTCAATACATTATGCTCATGAAATACGAATCATTTAACATTTCTGGGGTTTGTAACTGTAAAATAAAACATTGTTGAATTTTTTTTCAATTTGTGACCTTTTATATAATTAATTAGTCATTAATCCTGATATTAGTTTTATGAATCTCCTCAATTTTTTCCTATCCAGGGGAAAGTTTATTCTTTTCATCTGTGTAGTTTCTTCTAACATCGTCGTTGAGCCATGTAGTACTCTAATCTTATTCTCCCTCTTAAATTTCTCTTTTACCCATCTCCTCCTATCATTATCTCAGATCCAAATTTCCTTTCATTTGATATAATTAGAACTTTTTTTATTTCAAACCATTTACATTCATATCTACATTCATGATATTTTCAACATTCTGCTGTACCAACACTTTTAAAATACTACTAATCTTTTCCTTTCATTTACGTTGTAATACTCTAATATTTGTTAAAATTTATTTATTTCAGGAAACTTTAACTCAATGGAGAATAGTTTTCTATATTGCAATGATAATATCTGCATTACCATTCTTCTTTTTTATGATGTTTGGAAGCGCTGAGGAACAATCATGGAATATACAGGAGAAAAAATATAAGAAAAACGAAGATATAATAATTGAAAATAAAAATATATCAATTGATATTATTTATAAATAATGTTATGTAAATATGAAGTAACAATTCTTGAACATTACAACATATTTTCCCACTAAACTTAAATATGTGAAATACTTTTACACGTAAATAACACCTACTTAAAACCAACCTCCTTGATGTAATAAAACTGAATTTGTAATTGAAAAGTCGTTTTAAGCAATAATACAAATAATGATATTACTGTATAATATGTTCAAGGATTAAATAATTAATGAACATTGCAATCTGTTTGACATGAACCAATAAAATATTTCATTGCATCTGAAATTTGTGTTTATATTAAATTAGTATCTATACTCAATAAATCATTTATATTTAGATCAAAAAACCAATATTGATTTGAAATAAATCAATTAAAATATAGTTTTTTTTTCAGGCAAAAATATCTCTAGAATTCTGTTGGATTATTTCTGAATACCATAACCATGTCTAAATGTATAATTATTTCTTTTTATATTAATATAACCATGTACTATATTTCCTGTAGTCAAGTTGGTTTTTATATTACGGGTAAAAACCGAAATCAGAGAAATCGAAATTTTCTCGGGTATATTGCAATATGACTTATCAGTTTGGGATAATTACCGTTTTGCTGTTTCATATCAGGATGTGGTTGGGCAAATTGCGATGTCACATTTAGCTCGTCTTGTAAAATCATGACTTGATTATTTATTCATACTATTATATCAGGGATGGGTGTAAAATATCTATAATTATTACTATGGGATTTTTGTATTAATTATGAAAAGTTACCTCATAGGTGCGTAAGCTTTACGTGCGTGCTTTTTGTTCACTGTGAACACTAGTCACAAACGGAAATGTTTATCACAGGTTACTAATTATTTCTTGTAGTAGAGTGAGTCAGAGCTTACGAAAAGGCCGGAAGTCAAAATCCATCCACCAGTCCCTTCGACCAAGATGTCTCAATCCTTGTGCCAGGCTACTCTATAATAGGCTATAAACATCATTGTTTGTCCAGCTCTAGACAGTGCTATAAGTAGTAATTATTGCGTAGCAATTAATTAAGGCATTGGTTTCTGATACACATGTTGTTGATAATAAAAATGGTTTCATGCCAAGAGTCCTGAGATGAACAACTATAAAGCAAAGTATTATTAACTAGTGAATGAAGGGGTAAAGGCTAAGAAATCTGATAATAAGTCATGCAATAACTACAGGAGCATAAAAGTATTTGATGTTTTAACAATAAATGAGACAAATATATTAATTATCCCTATCACAAAGGGTAAATTTGGATTAATCTATTATGTCAATGAGAATAAAGTTTATAATATTTTACATTCAGATTATTTAAATACTCGTCATGGTGCCAAAATCGTATGGAAAACCGTCTAAAATCAAAATACAAAACGTATTTAGAGATATCATAATAATATGCTTAACCATCGCAAATGTTAACAAAAGTTCACACATCCAAAGAAACGATAATTTGTGAAACCTGTGAATTTTATTTAAATTATTTCTTAGGGGCAAGTAGGTCATATTAATATGCAGAAATGTATAGATAGAGAATTCAAAATCATAATGGTAAATCAAGATCATATTAGTAAAGTTAAATGACTACGTACTTTAAAAAGTAAAACTGCAGATTAAGTCTCTTAGAATGTAAATCATTTATGTTTTATCTTTTGATCTCCAAGTGTTCTACAGTCTAGCAATGGTCGTGATTTTTTAAATCATGTGATAAATAAACTTAAAGACGTGTAGGAAGGGTTGACGATCGTCCGTGGTAAGTCCAGTAATTCCTAAAGTATAAGAAATATCAAGCGTTTGAACAAGGATGTAGTCTTACTTAAAAAGAAGAGAATAATTCAAATCAGTGCAGTGAAAGACTGAGATTTTACCAATTCGGAAAGAACAGTTCATTACATAGAGGAACATAGCAAACACCTTTCGAAGTAATGTTTGGACGTAAAGATCATATCGACATAAATTCATCTGTGATACCATATAATGTCCTAAATTGCTCAGTTTCAGAAGAAGACCACAAACATGCACTAAATACTGCACATAAAGAGAATAACCTAAGTGATGATTCAACCGAAAAAAAATGACAAATCGTTAAGTTCTAGTCAAATTATTACTATAAATGAAGTTCCAGTACAAAATGAACAAAAAACACATGGTATATAAAGTTTTAAGTTTCATACATTTATGCATTATCTTATCAGTATTTTTTATCTAGAACCCAAATTTAAATTTCTTGAAATTTATAATCCATTGACATTTATAATACCTTTTTTTTGTTTAACTGAGCAAGTATAATTAAGATTTAAGATTATTTCTTGTAAAAGTGATCAAAATTGCTGAGATAACTTCCAGTTACGAGTGTATTTATTGTTTTATTCACCTTTCATATTAAAAATTAAGTGGTACGGAATTCCGCACGTACTTTCTCGCTCAATTGTTTTAAAATGGAGATATTTACTCAAAATTCATAATATATGTGAAACGAAATATTATACACTAGTAAGCTCCAGCATTAATTGCACTATACTATGTAAAAAACATTTTTGAGTCCTGGTTTTAAATTTTATATTTTTGTTTTTAAGGAATTAATGTCCTCATCTGTATTTTTGGACCAATAAACAAGGTCAATGCCAAATCCACAAGGGTCAACAGTTCGTATTAAAATTTCAGCTTCCGGTTAAAATTTTCGACATTTTATTAGGTGTTGCAAATCTTCATGCCATCGCAGCACTTTTAAATTCCTCATTTATAAGTTTTGATTAATAAAAAATGTAAATATTGATTATTGAGGTTAAAATGGATATAGATGATTTTTTTACAAACATTTATCCTAAGAGGCTTAAGGAAAAACCACATAAACTTTTAAAGGCTTACTTTTATTTAATTACTCTATGGCATTGGAGAATTATAGCGTTAAAAACTTAAGTAATATCGCTTTACATATTAAGCCCACAAAATTGTATTAATATATTTAACAATGCTCAGAAACTGTTGGATTTATAAAAATATATAGTTCATATAAAAGTTTATTATTTTTAATAGTACTACAATTTTGCAATGATAAGTTATTTAGTATCTCAATTAGTTGAAGAGATACGGAAGTTTTTGCTTCTTTAAATTACCCTAAAATTCATGTTCATGGTAAAATGAAAATAGCCAGTTTATGATTAATTTTAATTAACACCTAGATACGAATTTTAATCAAAATCGTTAGTCAGTTTTGAGAGAATAGATTTTTTCTCTTTTCGACAATCAGTAAACTACCCTTAATTTTAGGGATAGATATTCAATTCCGAAAACACCTTGGGGCAACCCTATGAAAACCCTATATACCAAGTTTTAGCCGGATTAGTAAAATAGTTTAGGCTCCAGTTGGATATACAGACAGACAGACGGACAAACAAAGGCAAAGTCAAAAAACACTTTTTTTGATTCGGGAGGTCATGAAACGTCAAGATTAATCATAATCTTGAGTTCGATTTTTTTGACGATCACAATACTTTCTTCACCTGTAAGATAGCGAGAAAGTAAAAAGGTTAAACACTCTTCAATGTGACAGATAAGAAGATAAATATCACCGTCTAATCACTGATGCGATCGGTATATTTAATGACAAAATACATATGTAAAAACATTCCTTCAATACAATCTGAAGCTCACAGATAGAAAAAATACCTTGAATACATTTCACTGCGTGCCCAAACAAAAATGACTACATCAAAACTCAAAGAAAATAAAAATATAGGTAAGCTTTCTTATATTGGCACATTAAATAAGTACATATTTATAAATGACCCTGATTTCTTCAAGAGTTTAGTAATTCTATAGTTTTTTATTATATCTAAATACTAGTTTTATCAACAAAATTTTAAACTCACACCTTACAAACGATTTATAAACATCTTTATAAATCTTCACTTGTATAACAACACAGAAATTAGTAATAAATATCTGATAAAGATTAATATACATTAATTAATATTTTAATTATTTAATTCTGATATATATATTAGTTAACTAACATGTTGCTTAGTATATTATTTGTAAACACATGGAAACATATTTATTTATATATTTAAGCCTATTGATGACCTCTAATAAACAATTTATATATTTTGAAATGTATAGTTCAAAAAATAACTTTAATATAATACTGTGTTTGAACGATTTTTAAACCTTACGATACTTTTATAGAAACGTTCTATAATTCATTTTTGAGGACATTTTTCCCCATTTAAATAAATAAACCTTAACTCTCTTAAATAATGATTTAGTCAGGTATTTTACGCATGATTTAATTCACTTATTTCTTTTACCAGAAGAAAAGGTTCCACGCCTATGCGTTCCTACCCGCTATATTGTCGCACTGATGGGGTCCATGGGGATATTTGTGCAATTCTTGCTGAAATTCAGCGTATCTGTGGCCATCGTAGCTATGGTCAAAACAACATCCAGTGGAACTACAAACGTCACTAACATGGATGCCTGTCCTAATACTGCCACTATATCAACGGGAGCATCTGCTAAGGTAGACTAATTTAGTTATTATATTACATTCTTTTTTATGACCAGGATGAACTAATTAAGAAGTAAACTATTAATAGATAACACATTTTAACTATGTTGTGTACATTCGTTAAATAAATTTATCGGGTTCAACAAAAATACTCCCAAATAAAATTCAAGTTAAATTCGACAATAATTTAATCCATAAAAAATAATAAAACACTTCATTCTTACATTAATACGTAAACATATAAGTGTTTGATAATCTCTGTTAATAAAGTTAAGAAACATCCTAAGAACAATAGATTAAGATAAATAGGTATTAGATTTTTATGGTCTGATAATAAAAAGTCAAGTTCAATAATAAATAAACATCTAGGAAATATATGTTTCTAGTTTACCATCAACATATTTAAAAATTACCTTGATCTATTTTAATAATGCTTGATAAAGTATAATATTAAGATTATTTGAGCATAATAAATTCCTTAAATAATCATTTATTTCTAAAAACCAATTAGTTTTTAAATTGTTTCTCTTTTCATAAATGGCATACTGTTTAGACATTTTTACATCTTAGAATAGGTTTTCTATCCAAAATGCAAAGTTCATCTTTAATCCACTGTTTTGCTTAAAGTTCACTTCTCTGACACCCTAGAGAATAAAACTAAAACTATTAAAAATATGTCTACCTTACCAAGATTTTTCTATGTGTACTTGAGGAATAAAGAAAATCTTTGTATAAATAAAGGCAGAATTAAGATTATCTAAACGGCATCTTACATTTAGTGATGTTAAAATTATTAATCACTATACATAAATTGATAAGTCGTTAAAATTTGTGGAAAATAACAGTATCAAAACACTGTAAAAATATGAATAGAGTGGAAATCAAATCTTAAATTATTATTATTATTATTATTATTATTATTATTATTTAGCACCGCGTCTTACTACCCATTCTGGTTATACGCATTTACGCTAATGTGTAATGGTAGGGTGATTGTGAGATGAAATGGAGGACCTACAGTTTAACGTGGAATCCGAACCACGGCGGAGGCCTGGCATTCCCCACATTCACAAGATGTCTTGTCACAAATCTTAAATAAATTAAGAAACTTTCTTCATTTATTCTAATTTAAGTGTGTGCAAAAAACAAGTGTTAAACTTACTAACATCAATACTAAGCATATAAGCCATATCATATTTAAATTTTAATTTGTTAATTTATAAATAAAATAATTTTGGAAATTTATTTCTTAAGATAATTTTTTTATAAATAGTTATTTTAAAATAGTAAAAAACTCATTCTAAATGGTTCACACACTAAATGATGAGCAACATGTTTAATACTTCCAATTAAGGTAGAGCATGTGTTAAAAATCCTTGACAAATTTACGAAGAGTATTTGTAAATGATATACCTTTGTCCCTCAACACATATTTAGGTAAATTTAATCGAAAATCAAACTTTCTCATCCCTGACTCATTAGCCTAACATGGTATAATATGATTATTTTAAGAGAAATGATACGAGGGAATAATTAGACAAGATAATAATAACAACTAATTTTACTCCAGGCAACTGTATTTATACTATAGAATTCCAATTTTTTGTCAAGGCTTTCTACAAAAATACTCATTTACACTGAGATACTTACTTACTCTATGGTATTATTAACACCAAATTCATGTACACAATTACAAAGTACGCCACCCATCCCTATCTGGAGCTACTCTACCCAATCACCCCCACCCCTTATCTCTTTCAGGTCCAGTCTAATGTTATACTCCTGTCTGCATCTAGATCTTTCCAATGGTCTCTTCCCATTAGATTTACCAGTAAATACCCTGAACACGGCTCTAGATTCTTCCATGCACGCTGCTAGTCCTACCCACCACAATCTAATGATTTGATTTTCATAACAATATCTTATGATGAGTACATTGCATGAAACTTCTTCCCAGTTCCAACATCCCTTTTTGGATCAAATAACTTCCAAAGCAGTTGGTTTTTGAACATCCTTATTTTTTTCATCATTTAAATAAAGAGGCTAAGTTTCACACTCAAAGAGAACAACCGGTAACATTATTGTTAGGTTTTTAAATTAAACTTGGAAGTTCATGGTCTCAACTTAAGTGTCTAGTTATCAATTACTAACTCCCTTCCCCGTAAAAGATATTGTAAAGAATCATGTAAAGCAAAGCTTCAAATCATCCATCATGTCAATATAATAACAAAATTTATTTTTACTTATTAAAAAAAAAAATACAGTCCTACCATCACTGTATAGCCCCCTCCCTCTTTCTATCCTCCCTCCTATTTTCATCTCATTCCTCTTTCCTCACCCCTACCCAACCCTCTTCACCAACCACACTTTCCCTTCAACAACTTTTTTTTTCCAACGATTATATAAAATACTATCGACATTTTTATGAGGAATAAATTAAATTTTCAAAATAAAATATAGCCTATGTTACTCGCTGATAATTTAACTTTATATTGGTGAAAGAATTTTTTAAATCAGTCTTGTAGTTTTTGAGTTTATCCATTACAAACAAAAAAACCAAAAATCAAATCTTTTCTCTTTATAATATTAGTATAGACAACTATATTCATTTTATCTGAAAAATGCACTGAATGATAAATGTTAATTTTTATTCTGATATCAATAATGGTATTTTATTATCTATTTTAAATATACATTTCCAGTTTAGTCATAAAATACAAATAGCTTCTTTTGTTCAACAGGAAGGGGAATTTGATTGGAGCAGTACGATGCAAGGTTTCATCTTGTCTTCCTTTTACTATGGTTACATCTGCACGCAACTTCTGGGCGGGAGGCTAGCTGAGATGTTTGGTGCTAAGCTGGTCATGGGTCCGGGAATTCTTCTGGCTGGTATATTAAGTCTTCTAGCACCTATCGCGGCCAGATGGCATGTCGCTGCCTTTGCCACCGTTAGGATTCTCGTAGGAGCTTGCGTTGTAAGTGTAGGCATTGGCTATGATTTCATTTATATCATCTTATCTCATAGCTAACAAACAAGGAGACAATTAAAACAAGTACGCATTGTCTTTTATCATCGCTACGCCATTTTTATTAATTCTGTCCGTTAATAAATGTAATAAGATTAATTGGCGTTGATGAAGGTCACAATTTAAATTCGAAGCTGAGCTTAAAACGTGTAAAGAACGGTCGAAGTTGATTCTAACTTTTGTAGGATAACCTTACTCTTAATTTTCAAACTATTCACCAAGAAATTCTAGATAAAGAGAAATATTTAGACAGGCACATAATTGTATCTATATGATATGCTTAAGTTGAAGGCCAGTGGTTTTCAACCTTTTTGCAGCATCTACACTCAATTTTTCACTCCCACACTACCACGATCCTTTGATAACGTACAATCGTTTAAATCAAATCTTTTCAATTATACTTTTCATTCGATCTTACTACCTGTCCGGGATCTCCATATTAATTTACACAGGTGGAGTTGTTTGAATTGAGAGGAGATATACCCTTATTTTAATGGGGGATGCTAGTAAAAACTACCCCTATTAAACCTGGCCGGAGTTCAAATACTGAAGTCACCATCACCGAAAAAAAAAACTCAAATGTCCAAATGCTCACTTATGATTGTTTTAGTTATTAGAAATTGATTATATAACGATCATAATTAACATGACTTTGATCTTGTAAAATAAACTATAATAATTATATGTTTAAATAACTATAACATAGTGAAATATTTAATAAGTGTTAGTAATATATCAATGTTTTCTTCTTCCCTCGAAATGCTTCGAAAAAGATAAGTATACTGTAGGTGTTAAAGTTGAGGCCAAAAAGATTTTGGTTTCAATTTTGACATGGACATTTCAAAGCCTCGTGCACCTCTAAATAATATTTTTTATTAAAAACATTATATTAATTATAAAAATACTATTTACTAAATATATTTGTCTTCCTAGGGAGTTTTCTTTCCTGCTTTGCAAAATTTGTTTTCCAAATGGTTCCCACCTGAAGAGCATCAGAGAACCTCTGGTATCATGTACTCGTGTAAGTTTTAATGGTTTTTACTATTTTCTTTAGCGTCTTGGTGCATGTCTGGGCTGTCCACATAGCTCTGTCAGTGCAGTGACCAAAATGTTACATTTAATAGGAAATTTTCCAGCATTTATTTTGATAGATAGTGGTGGTAAACAATCAAAGATTAAATGCCTAAGTATATTTGCCTGGAAATCAAACCTTAATCTCTCCGTCAACGAAAAACCAAACAAAACCGAACTTCACTACTTTCTCAATGACTTTTTTTGATTTTTCATTCTCATTAATTTAGATGATTTTTTTAATATGTAGCAAATGGTAATTACAATTTGATTAAATGGTTGCTACAATAAGTATATATTGTAAATTAATAAACATTTTCATTTATTACGTAAAACTGTAAAGAATACATGTATGATATAAAAAAATTAGTTAAATAAATAATCTAAATCGTAGCTCACTATTAAATATTTAATTTATTTTTTACTTATTTGGCACCATGTTTTACTACACGTTAAGGTTATACGCTTAAGTACTAATTACGCTAATGGATTAGGAATAGTAAAGGTTTAATTTAGAGGAAGTGAACCCACATTTGCTTGTAGAGAGAGTGGAAACTATTTAGGAAAAACCACCCCAGTTTCCCGACTTAGATTCGAAACTCAATCTCCTCATCTTCGACAGTCTGGCTAAACACGAAACTTTCGCGTTAGCCAACAACGCCACCAAGGCGGGTAACAGTTAATTGTTCATGTGATATTTTATATAAAAGCATTAATAAATTGTTATATTTTCTCTTATAAATATTATCTGTTTTATCTTCCCCACTTAGCCATCATGGTGGTTGACCCTGAAACGTTTGATTGGGAATCCTAACAAAAATATTAGATTGGTTTCAGTGGAAATAAGATAAAATGACACTATCTTTACAAAAAAATATTTTGCCTGAATTTATTCTTATCAACGTTTTGATATAGATTGCGGAAAATAATATATTTTTAATATTAGACTTTAGTCTTAATAATTTTTAAATAATGGAATATCATAATTACTTAATTTATTAATCTGTATTTACAGTACGTTTGTAAAACTAAACAAATATAATACAGCTATTTAATATGATTGTATACTAGTAAAAATTCCTAACTTCTGTTCGTTAAGACTTATGGTACATTTTTAAACACAAACAATCATAAATGTTCTCATTTAGGATGTTATTTCAAATAACACGTGCCTTAATGAGGAATTAAGCTTATCAAGTGGGCTCAGGTATTAATTATTATATATGTTTTAATGCATGAAACCAATCACATTAAAAGATATTAGAGAAGGTTCTAGTAAAATCAAATTATTAATTAATTAACCCGTTTATTAGCAAATCATATTGATATTATTTTTAAAATACAGTTGAGTTTAGATTGAGCAGTATTCTACAGTTTTTAATTTGGTAAATTTTCAATATAGCTTTGTTGATTCCCTTTTATCTTAATCAAGCTCTAATTTAAATTACTTCTTCAATAATCAAATATTTTTAATATTTAATAATCAACCAATTTATTATAATAAACGTTTTAAGTGAATATTACATTAATATTTTCAACAAACTTGTAAATAATATAAAGCAATACAATATTATAGTCTAAGATCATACCAAATGTTTGCCGTAGTAATATTTAGTCTCTGAGCACTTGTAGTGATATAATTATTTATTTATTATTATTATTATTATTATTATTATTATTATTTTAGCACCGCGTCTTACTACCCGTTCGAGTTATACGCTCTAAGTACTAATTACGCTAATGGATTAGGAATTGGGAAGGTTGAATTAGAGGAAGTGAACCCGCATTTGCGTGGAGGGAGAGTGGAAAACCATTTAGGAAAAACCACCCCTAGTTCACCCGACCGAGATTCGAACGTCGATCTCCCCGTCCTCAGCAGTCGAGCTCAACACGACAATCGTGTTAGCCAACAACGCCACGAGGTGCGTTAGTTATATAATAACAAATTAGAATATTAGAGAAATATAAAATAATTACAATTATTTAGGCTCATGACATTTATTATGATAATTCTTTATTTTAATTTAGTTTTACTGTTATAATATTATTTTGATTTATGTATGATATTAAATATTTAATATTTAACAATGTAGACAATAATCCGTTTGAGACTAGTGTTATAAAGTTTGTAGCTGTAATTAGAGTAATAAATTAAGTTAAATTAAGAAAGATGAATTATAAAAACTGAAGGCTATTAAAAAAATTATTAAAAAAAGTTGATATAACAAAGTTATCATTTCTATGTTTTGAGTCCCAATATCCTTTAGTAAAATAGCTTTGCGAGTGACAGATTGAATGATTTCTTAAATATTAAATCAGTCTTTCCATAATAATCTTAAAAAAATTTGTTCAATCAATATCTACTTTTTATTAAATAATAATTATTATTATTATTAGCACCGCGTCTTACTACCCGTTCGGTTTATACGCACTTACGCTAATGTGTAATGGTAGGGTGATTGTGAGATGAAATGGAGGACCTACAGTTTAACGTGGAATCCGAACCACGGTGGCGGCCTGGCATTCCCCACATTTACACGATGTCTTGTCAGAGGTGAAGAAAGGGTTATATTAAATAATTATTATTATTGTTTAGGCAATGTAACATCTGAAAGTGACTTAAATTGGTATTCTACAGGCATGTATCTCAGTAACATCATCTCAATGAGTGTGTCAGGCGTCCTCTCCGGAATTTCGTGGGACCTTGTGTTCTATGTTTATGGTGGATGCGCCATTCTTTGGTCCATTCCATGGCTGTTTTTTATCTATAACTCACCAGAAGAACATCCCACCATTTCACCAGAAGAACTACTATACATAACTAAGAGCTCAGATAGTGAGAAGGGACATGCTGAGGTAATATACAAATTCAATTGGTTTGTAAAATATGGTGATTGGTTAATATGTCACGTCAGCATATTTATAATATTGAATCGTGTATTTATATTCAGAGCCATTATACCATTTTGCATTTCTTGTATTATTATTATTATTATTATTATTATTATTATATTAATTATCATCACCGCGTCTTACTACCCGTTCGGGTTATACGCACTTACGCTAATGTGTAATGGTAGGGTGATTGTGAGATGAAATGAAGGACCTACAGCTTAACGTGGAATCCGAACCACGGTGGCGACCTGGCATTCCTCACATTCACAAGATATATTGTCAGAGGTGAAGGAAGGTTTTGGTAATCAGATAAATCTGTGCCGGGACCTAGGATTGAACCCCGGCATTTCTTGTAATAATTTAATGACTTGAAGACTTATGAATTATTAATCATTGCCAAATCATATTATATACATAATATTTTATAAGTTGTTAAACTATATTCATTTATTCAAAATTTATGGTAAATTAATTAAATACACTTAATTTAAAAATTACTCTTAAATAGTGTGACCTATTTTAATAATTGAAAACGTATTAAATGAGTTCTTTGCACGAAGAATCGAATAGTTGAGTTCTACTCGATTCTTCGTGCAAAGAACTCATTTCAGGATTCATCTATGACCTGAGGATGGTGCCATCGAGCGCCGAAACATGTCGGAATTGTGATTAAACAACCCCCATTCTCAAGGAACAAGGGAAATCAAATTCTCCCAGATAAGAATAGATTTCAACTTATATATAAAAAAATTTTTTCTTTGTTTTCACAAAATTCCAATCTGTGTCATTTGACTTTTATCTTATTACACTATATTAAGTTTCATTTATACTATCCCATATTTCATCTACACTTGTCTTAATATATTTATGGGTTGTTAAAATGTAATTACATAAAATCCTGAATAGAATAATTTTTTTAATTTTTTTTATAACAAATCAACTAAAAACTTTTATGCAAGCCTAGGCTCAATTCTCTATGGAACTCTATTTCTAACCATAATTTTATATTGTTTATCAATATTATACACCCTATTTTATTTTAACTAATTGTCTATAACACATGTATTTTAATATGTTTTATTGTTTTATTGTATATGTACTTTTTCGACTCACATTTTTAATGTGTTTTTAATGGTTCAATTTATTACTTTTAACCTAATTAAAAACTTTTTATCATTACATAATTTATTTTTACTCACAATTATTGATTGTAATTGATTTTCTGTTGTAACAACAACTTTGCCACTCTGTCCATTGACTTTTCATAAATAATACACTTAATTAATATTGTCAATATAATTTATTTTAATAATCTAATTTCTATCTTTTAAATATCTTTTAATTTGATATCTATCCTTATCTAATAGGCTATCTATTTTACCATTCCTTAGTAATTAATTTACAGGTGTACTAACGGACTATAATCCCCCTCCCGTAAGTGATTCAAGGATGGACGTCATTAAAGACGTAACAGAATGTCAACTTTCAGTCACTGGCTCTTTTAATGACAATTTTATGAAGGAATTATACTGTCAGAAACGGCGTGAGTCTAAAATGTTTTTGAATATATCCATTAAAATGTGTATTAATTTTTTACCGTTGGCATATTTTTTCCATAAGACAACAGGACCTAGAAAGTACACACAAGGATGAGAAAGTGTATTAATTTTTGATCCGTATTTTCTTAAAGGATGAGAAGGATGTAGCAACAGAGATTGTACAGAGGTAATTTACTTTTATGGGGTCGGGTTTTCTAGTCTCATAAAGGATACCGCCACTTCACTAGGCTGAAACTTTTCAAAGTGTAAACTCACCTGCCACATCAGGACCTCGTATCTGCTTGATTAGGGAATATACAAATTTTACGAGACTCCTCTAACCCATCATTGATATGTCCTTCGAGCGTAGCCACCCACGTAATACGTTGGCCGTGAACCGTTTAGGAACCGATGACCCGTTGCTCACCATCAATCTCTGTGATTACCAGACAACTGAGAAAACACATCATCTTGATCAACTTCCATCGGCCTAAGGAGTTGGCTACTCCTTCCTTGAGTAATAGGCGCTCACGTGGGGGCTAACCCCTAATATGAGCTTAAGCGCCTGGACTCAGGAATCAACCTAAAAAGGATTTAGACCTGATTTTCTCAGTGAAGACCTCGTGGAGGTGGTCTTACCAGTTTAATCTAAAGTTTCTAACTACCAATCGCTTAGTGTGTGTAAAGTAGGTGAGGCCCTTGGCGTCCATTAATTAATCACAGACGACCTCAACAGAGATTTAGCTTCCTTTCAGGTAAAACCCTCCGGACGTTTCCTGGGAACCATTACGAGAAGGCACTCTTCAAGGATAGCCAGTAAGGGAACATACTACAGGCAGTGATGGAAAGCCGGGTTAGATCAGAAACCACGAGGGTGAGCACATCTCAAACCCATTTGCTTACAACCCCAATCCGGCACCCCTCCCTCTCTCTATAGTTAGTTATATGTCAAATCATTGATCACATGTAGTCAGGACGTTGGAAAGACGTTGTCCACATACCGTCAAGAGACTGTCGGCAGGTTGTTTGCAATATGTCAGCCACGTGTCAGGACGTTGGCAAGACGTCGACCACATTTATTCAGGACGTTGACCAGACATCGTCCACATTTATTCAAGGCGTTGACAAGACGTCGTTCACATTTATTCAGAACGTTGACAAGACGTCGTCCACATTTATTCAGGACGTTGGCAAGACGTCGTCCACATTTATTCAGAACGTTGACAAGACGTCGTCCACATTTATTCAGGACGTTGGAAAGACGTCCTCCACATTTATTCAGGACGTTGACAAGACGTCGTCCACATTTATTCAGGACGTTGACAAGACGTCGTCCATATTTATTCAGGACGTTGGCAAGACGTTGACCACATTTATTCAGGACGTTGACAAGACGTCGTCCATATTTATTCAGGACGTTGTCAAGACGTTGACCACATTTATTCAGGACGTTGACAAGACGTCGTCCACATTTATTCAGGACGTTGACAAGATGTCGTCCACATTTATTCAGGACATTGGCAAGACGTCGTCCACATTTATTCAGGACGTTGACAAGACGTCGTCCACATTTATTCAGGACGTTGACAAGACGTCGTCCACATGTCAGAGGTACTGAGTTGGAGTGATGAAGGTTGACACGGTTATGGTGTTGGGCTATAGAAGGGCTATGACATGGTTCTGGGCTTAGGCTGTAGGAGGTGAGGGTACAACATGACTCTCTGACGCATGTCATAAGGTTGTGGCAAAGGAGGGTAAGGGGATAAAAGCTGCCTGGTTGTAGGTCATTAGGCCCGTTGTCACAAGTGACATGCGTCATCTTTGTAGTCGTGTCATGTGAGGCTGCGTCTCAGCATTACTTTGATTCGAATGATAGAGCTCACTCGGGATGCGAGGTATGGCGTCAAGTTGGCGTCATTGTTGTGTCAAAAATAGTGACGTTAGTTTCTGCCAAACGCGGTGGTGATGCTACCGCTCAGCGCTCTGTTAGTACTTGTAAAGACATAGAACAGTTCACACGAACAGCGTGCGTCATTGTGACGATAGTCAGTGTACAGACAGAATGGAGGATGAACTAGACATATAACTTTTTATCAACGAGGTGCGGGATAAACCTGTCATTTAGAAGTCATCCCTAGAAGAATACTACGACAGAAATATAAAACAATAAGCATGGATGTAGATATGAAAGATGGTATATCTAAATACTGATGAAATGAAAGCCATACTGTTAAATAAACTTGGCGATTTGTATCACAATTATTTTTTTTCAAATAATTCTTATGAATTTGGAAAAATTACTTTCTATATACAGTGGAACTTTTAACAGTGACGCAGCGTCACAGGAAACGACTGCAAGGATGACACAAGTCGCTCGTGGGTACCAGGCCTAAGTGTTCCCAATCAGTAAAATCCTCATTTAAGGGCATATTATACGATTTGGATGATTTTGAATTGATTACTTATCAAAACCCTTCAAAATGACTATTGTTTAGTTCTTCGGCGTTTCTAATCTGATGAGGTTTGACATTTTGCTGATGAGGGTTGACAGGGATAAGGGTTTGACATGTTACAACATCTGTTGGCATTCAGTCTGGTGGCATCATCTGGTTTTACTATCCTTAGATAGCAATGCTGGCCATATGAAAGAGGGAATGATTCTTGGCGTACTTTCTTTGTGACAAACGTCTATTAATAAAGGTGTGGTGTACACCATTTTTATTACACTGCCATTTCACTGTATATGTATATAAAAGTACTATTTATTGTAAATGTTTTCAGAGACTAAAGCCAGTTCCATGGAGAGCGATCTTGACATCCCCCCCTGTATGGGCTGCCATATCCGTTCAGTCTGGTGGAGCCTACGTCACGTACACCTTTATGTCAGAGCTGCCAACTTATTCCAAAAATGTCCTCCATTTTGACGTGCAAGGGGTAAGTAATCTTATAGAATAGAACATTAATATATATAAAGTTCATTTTTTGGGGTAATATTCAACTTTATGATAGTAAAAACATAAATTGATTTCGAAAAAAAAAGTTAGTTCTCAATATTTTGTTTTACCTGAATAATGTATTATCTAATAGTATTAATTAATTCATTGACATGGTTATACGTTTAACAAAGAAGTCAAAAAAGTTTAGGTAAAAAAAACACTTATCGAATAACAAGTAAATGGGTGACCCGGTGGTCTAGGGGTAAGGTGTCAGACTTCTGTGCTGGCGGCCGGGGTTCAATCCTCAGTCCCGGCACAGATGTATCTGATTTCTAAACCTTTCTTTCACCTCTGACAAGACATCTTGTGAATGTGGGGAATGCCAGGCCACCACCGTGGTTCGGATTCCACGTTAAACTGTAGGTCCTCCATTTCATCTCAAAACCACCCTACCCATTACACATTAGCGTAAGTGCGTGTAACCCGAACGGGTAGTAAAACGCGGTGCTAATAATAATAATAATTATAATAATAATAATAATAATAATAAAATAATAATAATAATAACAAGTAAATCTCTTTAAAGAATATCAAAAGCTTAGGTAAAAAAACCTCTCTAATAACAAGTAAATATCTTTAAAGAATATATATATAGTTATTCGAGAAGTTTTTTTACGTAAACTTTTTTGACTGCGTTGGTAAACGTATAACCAATGCAATGAGGTAATGAACATTATTAGATAATACATTATTCAGATAAAACGAAATATTGACAACTAAGTGTTTTTTTTCAAAATCAATTTATGTTTTTATTATTATAAATCTTGAATATTACCCCAAACAAATGAACTTTATATATACATTTATATGTGTATATATGTATATATGGATATATGTGTATATATGTGTATATACATATATACATATACATGTATATATATACATATATATACATAAATATGTATATATATGTATATATGTATATATATGTATATATGTATATATATGTATATATATGTATATATATATATATATATATATGTATATATATGTATATATATGTATATATGTATATATATGTATATATGTGTATATATTTATATATGTGTATATATTTATATATGTATAAATTTTAAACATAACTTTAAGGGGAACCAATTTACATAGTTATGTAACGCATAATGATAAATAAATAGATAAAATAAAAATTACTAACTCATTTATTTTAAATCAACCCAATGAATACATATTTGTTTCAGAGTGGTTTAATTTCATCGCTGCCATATATATTTGCTTGGATAAGCTGTGTTAGCTGTGGATTTTTCTCTCAGTGGCTACAAAAAAAAGAATACTTAACCCGACTAATGGCCTACAGAATATTCAATGGAATATGTAAGTATTAAATGTATGGTTACGGTTATGTAAAATATATTGTATTCATTTTAATTCAACAATGCTGAATCTTCTTCTTAAAAACTGTATAATTTATTGGATGTTGTTTACATGACCTTTATATGTTGTTGTTTTTTTCACAATACATTTTAATAACCCAAACGTTATAGAAACACATTAATTAAATGCAAACATGAAATAATATATGAATGAAGTAGTTTCAACGCTGGACTACTCGAAAGGATATTTAAATTCAAA
Source organism: Timema cristinae (assembly GCA_039000515.1). Lineage (NCBI taxonomy): Eukaryota > Metazoa > Arthropoda > Insecta > Phasmatodea > Timematidae > Timema > Timema cristinae. The sequence continues at coordinate 37,899,620 of JBCFYV010000024.1, read as the reverse complement.
TATGAATGTCAATATATTTTATTTTTATTATTTACTAAGCTTGCATTTTAGGTATCGACATATTAATAGAGTACATTCATTTCAAACTGGCTTTCTTCTAGAAGATACACAATACCCATTTACTCGATCAATGATCGTCACTTGGAAGGTTTAAACCTAAAATAACGACTATAACGACTAAATTAATCCATCTCAGATTATATAGCTAGATAGACAGACTCACTAGATTCTAAGCTAAGTGGGCTGGACTTGTAAATATATAAATGATATAATCTATAAGATGAGGGCTGAAGAAAATAATTAAGATTAAATGTGTGTGAGTATCTTAAGAGAAAAAAAATTGTGTTGGGAAAAAGGAGATTCCCATTTAAGCTTTTATTACCTAGCTCAAAGTTAATCACTGTTTCATTTCTAGGATAAGATGATTAAAAAGGAATTTTATATATAAATATATATATAATCTACGCATATTTGCTAACTACGCTATTGTGCTAATGGACGAATAAGTTTGAATTCAGAGAAAGTGTACTCATATTTAGGTGTAGGAAGAATGGAAAACCATTTAGGGAAAACCACCCTTAGTACACCCAACAAGGAACCAAACTCTTTTCTCACCATAATTGACAGAATTGTCTTCTGCAAGATTGGCGCCACTAAATCACTTTAGTTTAAACGGTGTGTTAAATATTCGCTTTGCTCGTTGGGAGCTACGCCCCCAATTCCACAGTTGGTTTTGTTTGCAAGTGGATGTAAACTAATGTAATTCCAGAGCCGTTTTTTGATAGGTATTACCGTTTAGTCACAATAGACCTCCAATAATGGCCCGCACCGACTTTAATGTTGCTCCGCCATTTTAACTTTTTTTTTTGTGGGTGTTAAAAATTTAACTGTTTGGTATTTTCCAGTTGATTGCAGGCTAGAATCTAGAAGTCTGCCAAATTTAAAGTTTATAGCTCATCTGGAAGTGGGTAAACATTGATGTTATTGAGGTTGACCTGGCGGTCTAGGGGTAAGGTGTCAGACTTCTATGTTGGAGGTCAGGGTTTCAATCCTCGGTCCCGGCACAGATTTATCTGATTGACAAATCCTTCCTTCACCTCTGACAAGACGTGTATTAATCACAACTTGTGAACGTGTGGAATTCCTGACCTCAACCGTGGTTCGGATTCCACTTTAAACTGTAGTTCCTCCATTCTATCTCACAATCACCCAACCATTTCACATTAGTGTAATTGCGTATAACCCGAACGCGTAGTAAGACGTGATAATAATAATAATAATAATGTTAGTGAGTCAGCCATGTAGCTTTATAGTATGATGATAAGTAAATAATAATTTGGTTAAGTTTTAATTAGATTAAAAACATTTAAATAAACAAACGTCTGATGAATTTTTTTAAATCTTCCGTCCTTCTTTTTTGAGCATCTAAGGTATAAATAAATACTCTAATTATTACTTTGCATTTCTGTATCAAGGTTGCATTGGCCCATCCATCTGTCTTCTTCTCGTAACATTGGTTGGATGTAACACGGCAGCCGTAGTGACCCTCTTAGTTACAACCCAGTTTCTTTACGGGTCGTATTATGGTGGCAGTTTCATGAACTCATTGGACCTCGGTATCAACTACGCTGGATCCATCTCAGGAATCGGGCTTACTATTGTCAACTCTATGGGAATATTCTCTGCTCAAGTCGCTGGCTTGTTAACCGACGGAGAGGTAATTGGAACCAGAATAAAACTTATTATTAGTTTTGTTGTTATATTGCCTAAATAGTTTTTGAAGAAATGATATTTCGTTTTATTATCCATATTTTACCATATATTATAACAATATTATGTTAAAACATATATATATATATTTGTATACGGTATCTGTACTATTTTTAAATGGTCTTTTAATAAGGCATTTAGAAATATAAATGTCATTATCATACATAAAACTTTAATTCAAAGTTAATTCTTGAATACAAGTTTTTTAATTAATTATGCCTATGCATTCATAAATTGTAATAATTAGAACTATATAATTTAAATCAATTAAAACAATATGTTTAGTAACAGTGGATATAGGTAGAATAACATAATTAATCTAATAATTTAATTGGTTTGATACCAATATTCTAGACACATTTTTTTAAATACAACTTTGCAACTCAAAGGTTTTTATATTATTTATTGATAAAGATCAACTAAATTAATATATTGTGTATTCCAAAACTAAGATAGAACTTGTTTTTAGTCTATAAGTACGTAATTTACCTAGATATTTCTTTACTTCTTCAGCAAAGCACCAAGCAATGGAATAAAGTGTTCTACATAGCCATGGGTGTCATCATAGTTCCATTTGTGATCTTCATGTTATTTGGCTCTACTGAGGAACAAGAATGGAACAAACAAGAAAGAGGCGAAGAGGAGTCAAAGGATGTAAGGAGACTAGAAAGAAGAAAGAAAATGAGTATGGAACACATTCCAAACATTTGATACGTGATAGTTGTGAATTGGGGGTACAATTTCACTATCAAAGAATAGATCCCAGAATTTACATTTTAAATTACGTAACTTGAATGATAAAGAAATGATCCATAAACACTCTTCAATATTCTTGGTTTGATTTTTATCTATTTTGTTGAACTAATACTAAAATATTTGAAAATTTTGAGAAAGAATTCTTGATAAATTGTATAGTTAATGATAACTATGTTAGATGACTAACCTCATCTGAAAAAAATAGAACAAATTGTAAATATGGGCAAAAGATCTGAAATAAACTAAACGGTTAGATCCAGGTGATGTTATCAATAGTACATCATAAAAGTGTGTCAACATTTCATGAATTAGCAATTTTATGCTGTTTGGTAAAAAGGCTTATTTTTTTTTTATATTTCAGGTAACGAGAAAAACATCGTATAATTCATGAAACCTTTGTTTCTGTATAGTTCATAAACTGACTAGTTGTTCGAAGAAAGATATACCTTTGTTAACATTCGTTTGAAAAAAATTTATTTATGTTATGTGTTTTTATATTATTGTTAACGTGTACTGCTGAAAATTTACAAAAAGCCCTGTTTGCCGTCGTAATTGAGCTATATAACATATTTTAATATAATTTATCTCAATTTAGCAAAACTAAACATTCAATTCACAATTTAAAATAATAAATTAATCAAAATGTGTATCTATTGATGAATGGAGTGCTGAGTTATTATAATTTGGGATGGTTTTTTACTCATATCTTCAAATCAATGATTTCAAGGCATTGCCACTCAATATGTACGAATGATTACACGTCATTTAACTGAGTAAGTATTGTAACGGTACTATAGTTGAGACTAGAGACGCCGATTACGTAAACAAGGTTAATAAACACAAGAGGAGACATTTAAAAGCAAAGTATAAAAATACATAGACAAAATAAGTTTAATGTAACAGAGGCTAAGAAAATACAAAGAATAACATCAGAACACAACCCAATATTTCCCAAAACAGTCCACAGAGTAGACCAGGTTAATTAACTAGACATATAGCTGAATAATAAATACTCTTCGAGAGAGAGAATTTGGCGTGAAGCGCCAATAATTTTGAAAGACAGGTTAAGCTTATGCTTAACTTGAGTTAATCCAGTCCTCCTCTTAAAAGGTATTGCTGTGCTAGCAAATAATAGTAATAACCATACTAATAAATTTTTCCTCTCCCTTTGTACCGGGAGGTCAATATATCCTATACAATAAAGTAGCAACAAGTAATTTGTTACAACAAATCACTAGACAGTTACTAAACACGAGCAGCACCAAAAGGGCATATACTCAGAACCTAGCATGGAAGATCAGGACTATTTGCACTAGGGAAGCCGGCTAGATCATTATTGGTTAGGTTGTTGTCTGTCAGCTCAGGTCATTAACGGACCGCCAAAAATATATAATTATTATTAATATAGAGAAAGTTCCAATCCAGGGTTTTAGGCCTTAGGTGACCTGGTGGTCTAGGGGTAAGGTGTCAGACTTCTGTGCTGGCGGCCGGGGTTCAATCCTCGGTCCCGGCAAAGATTTATCTGATTACCAAACCCTTCCTTCACCTCTGACAAGACATCTTGTGAATGTGAGGAATGCCAGGCCTCCACCATGGTTCGGATTCCACGTTAAACTGTAGGTCCACCATTTCATATCACAATCACCCTACCATTTACACATTAGCGTAAGTGCGTATAACCCGAACGGGTAGTAAGACGCGGTGCTAATAATAATAATAATTTTAGGCCTTGACTTATCATAGGCTGGCACACGACCAACTGGTCTGAGCCAGAAACATTGAACACATGATCATAGAATGTTAACAATATATAAGAAAGGCATCAAACTGCCTCGAGGGTTATCAGACATCGAGGTAAATGAAACGCGAGCCCCGCCAGATCGTCAGAAATGACCCACAAGTTGAACACCGCAAACTGGTGAACAACACAAGTTAAATATCATAAAAAACGCGAATTATCCCAGATGGGCAGAAATTACCCACAAGTGGAGCACCACAAACTGGTCCAGAATAGCAAACTTAAAACTAACTGGATACAACTATATGGCCTGGAGCAACCTGGACAGCCCCTTTCTCGACAGAGGCCTTGCTGACTAATACATGGTCAAGCAGTCTAAGGTGTGGGAATCATCCCTATTTAAACCACTGGTCTTAAGGATCAAGCAGAAAACATGTGACGTGTAAAATCACTCCATGGCATGTACACCATGTCCTTAAAAGGCTAACCTAAATAACATGAAAAATAAGATTAGAGTTGGCTAATATTCTCTACAAGTACAATTATATCATAAAACTACAATCCGGCCATAGACCTGCCTACTCCCCACAAATTTGAATGTTCAAAGTTACAGCTTGTTACTTCCATCGATCCGGTCTGTCCCTCAGCAGCATCGTCACGATCACAAGTTCTGTACTGTTGACAGGAAGAAAGGACGTCGGCACGTGTTGACTATTTGACTGGTGATGTATAATTGTGTATGGTCCTTATTGAACCATGGAGCTGTATAGTGGCTGAACGTAATGAATCATGGGAGGGAAAGAAAGGGGGAGACATCCCTCTAAGTCGGAAAAATCACGTAGGCCCCAAGCAACTATGCTTAGACCGCCCACCCCAAACTGCAATCGGTTGATCCGACGAGTCAAGTGCAGTGCTAGCGGAACTGCAAGAGCGGCCAACACTTCTTATGGCGCCGGTCTTGTTCCATGAGGTTTCCGACACATGGTATGTAACACATGGAGCTATACATTAATATATCTTTAACTTGAAAAAAATACTTATCAATTAATCCCCGAACAAACTTACGATAGCGATTATATCAATCTTGACTTTCTAATTGTAATTTATGATAAAAATCTAACTTATTTAATTTAAAAGTAGTTGGATTTTTTTGATAAATCTTAATTTGACTAAAAATCAAATGTAAAACATTTTGTTCTTCAAATGTAAAATTGCAATATTTCCTTGCAAGTGTATTTGCATAATACATAGTCAAATCATAATACTGATTTTTAAAATCATTATTCATATATTACAATACATACATTACAATACATATATTCTTGGGCAATGATTATGTGCAGCAGATTTAGGCAGTACAGGGCTGAAATGGTTAGCCCGTTTGAATATGAATATTTTAAACCATAATCATCATTATAGTAGATAGGTTCATAATTTACAGTTCAATAAAGGAGCAAATGTTCACCCCTAGCTCGTGAAAAGTTCAAAAGAAGAGCCCAAATCGCGGAATAGGCAGATATTTTAGCAAATTTTTGAAGTGGGTTGTTTCACTTAAAGTCGGTGTCACGTTTATAGTAAATATTTAAGCTATTACCCTTCTAAAGTGATTATTCTTTTTCGGAATATATTTTCTTGATTGGTGATAAAATTTTAACTTTTTTATTGTCAAAATAGTAAAGTAGGTTAATAGTATATGTTTTATTTTGTGTTTTAAAAAGTGGTTTGGTAACATTTTATTTTTTAAATAGCAACATACATCCATACATATACATACACACACACATACATACATATATACATACATACACACATACATACACATACATACATATATACATACATATATACATACATACATACATCATATATACATACATATATACATACAATATACATACATATATACATAATATACATACATACATACATACATACATACATACATACATACATACATACTACATAGATATACACATACATACATACATAAATAGATATAGACATATACATTACATACATAAACACATAAACAACCACATATACTCATAAACACATCCATACACGCATACATACACACACACACACAAATCCACATACACACACACACATGCTTACACCCTTACATACACACATACAGAAACACATAAATACATACATACATTAATACATACATACATTAATACATACATACATACATACATACATACATACATACATACATACATACATACATACATACATAAATACATACGTACGGCGTACGCGCATGCGTGCATAATATAGTCATCCCCTTACATGATAGGCAAGAAACTGTTCATATGGCTCAAACAACAACTCCGTACTTAATCCTTTCTCACTAAATTTTTTCCACACTTCCATATCCTTGTATACTCTCTTTAAGTCAATTACATCCATAGCATATGATATTAGAAAACAGGTGTGACCAAATTGATGAACAATTCATTCGTTGTGAGCATAATTCCACTAGCAAAATTGCTTGATGACGTACAGAATTTGCCTTAAAAGAACAACATTTTGAATGATAAAACAAAGAGACAGGGTGATTATATAATCTATATACACGACAAAATCAATTAAAAACGACATTTCAGTAAAAACAAAGATGTAGAAATATGTTGAGTACCAACAAAAAAATATGAATAAATTTACGTTAGAATAACAAAATATATAGGGGTTTTGCTAGGCTGTGTGATCAAAGATAATGATTTAGGTCCTCCGTCCACGGAGGAGACCAAAACCAAGCTTGTAATCACTCACGACCAAGCAACCAATTACCTGAGCAACTTTTGCATCTAAGCAATGCTCCACTCATCCACTGAAGAGACTATGACTTTGGAGCTGGGCGGTACATCGTAAGGAGATCAAACATGTTGATCGCCAGGTTGTAGGTTACCTGTTAGTATTATTCTTCTAGAATGTTGGAACTAGGAGTCGTTCAAGCTCTAGAAAGTTGCTATACTTATTATAAAATGTTTGTTTAAATTTAACATGTTCCCTGAATGACTTGCAACTTTGAACCACTTTTATTCTTTTTTTTTACTATCTGTATGAACCAAAAGTTGTTTCCAAGCCCTTTTAAAATAGTTTCTAATAAAGAAATACAAGTAAATTGGAAGTTTTAATCAAACTTTATTGTTATTAATATTAGTAACCTTGTTTTCTGTGCCAGATTGGCCTAATCTACCAAATTATTATATTTGGTTTACTGTCCTGAATAAGAAACACACTAAAATTTTGATCCGTATTGATATTTTAATAATGCATTTGAAAAAAAATATTTATTTTTAAACTTGATAAATTATTTTTATTAAGTAAAGTTAAATGATCTTACTGGATATGATTACATTATCAAATGCAAATAAGCTACTTTAACAATATATCTAATCGTTAATTTCAGAAAAAATTTAGTTTAGTAATTAATTGCTAAGATATAATAAGGTATTTCTAAAAAAATTAAGATAATATTAACACAAATGTTATTGTCATGCATTTAAAGAACTGATTCTGCTAATGAATACATTATTATAATAACTTGTAAATTACAAAAAAGGGACATATTGCACACATTCTGACAAGAGCAAGTAATACTTTGATAGAGCCATGAATGACACAATTGAAAGAAGAGGTAAGAAAATTAATGAACAAGTATATTTTTATAAAAAATTTCAGAAAATAGATTTAAAACAGTTTTGTTTTGGTAATATTTATAGGAGAGATATACCCCATATATTGTTTGAAGTGAGGTTTTTCATTTGGTTTAGATAATATCAATTAAAGTTATTAATTAAATAAATATTTTGGATGCAACTGCCCGGAAAATTAAATATATTAGCTGTGTGAAATTTTTCTTAGGTTCTATAAAACTTTTTAAATTATAAAAGATAAAGTAACTAGTAAACATTCATGAAAATTACGCTACAATAATATTTGTAAGTGAACTTTCAATTTTATAAAATCATATCTATTCTACTTTACTAGTCTTTAAATATATTGAAAATATAATTCCTGCTGAAACTCATGTAAATATGGTCTTTTTTAATCAAGATTCAGTATCTATTTATCCATAAAGCTAAACATTAATTTTTAAAACATACATTATTATTGTCTAAAATAATTCCAGGACCAACTCAAAAACCAGTTTTTATAGAAAGCTTGCAACAAAGTGAATGGAAACAGTCCTATGTATATAAAAGTTTATATTAGGTTAGAGGAACTAGTGTCCTTAAATATTTTTTTAAGAATATAAAATTGAATATAATTTAATTTTAAGTTGGCTAGAAAAAAATTATTTGTACATAAACACAATTTCAGATATTGTGGCGTATAATAAAACTTATTTTAACCTGTTTAGAATGTTTAGTAGTTAGAAAAAGTTGGATATGAAGTATAGATTAAAATTATTTGAATAGCCACGCATTTATTTTTATTATAAATGTAATAAAATTAACACAAATTTACATGATTTTATACACTTTTAGTAATAAAAATGTTATTTGTTAAAATATTAAGACAGAGATATAAACATATTAATTCCATTTATCTATTAATCTTTAACATAATAAATATTATGATTATCTATCTATATATATATATATATATATAATATATATATCTATATAAATATATATATATCTATATATAGTATGCCACAACTAAACAGAAATATAGACTATGGTATTGAAATAATATATTAATTTTGATTATGAAGAACTATTTTCTATTTCACAAAGTTTGTTGACTTTTAAAAATATAAGGCAATTATTCAACTGAATTTTTTAATAAACACATAAGCCCCTTAATAGATTGGTTTAAATGGTTTGAAGGATAAAACTATAGTTTATAACATGAAAATTTTACTAATCAATATATTAATATTGTATAGGGACAGTCAATAATTTACTGCTTCCATGGATAATAATGTTGTAATCAATGCCCATTCATACAAATAACGTTAGTTATCAAAGAGGTCTAAACATTTATAAATAACCTGTTACTCTTAATAACGGTTCAGTGGGCTGTTATTTAATTTTGTATGTGATAAATTTGGTTAAAATATAATTTATATTTGATATATCTTTTTATTAACCTTTTGTTAATCAGGTAGTTCTTCAAGATTAAGATGCCTACAGAAGAGGTATATTATTTCCATTATGGTATCTTTGGGAATCATTATACAGTTCCTCATAAAAGTCAGTATGTCTGTAGCAATAGTAGCCATGGTGAAACCAAAAGCTTTAACCATTTCTGGCAGTAACTCAACCAATGAAATGGCCACTGACACATGCCCGAATACTGGGACTCTCTCTAACAGTTCAAGTTCACAGGTAATTTAATTATATGTTATCAAATACATATTAAATATGGGATTTAAATTAACTTATTTGATAATTATATCTCTCACTATTTATTTTATTTTGCATTGAATACTGTTTAGAGCTTGTGACCAAGGTCAGCTTTTTAATCAAGCCATATATTTTTCCACTACTGGCTTACTAGGCCTGTAGTAGCCTCATATAACTTATAATCTAACCTAAGACTAGGACAGGCACAACATCCAGTCCCCAGTCCTCAAATCATCACTGTGAACGTGTAGACCCACATTTCACCAATGATACATTTTTAGGCCATGCTGGGAATCGAACAAGGGACCCTTAGCTCAGTAAACACACACACTCTGACTGAGCTAAAGTTTTGGATTTTCACTATGTTTAATGACATTAAAAAATATTAGGAATTTTAAATCAAATTTAATTTGTCTATACTTGAGATGCAAATGGAATGATTTTTCAAAATTAAAATAGAGTTTATCTCAACACATCTAGGAGGTACACAATCTTATCTCTTGATATGCATTAATAAAGAAATACAATAGGTTATTCGGACAAAAGCTTTCTTTCACTTAATTAAGATACCTCTTAAGATATAACTTTTAATAAAAAAAGAAAGAATGCCGATCACAAGACATCGTGACTCGTTTTAAGAGAGCTGCTGAAAACAAATCATAAACTCTACCTTGAACTTTGATTCAAATATGGCCCTGATACCAGGATGAGCTTTGGTAGCTTAGTGACAAAAACTGTCTTACTGGGATATAGGTCTCGGTTTCAATCATCCTGTATAGATTTATCATTTACAATCATATTTGAATCAGTGATATTTTCACAATCAATAGATAAGGCAATTCAATTGTATCATCCAATGTGCACTTGAGCTAGTGAAATTTATTCCAATAAATAATAGTTCAGAGGCTCAGATTGTTAAGTAAGTGGTAATGTTATTAAAGTCCTGATAGAAAGGCAATGAACATTTATTTATTCAAATATAGGTTTTTTCATACTTTCTCCCTCGGTATAGAGTAATAATTATTTGCTGCTTCTATATTCTTTGACCAATGCTGTTAGAAAATCGTAATAATTTTATTAATAGGTAGTAGTGTGTAAACAGTAGAATTTCTTCAAACATTAATAAATTTTTGGTACTTTAAAAATCATTCTATGTCATATTTTTATATGTATTATATATATATATATATATATATTTTTTTTTAAAGTTATACTTCTTTAGGTCGTTATGAAAAAATGATGATAGTGAAATTTTAAGATGCGCGCGCATCACTGTAACACAAAAGTAACAGGTTGAAGTTAAACCGCTCATTAAGTCTCGAAAAAAAAAAAGCTACCAACAAAATAGAAATAGAACCTCTGTTAGTCGCGCATGTTGGTACGCTCGTCGCCTCTGATCACTGTTTTCATGTATATAATATTTATCCACATGTTTCTAGTTTCTACATTCACAACACGTGTTTTAGTTTCATACAAGTGCGAATTATGTATGTGCTAATAAATTAAATTCAGCAGTGATTTAAATTGAATATTTTGATTAATAGACTATTATTTACTATTCGTAAATATTAGTGAAAAAAATTGTGCTTATAGACTTTTTCAAGTGCTCCAATATAATTGAGGTTAACTATCCGTATGTATTATTTATTGATATAAATTAAAATATTATTATTTAACATAATACTAAATATTATTAAATAATTTTTTATTTTTTAATGATGCTAAAGAAGTATAAACTTCTCACGTGCTTACATAAGTACACACACCCATTTTTTTTAATCTTCATATTTCTATTTGGATCAATTATTACATTTTATTCGTAAAAATTAATCATAGTTAACTTGTTTTAAGACGTCATATTTACAATATATATTGAACTTCAATAAAATACATATTAGATACTCGCTTAATTGATTTGAATTTTAAATTTTAATCACTTCAGATGAGCTACTAAACGAAGAAGATTTTGAGTAGATACCATATTGAAAAAAATCTGAATTTATAAACCTTATACCTGCATCGTTTAGACTTGACACAAAGAACGTCCATGCTATATTTCGTTAATATGGGTAAATGAATTGGAAATAATGAAAGAATAAACACACAGACGTTGGAGCAGCCTTAATATTGAAACTAATAATCATATACATGCCTTTTTGGCCTATGTTTGAAGAAGGTGCCAATCAAATTTCGTTAAATAGCCCGCGAATTCAGCAGTTATCACGAAACAACCATATGAAAAAACCAAGAGATTGAGAGAAAGAGAAAATACCAAACAAACAGACAAACATTTGTACACCGACCATATTGAAACAAAAAATCATATATATAGATTTCTGGCCTATGTTAGAAGAGTGTTCCTGCCAAAGTTCATTGAATAGTCCACGCATTCAGCATACATTGCCAAACAAAACCCCCAAAAGATGAATATATTGACAGACATATGAAATACCAAATGGTCAAATTAAAATAGAGCCCCCATTTGCTTGGTTAATAATAGTAATAGTAATAATAATAATGCTGCTTCTTAAATGGAAATGTCCCTCCGTAGCCGTACGTTTGAAGGTCATGACTAGTGGACATTTAAACAGTCTGGGACATAAGATAATTTTATTCATCTCTGAGGTTAGATTTGTTATTCAAGTTTGGTTTTATAAAACCCATATGGTTAAGAAATAGCTTATAGAAATATAAACTGGTTTGATAATAATTACATCTAAATAGTTTGAAAATTGAATATGACCTTGTTCCGGTAGAAATAATTCTTATTTTAAGGTTGTGACTTAATCTAGTCTTACCTGAGTAATGCTGTAATGTAAATCGATTTGATACCTAAATCTAATAATAAACAAACAAAACATTATTTTGTTTATTTCCTTGGCTTTAGAGTTGTCTACTTGTTTCAATCCCCTCTGACAACCTCCCTCCCCGGCCAAAGTGAGTTTTCATTGCAAGTGGATGTAAACTAATGTAATTCCAGAGCCGTTTTTTGATAGGTTCTACTGTTTATCCACCAGATACCTCTAAAGGTGCCCACCTAATTTAATGTTGCTCCAAAATTTTGAATTTTTTTTTTGGGGGGGGGGGGTTAAAATTAAAAAGTTTAACTTTTTGGAGTTTTCCCGTCGGTTACAAGCTAGAAGCTATAAGTTTGATAAATTTCAAGTTAAATTCCGAGAGTGAGTCAGCCATGTGGCTTCATAGTATAATATAATAATAATAAATAATCAATCATTTTCCCTAAATTATTTCTACGTCAACTTCACTCAGTTAAACCTGGAAATCCCTTCTAATATAAATCTAGAATATATACATAGATACATATATATTTTTAAAATGAAATACTTAAAATAATATTATTTAATATCCTGCCATATTCCACGATTAGCTCACTGATTAGAAAGATAAAATTTTTCGAATCAATTATCAACATGTACTGAGGGCTGAATCGATGAGAATATATTCATCATTATAAAACACTGTAATGAAGACATTCTCACAATTTTAATATATTTAATAAAAATTGAAAAACAACTATTTTAAAATGAAAAGCACTGATTCAACTTGCACTGTAAATGATGCAGAAAGCCAAACGTGCATATTAATTCGGTTTTAAACAGAATTTTGTTTCAAATATTCAGTCTAGTTGACTGTGAGATCGGTGGAAGGGGGATGGACCAAAAGGATAAAAAAACATGATAAAGAACTTAATCACCCATATACATACGGTATCAAAATATATTGAGGATTATTAAGGCACGTAGACTGAAGAGTGGTTGTCATGTGGTGCTTAGGGTTGATGACAGGCATGAACAAAATTTCTAGTCGGGAAGCCTTTTTAGTTATTATTATTATTATTTTTTAGCAATGCGTCTTACTACCCGTTCGGGTTATACGTTTAAAGTACTAATTATGCTAATGGATTAGGAATTGGGAAGGTTGAATTAGAGGAAGTGAACCCGCATTTGCGTGTAGGGAGAGTGGAAAACCATTTAGGAAAAACCACCCCCAGTTCACCCGACCGAGATTCGAAACTCGATCTCCCCGTCCTCAGCAGTCGAGCTCAACACGACTAGCGCGTTAGTCAACTACGCCACCGAGGCAGGTTCCTTTTTAGTTAAAATAACTCTTGGTAGACCAAAGTGTCATTGGAAAAATAATGTTAAAATATATTTAAAGGAAGTTGGTTGTCAAGGTTTGATGGAAGGAATACGATTAAATGGCGAGCTTAGTTTCTCACAGCCATACATATTCCTTAACGCAATAAAGTTAGCTAGAATACAAAATGGGCTCTGATATCACCTGCTAAATTATCTATAATTTTAAATACCCCCTAAATTATGTTCAGGTTGGTGAGTTTGAATGGAGCAGCACCCTTCAAGGGTTCATTCTGTCGGCCTTTTATTACGGCTATATAACAACACAGATAATAGGGGGACGATTGGGAAAAAGTATGGAGCCAAATTCATCATGGGGCCAGGACTTATGGCTGCAGGTATTATGTCTCTGTTGACCCCATTGGCGGCCAGATACCATGTGGCTGCTTTCGCTGCCGTCAGGATACTCACAGGTGTATTTTCGGTGAGTAGAGACCCTTTAACCAAATATGGAAACCAAATAAAACCTTTGATTTTCCTCTTTCAAAGGTTGAATATGGAAACCAAATAAAACCTTTGATTTTCCCCTTTGCAAAGGTTGAATATGGAAACCAAATAAAACCTTTGATTTTTCCCTTTCAAAGGTTGAGTATGGAAACCAAATAAAACCTTTGATTTTCCCCTTTCAAAGGTTGAATATGGAAACCAAATAAAACACCTTTGATTTTCCTCTTTCAAAGGTTGAATATGGAAACCAAATAAAACCTTTGATTTTCCCCTTTCAAAGGTTGAGTATGGAAAACAAATAAAACCATTGATTTTCCCTTTCAAAGGTTGAGTATGGAAAACAAATAAAACCTTTGATTTTCCCTTTCATAGGTTGAATATGTAAACAAAATAAAACCTTTGATTTTCCCCTTTCAAAGGTTGAATATGAATATGTAAACCAAATAAAACCTTTGATTTTCCCCTTTCAAAGGTTGAATATGGAAACCAAATAAAACCTTTGATTTCCCCCTTCAAAGGTTGATTATGGAAAACAAATAAAACCTTTGATTTTCCCTTTCAAAGGTTGAATATGGAAACCAAATAAAACCTTTGATTTTCCCCTTTCAAAGGTTGAATATGGAAACCAAATAAAACCTTTGATTTTCCCCTTTGCAAAGTTTGATAAAAAATCACATTTAGAGGATGTATTTTAAATGGTATCAAATATTTTATGGCCATATTCCAATGGATCAAACACTAAGAAAATATCATACACATATGGGTATAGAAACGCTTAGTTTTAGAGTTATTAAATGTTTCCACTTAAGATGGATTGGTCGTGAGGTATCCAGTGAATGGTCTGTTTGACCCCCAGATTTGAACCCAATGTGTTTATTTAAATATCTGGGGACACTTAAAGTTCCTTGTTTACCCAACTCCTGTGAATGATGTTGAGGTTTTAAGAGAGAGTATCTTAAATGGATGTGAGCCAATAAGTAACACCCCAGTTGTATCCAACGGAGTGAGACAAGCATTTAACGCAGTCTCAGATAATGCATTTAGCCAGGACACTGATTATTTTTTTAACATTTTAGACAAAAAATGTTCTATCTGTTTTTTTCTTTTTTTGTTTCTGTTAAACATTGTCTTGTTTAATTGAACTTTTTCTTCTGTTGATTACGTATATATTAAAAAATAAAATTTTTCCTATTTTAGAAACTAAGCGTTTTCACCCCCATTTTTATTAGAACTTTTCTTATGGAATATTTGTTACCAATTAAAATACAGTCTGTATATAGATTATATGAACCATATTATTGACTTAAACTCATACATGCGTAGCGATAAATTGGCAGGCTAGTTAAAAGGAACACATTAATATACAGTTCAAACATCTATTACATCTTATTTCATATATTCCTCTTTTTTTCATATTGGCTAAACGTTGTTAGATTATACAACTAGCAGACAAACATGTTGCCTTTTGTCGATTATGATTGTTCAGTAGATTTTTTAAAATTGTTCTTTGACTAACTATATTTAACATAAAAAATGTTTTTAACATAATTTAGTGACTACATATTTTGGAATTGTCACTATGGGGACACAATTTAAAATATATGATACTAACTTTAAGTTAGCCAGTCATCTAGTTAGATGTAAATATGTTCATGGTGATAATATTGAATTTTATCTTCAAGAAGAGTAACAACTTTTATTATGGCACGCAAGTTATTCATGTATAAACTAACTACGTATAGGCCCAAATCAATATTTATCAAACTAAAATTTATATTAAAGAATTAAGCTTAAATACAATTAAAAATGAGACCGCTATGGTATAAAATAGCATATGAATAGCGTTTAATAGCTCATGCCATTCGCGGTGTTAAACAATTTATATCTACTCAAATTCATATGATTACTAACATTTCTCTAATATGGTATAGTATAACGTTACTTCCATAAATACCTTCCAATGTAGTAATACATCTCAGGATATATTAACTTTATGTATAAACCAATAATAATCATGATGAGGCATTCTTAAGAATTTAAGTATCACAATCTCAAAATATTCTTTAACAACATACAGCTATAAGCATAAACTTTACTGTTTTAACTTGACTATTACTAAATGATATAAGCTTAACTATACAAGAGTACATCCACCTCTATAAAGCTTAAAAGAAAATTTATGAAAGGTAAAAATTTGGTATGAATACAAATATAATTAGTATGAACTATCTTTCATAGAAATTGTTAAAATTATTATCTACAAATGTTATTTTCTAGGTATTTTTGTTTAATACTATTATTTGACATTTTTCTCTACTTTGCTTGAAATCCCTCTGAGTAATATAAATAGAAAATTGGTTGACAAGTGTATTAAACAATTAGACAATAAGAAATAAACCAGTTAAAAAATTAATAATATTATATTTACAGGGAGTTTTTTTCCCTTCTCTTCAAACACTGCTCGCAGAGTGGTTTCCAAAGGAAGAATATCAAATATCTTCAGGCATTTTGTTTTCATGTGAGTATTACTTAGAAATAAATGCGAATCATAGAGTTTAACAGCTGTTTAAGCCGAGTTAATTCAAACTGCACCAATTAATTTTTCTCGGCAGTAACAGGTGAGGTACGTAACAAAATGATTTCCCATCCGAGGGGATGTGTGTGTGTGTACAGTGTATATTTATGATTGGTCAAATAGATAATGAGGTGATTGAGGAAGAGAACATAGCACACAGATACTGTTTTATAATCTCTGCCTATTCTGGCAACACTCCACGCCACTGCTTATACATTATGTTAAACCTGGAGCCATGGAAGAAAGACAAATGGAATAAGACCAATAGACATACATGAGGATTGTAAGACTTATTTTTTTTTAAGATTGGGTGGGGTACATAATATTTCATAATCTTGAAATGGAACATTTTAACATTTACCACACTTCAACCATGATAGAACGAAGACACGTATAATTAAAAAAGTCCTATTTATATTTATTAATAAATATAATGTCAAAATATATATTTTAATAATCCTTACTGGCACTAGAGAAACACATGGATTAAGCTATCAAGCTCATCATATAATATAGCTGGTGGACGAGGGATTGTCTAGGTTTGAATCTAGCATGGGCTTGCCAGGAGTGGTTTACCTTATAAGACTATTAGATGCAGACTTCTTATCCCTTCTCCACTCTAAAACAAATGTGTATTCTACAAACAATCCTCATCCTACCCAGATCTTACAAGAGAAAGTCAGTAAATATGTCTCAATATTTTTTTTTAAAAAGTAACTGAGATATGGCCTTGTAAAATACGTAATATCACATTTACCTCTTGACATGATCTCCATCAGCATTGATACATTTAGCCCATCTCTTCAGCAGTGCCTCATAATCCGCATCATAGAAGTCTTTGGGGTTTTGTCTCGGCCACTTTTACACCTCTTTTCAACCTTATAATCATAAGTGAAACGTTTACCAAAAAGGTGTTTTTTTAATCGGATTTGCTATGGTCTAGGTCGGGGCTTTAAGGCGGATGTTAAAGGAGTTTCCAGTGTAATTATTCAATTATCTCCTTAGTTAATTAAGATGTATTAGGTTTGTTTTTGTCATGATGGAGCAGTACTCCTCTTTTCGATAGGTGTGGATCTTTACTTTTGCCAATTGAAACATAAATTTGGAAAGAAATTCACATTAACTGTTTCACATCGTTTCTAGGAATGAGATAGCAGTACTCACTGAGAATTTTTAAAAAACTGTTAGATGAGCATGCCTTGATTTTGGCATACTTTTTAGTTTTTTGATTAAGGTAAACTGGAATGATTCAAGTGCTTATAAATCGGGTTAGTAACTAAACACCCATGATTCACCCCGTACTAATCCCGCTAAGCATATCTTCTTCTTTATCTACATACTTGCAGATATTTTGCAAAAAAAACTTATTTGGCTAATTATTTGTTCCCAGTCATTTTTCTGGGCACCCACCACATGCACACTTTTAAAAAAATCAAGTGATAATGAACTAGTCTGTAGGCAAAACATTGATAAAACCCCATTGCAATCGCTACACTTTATATCATTGTTCACCTGTCAGCTCGAATCTTCTAATCCTCCTGCCACATGGTTGCTTATGTTGCAATTTTAATATGGCAGCTGGGTGGTCCTCATCTGCGACTTTTGAATATCCGAGAGTGAATTTTTCAACTAAGTTATGTACCAATTTATCAGTGACGTGTATTCAATCCTGAACAAAGGGAAGCAATGAAGCTACAATATAGGGCATTTGATGGACCTTAGTTTAACTGAAAGTAATATGGGACACAACTATGCATTGAACAAAACATGAAATTGGTGTTCATAGAAATATTAATCAATATTAAATTATATATGCGTATATTTAAATAATAATTGTAGTTTTAACTCAAATAAAAATAATTATAATAATGGTCAATTTACGTTTGTTGAAGTTTTATCTTTGGTTGTAGCCAGCAAATGAGTATAGCTTGAATCCAGGTCTAACAGTATTGAACGTACGATTATACATCAGTCACGACAGTAAACTCATGCGCTAATACTCGTCTAGGGAATTTTGCTTCCCTTTTCCCGATGATGGTCGGACAGAACCGGAAGCAAACGATTTATGGAATAAAGAGCGAGCGAGACCATCTGGATGGCCGGTCAGTCTGAGAAAGAACTACTTGCTTTAAGAATGGAGAGCTGTCACTTAAACTCAGTATACTTGTTGGAATTTTTTCTAATTATAATAATCTGTTTTATCTTTATTTTCCTATTAATTTCTTTACTCCCTTTTTAACTTTAGGGAAGCATTGCTTCCCGTGTTTCCATTGAATAAATGCCACTGTGCTTTATATAACAAACACAGCCCTAAACAGGAAATTCTTCTTTATAAATGAAGGCAGGAAGTTCTTTCACCCACAAAAACTACACAAAAGCACCCTTCATATATGTATAACACTCCTCAAGCAAGGTCGTCATTGTGAAACTGAAATGACCATGCGTATGTTCTACCTAGCGTCGGCTACCTTATGTGTCATCAAGCTGAATTGTGTTGATGTCAAATGACATATTTAGAACTTACTAGATTCTCCCACATCTGTGTGTGACCTATTTACTGTTACTGCCCTTAGAAAACTTCTTGTTGAATATAGAATAATAAATAGTTAATAGTAATAATATTACTATCTTTATATGTGAAACTACTTCCAGTTCACCCGGTAGAAATTAAAACCTCACAAATGGCATCAAAGTGTAATGCTGATTGGATTATCCCTGGAACTGTTAGCAGCTTTGATGTAACTCTGAACATAAGTTTTGTAAAGAGAGTGATCAACAGTAAGAAGGTATTAAAATTGATTATTTTGTTTTACACAGTTATCCACGTAAGCAACATCTTGTCAATGAGCTTATCAGGGTTTTTGGCCAACATCTCTTGGGACCTTGTTTTCTACATTTACGGAACATTGGCAGTCGTGTGGTTCATACCCTGGCTTATCCTGGTTCATAGCTCACCCACACAACACCCCACCATCACAGAAGAGGAAAAATTATATATTATGAAAGATCGTTTATCTTTTGATAGCGAGATTGTTGTAAGTAGCTGCTTTGGACGTGAAAGTCAAAGATAGCAAATATAAGAGTTAGTAATGAGTGATTGCCAGTAATTTTACTAGAATTAAACCTATATTTTCTTTCTCTCTTCTCTTACAGATACTCAAGCCTGTACCTTGGTCTTCCATTTTAACTTCACTACCAATATGGGCTTCCATTTCTTTTCAAGCAGGAACTTCTTTCGTTTTACACACATTTATGTCAGAGCTTCCAACTTATTCAAAAAACATTCTACATTTCAATATTCAAAAAGTAAATATTTACTGTAAAACATTTAAATCTTTGTAATAATATTTTTAAGCAAACGTTAGTAAACGTAGAATTAAATTGGTTTTATATTTTTTCATGTAGCCAATATTAATTTCTATTCTTACTTTGATTGAACTGATGAAAAAAACTTGAATATATATACATATTGAATTTTTTTTAAAACATATTGTTGGTGTATTTTTACAGAGTGGTTTGATATCTTCCATTCCCTATATGTCAGCATGGATTAGTTGTATTATTAGTGGTTTTTTATCCTCATGGTTACAGAAAAAGGGATACATAACAATAATAACTGCATATCGAGTTTTCAATGGAATATGTAAGTTTATATCATAGCTATAATTTGACTCAATGTGTACCAATTTATAAAAGTCCATATTTAGTACTAGGCCATTGAATATGTTTGGGATATTAAATCAGTACTGGGGACTTTATCTCTAATAAAATATATGGTAGAACAATCACTAAATATAATTTGGTAGGAATACAATAATTTAGAATTATTCTTACAACTTTAAGTCTTATTTGGAACTTTTCAAATCTACGGATGCATTAACATTATCGTTGATATACATTATTGTAACCACATAATTTTAAGAATATTTATAAAAAAATATTAATACAAACCAATATGTTAATTAAATGTAATTATGAAATAATTTTAAATTAGTTTTTTCGGGGTATTAGTTTTATATAATATTCAAACAATATTTTTAAAAGAATAAAAATGAAATAGCTAGTACACATCAAAGCACTTTATTTTAATTAAAATATACTAGTCTCGAAAATGTATTGTTACAAATACTATTTAATTCAAGGTATTTTATAAACTAATCTATTTTTATTTTGTTATTATAACAAATGGAATAGTCTTTGAATGGATCTGATAGAGGGTGTAATGAGGTAGACTGGTTAAATATAGTTCCAGATACTGATAGGTGGCATATTTTGTAATTGTGACCATACACTCTCGAGTTTCTAGTGTCATAGAATAAGTAAGCTTAAGTGTATTATTTGTAATTAGATCTATTTGTTCCATAAGGTTCTTTGGGATCAGGACTGTGTTTGGTCCTCCTCACACTAGTAGGTTGTAACAACACAGCTATTGTAACACTTCTTGTGGTCACCACGTTCTTCCAAGGGAGTTACTGTGGCGGTAGCAATGTGAATGTTCTTAACTTAGGACCTAACTACGCTGGCTCTATCACTGGAATATCACTGACTATTTCAAACACAATGGGAATTGTAAGCGCACAGATTGATGGAATATTGACGGAAGGGAATGTGAGTATCTTTTTTACTTTTATAATTTGAAACTTATTTTAATATGAGTGAGAATGTGTAAAGTTATTACAAACATTGATACTAGGCAAAGTAAAAAAATATTTAAATCTCCTCAAATCACGATGAATATCAACCTTTTATACTGTCTGTAGTTATTCTTGCAAATCCATTGATAACTGATTCATACACTTTTCGTTTTTGTTGAGGGAAGCGTTACACTATTACATGTCTTATTCCCCTTCTAGGATCCCCACTCACATACGTTTTTTTTTCTATATTAAGATGGCAATGGTCTCCACAACATCCATACTGTTTTTCTTACACATTATCAAAAACCTCTAGGACGTCATAAGCGTGTATTAAAGGGCCGTGCGATTACCTGGCGTACCTCATTTTTAGAGTTCGGTCTTTTTAGTTGTTGTATGATTCTTACAGGTCTTAATTTACTACAACATCCTTCAAAATTGAATGAGAAAAATGACACATTTTCTTATAGAAGCTTTATAAAATGCAGCTTGCATTGCATTCATTGTTGCAATTTTAAAATTTGTTAGCGTAATTTTGGCTTGAATCTGGTGTCAAAGTGTTGTACAAAGATTCTCTAGTCCATTAAAACAGGTGTAATATGTCCCTTCTTTATTACGTCTGCATTAACCAGGAAAACTTACTTACAAGAGGTCCAATTGAAAAATAAATTATAAAAAAATGTTGAGCTAAAGGTTTTTATTGGTTAATTTTTTATTCAAAATCTATTTAAAAACCTAAAAATAAAAATAATATAATGAAATTAATAAATTTAAAAATAATGAGAATGTAAAACAATCATAAATACCTTAGTGACCTACTCTGTTTTAAATTTCTTGCAGAAGATTTATATGATGTAAAGTGGGATGAGTGAGACTCTGAATGAAATTACAGTATTAAAAAAATATATAATCTGAGTTAAATCATGAAGAAGAATTTTTTAAGAGAGATGACAGATTATTATTCATAAGTCAGTTTCTAAGATCAATTCTCCTAAGTTTCTTGGTTGAAAATACGCATGAATATGAGTGTATAAATATTACCATACATTTTTGGGCTTTATTTACATAGTTTATAACTGTATTTCACGCTGCCACCGTGGTTCGGATTCCACGTTAAACTGTAGGTCCTTCATTTCATCTCACAATCACCCTACCATTACACATTAGCGTAAGTGCGTATAACCCGAACGGGTAACGGTGCTAATAATAATAATATAAATGTATTTCTTGAACAATTTTATAAAAATTGCGTATCATTGCGTTTATAAAAGCCTGTTTCCCATCGCAACACATTTGAATTATTTATCCCGTGGGCAGGATTGAACACAGCTATGGTCCATGGTTTGTACATCCATGATATAGAGACAATACACATTTTAATACACGATATTCATGATGAAACCTCGCATAGTGTATAAACAATATAACATACTTTGCATGCACGTGTTTGAACGTTCCATATCCAAGGTTTATAGGACTAAGGAATAGAATATTTAGCACCGCGTCTTACTACCCGTTCGGTTTATACGCTTTAAGTACTAATTACGCTAATGGATTATGAATTGGGAAGGTTGAATTAGAGGAAGTGAACCCGCATTTGCGTGGAGGGAGAGTGGAAAACCATTTAGGAAAAACCTCCCCCAGTTCACCCGACCGAGATTCGAACCTCGATCTCCCCGTCCTCAGCAGTCAAGCTTTACACGACAAGCGCGTTAGCCAACTACGCCACTGAGGCGGGTTATAAGACTAAGGGAAATCAGCCCCTAAAGGACATCTTCACAACGCTTAATAACCTTTCAACATGATTGTGGCCTGAGTCATATATTCATATGATAGAATTCCAGTCCGTTAATAGGTGCGTTGTACAGAGGTAATATATCTAAGCTATTAATAGTTTTAGGCAAGGAAGATATTGTAAGGTTTTACCTTTGGTTGTCTGTCCTAGATATTAACTGTCTTTCTGTAATAGAAAGAGTAGCTTTTCTACTCGTCGACTATGATGAGTAAGACCCAACTTTGGTTACCTTTATGTTTCCATCAAGATTACATCCTGTGATGCAAATAGCACTGCAAACATAGCGTTGAGAATATTACCAATAAGTTTTTCGCTCATCTTTGCGTTTCAATATTAAGTTGCACTTCTGATTGCTTGTATTAATTATATATTTACTATGTGGCACTAGGAACTAGAAAGATAAAAATTAACTTAAAAAAGCACGACAACTATCCTAATCTTGAACTTTTTGTATCCAGTCCACCTCATTACACACTCTCTCTTTCAGGGTCATTCTAATGTTATCTTCCCATCTGCGTGTAGGTCTTCCATATTGTCTCTTCTCAATGGGTTTGCCAGTCAGTACCCTGAACATGGTTTTAGATAATTCCAATTGTGCTACATATCCTGTTCACCATAATCAACGAAATTACCCTTTATTTTTATTTATTGATCATAATGTGAATCCTTAGTGAGCTACACCTTTCATTACTAAGACTATTTGCATCATTAATTTAAAGTAGGCCCATGTAAGCTGAACTGTTCGAAACCATGGAAATGGTTGTCAAATAAGTTTGACTACCTCATTATTAAACAAATTCTTCAACTAGAATTTTGTTTCAGACATTTTATAACAATATATATTCTTCTTCAATATTTTTTTTAACCTAGGCATTTTAGAGCAAGACATTTTGTCATAGAATATATTTTTTTATGAACAGAATTTCTATTAGTTTTTTTGCCTTTATACATTATTGAGAATATATCTTTGCGATTTAGATCAAGTGACCTGGAATCAAGAATATGTTAAGGCTTAAGAAAATAAAATGTATCAGATATCTACATTTAAGGGTTTTATATTTAAGAGAATATTAATAAAATATTTAAAAACTAATGTGTAGTAATTTAATGTACGCATGGTGATTAAAGATTTTACAATACCTAACAATTATTTAATAATCATAAATATTTATTTGCAATAAATGTACATATAATAGCGATACGCATGGTTTTGTCTGTGATTTTTAATGTGTGTGTACTATTACAATAGATTATATATATATAATATATATATATATATATAATATATATATATATATAATAAAATAATTTTATTCATATGAAAATAAACGTTTATTAGATTACGTTAACTTTTTCAAATTTAGATACACTGATAAATGTGTTATATTTATTTTATGATAAATTATCCAAAATTAATGTTCAATTTGCCATTATTTTTCCAGCAAACTCTTGGCCAGTGGAGAAAGGTGTTTTATACAACGATTGCAGCTGCTGTTATTCCTTACATATTTTTTCTAATATATGGATCTGCCGAAGAGCAAGAATGGAACAAACAAGAGGTGGAAAACATTGAAGAAATAAGCCAAATACCAAGTGGTAAAAGAAATGTGGAGAGAAGAAAAAAGTTGAGCGTAGTAGCAAGTGTCTAAAATAACATATAATAATAATAATAATAATAATAATAATAATAATTTACTTTGTTATAGTGCTGGCCAACAGTCGTAAGACCTCTAACAGGCCAGCACTGAAAAGTACACATGTACCTTACAAATACATATACTTACATGAGATAATAAGAAAAAAAAATGGCTAAATAATGTTATATAATGATGAATAGTTACAAAAAATAAATAGTAATTAGTAATGATAAGAATAAAAAATAGCAATAATAACAAATATCTAAATAATGGTAAAGAGCAGTAAAAAAATAAATCAGAATAATTTTAATTTAAATATTATAGGCAGAAACTCTACATGATCAATTATTGATATGGGATTTCCTTAAATAACTCTCTGAATTTAGTTTTCCTTTTATGATAAAAGTCGAATTCGACAAATCTAGAATTGGCATTATGAATACAACGACCTATAGGACTCACCTTATAAGAGCTATTAGGAAAAAAAAATATTTTGGATTACGAGAAGCCCGAGAAGGGATATGAACGCCTACATGATCTAGGGCAAATTTGTAATAAATTTTTCTATTGAAAATATTAAAAACAAAAAGAACATCACAATAAAGTCTATGTGAGAAAAGAGTTTAGAGCCCTAAGAGGTTTCGAATTCTGTCATAATCATAATAAATCTGGTTACTAAAGAATTTATAATAGCACGCAGCGACAAATTTTCTTTGAACGTTTTCCAACCTCAGAGAGTCAGTTAAGGTAATGAAATTCTAAGAAACAGTGTCATATTCTAACTTAGATCTAACCAGAGTGTGGTACAGACATAAAAAACAGTCAAATTTCTTAAATGATGACGCAATAACTTTAATAACTCCAAGTAGTTTAATTGACTGGGAAATTACATGCTCAACATGACAGTGGAAATAAAGTTTATTATCCATGAGAACACCAAGATAATTAATATAAAGGTTGCGAACTATGTTTTCATTGCCCAATGTTAAAGATATAGACTAACAAATGGTTAAAAAATATTAGAGCCTTTAACAATAAAACTTGGAATTCCATCTGTCCCAGCACATCTAGATGAACTCAATTTTTTATAGCACTAGCAACATCCAAGGGTGTAATGTGGCATGGATACAAGGGCGCGCTAGTTTCACATGACACAATAAGACATAATTGCTTTGCTATCGACGCAAATATAATTTCCAATATTTGGTACGTAGTGCAAAGACTATTCATGATTGGAGAAACTGTAATTAATTTTGCGAGAAATCATCACAAGTATCTTACATGTTCAACAAACTAGCCATGACAAAACTTCATACCATGCCAATGATAAATACATTATTTAATATAATTATTTTAATCTCAATTTTATTGCCTAAGTTCGGATTTGGACAATGAGAATGCCTGGTATCTCTTTATCATGTAGTGTGAGTTATTGTTGATAGCAACCAGAATTTTGAATATCATTGAGTTAATTGATTTAAAATTTAACATTTTACCCACCTATAATAATGTTCGCCTAACCGTAGGCAGCATTCTGAATATTGTGACCTTGCTTACAGTGGACATGCATGGAAAAGGAAATATATATTGAGCGTTCTGCACCAAATCGTAGCGTTTTCATACAAAACAAAGTCGTAATTTGATAACTATATTTTCCTTGTTTCTATCCTCCATCAATTTCAAGCACCCTCTTTTTAAACTGATAAGATGAGTGGGCCGTGAATTTTAAATGTGTGGAAGAGGGAAAATATTGAGCTGAGCCTATGGGTTTAATTCTAATCAAGAACGATTTAGACTTAATGGAACTATCATAGCCTAATACTGTCTACACTAGCATCTCATAGTTTACCTATTAAATAAGTATGCAATAGAAATTCCAATACTTTAATTGGGTGTATAATAGAAATTCAACTTTGACCACCTTGTCTTGGTAATGATTGTAAAGAATTTTTATCCAATTTTTACATTGAACCAATATGAAAATATTTTACCAAAGCGTTCTGATCCATTTTATAATACCTACCCATTTATAAAAACCACGGATTTTTTATTGACGATGATGTTAATGATGTCTGGTATTCGCCACCACAAATAACTTTTTAACTTTGAACTTTGGCAGTAGCAAGTAGTAAAGATTCCTCTTGATCTTTTATTTTTTGTTTTATAGAATCCAATCAATTTTGTTCTTTCTATGTAAAACTCTCATAATCAATGCTATACATTTTTATGATTACATCAAGAAGGAGAAAAATATAGATTCTCTTTTTATATCTAAGCTTATTCCCTTTTTGGCTTGGGCACATCAGTTAAAAATGGATGTTAAATTTTTGATTGAATTGCATCTTGAAGGTGTCAGATACTTTATATTTTAATAAAATAAATTACTGATGATACAAATATATTCATACTAGGTGTATCTAGAGTTTTTTTAAAATAAACTTATCCAGTTCACAGGCACAAGATTTTGAAAGGAGAAGTTTCAATCCCTTTATGGTGATAATTTTTGATCGTGCTAAAACATTAATCTCAGCTCAATTGGCAAATATTAGGGGAGAGTGTAGAGAACGCAAGCTAAGGGTAGGATTTTGGAGTTTGTATATAAAATTTCTTTTTTACATATAACAATTCTCCACTGTAAACAAAGAGTTTAATTTTCCTCACATGGTGACCTCAACATTTCTTTAGTATCCATAAAGGTATCGTGTAATTTAATAACAGCTTTAATTCTTCATTTAAAAAGTTTATCATCTAATACTGCTATGCTCATATAAAATATTCAAGAAATTTTTTGGTCTCCATGTAAAGAAAACACTATGTTTATAATGTAGCAACATTTTATTTATTTCGTCCAAAAAAATATATACAATAAAAATTGCGAAAAACACTGTTAAATCACATTCTATACACTACCACCATTTCACCAAGCCATTAAGTTACCTTAGGAAGAAAACTGTTATTTGTTGAGAAGTGATTCCAAGATAACCAAATATTGCTAATACTGAACTGGTTATACGTTTTCGGCCACTTGGTCTCCATTTTACTAATCATACTTATCCTCTGCACAACATACCTATTAATGGAAACTGTATTTCCTATGGATAAATTAGCTTATTATTAATTAATGAGAGTCAATGTCTTCAGATGGATAGGGAAAAGAACATAAGATCAAATGAGCTCGGTATAAGTTAATGATCCATATTGCCATGGATTTATATGCATGCCTGAATTTGATGAGAACGACAAAAGTGCCGAAGAAACCCTTTCTAATCAGCATACACAACAACTAGAGAAGAAATTATAATAAAAACTATTTTCTCCTGTAGCTATATGTGTAACTTTAGGAAGATTAGTTACTGGTTTTACAACCTTTGATATACAGATAAAATAGTCTAAGTGGGGAATTATTGACTAAACTCCATATTTCTATGTCGTTATGGATGGTTAAATTTCCACTAGATATTATATAGAGAACTATTTCAAAAGCTCAATAAGCCGCAAATATATGTTTAATATTAGTCCTATAAAATAAGGTTATACGTTTATGTACTAATCACGCTAATGTTTTCATTGATTAGGAGTGTTATAGTAATAGGAAGGGTACCCGCATTGGCGTGAAGGGAAAGCGGAAAACCACTTTAAAAAAATGACCTTATTACACCTGACCGAGATTCAATAGTAAATGTCCCCATCATAGGCAGTATAATTTACCCCAAGAGTAGCATCTTAGACCATGTGGCGACCGAAGTATGCTACTATATTATTTAATAAGCTACTATGAATGTGTAGTTAAACCACTATGGACCCGATCATACCGGTAGTTATTACTCGATTGCAGTCAGATGCCATGCGTATTCTCACAGATTAAATTTCATTCATGGTGACCTGGTGGTCTAAGGGTAAGATGTCGGACCTCTGTGTTGGGAGTCTGGGATTCAATCCTCTGTCCCGGCACAGATTTATATGATTGTCAAACCCTTCCTTCACTTCTGAAAAGACGTGTATTAATCACAACTTGTGAATTTGGGGAATGCTGGGCCTCTACCGTGGTTCGGATCTCACGTTAAACTGTAGGTCCTCCATTTCCTCTCACAATCACCCTACCATTACACATTAGCGTAAGTGCGTATAACCCAAACGGGTAGTAAGACGTGGTGCTAATAATAATAATGATAATAATATTAATAATAATTTTCATTCAATTTAACTATAGCTAAACGTTAATAAACGTATAGCAGTAGGGTTGATAATTTCCATCTTAGTAGGGTTTATCCATTTTCCACAAGTGATAACGAGAGGGGAGTAAAGAATAAATGTATTTGCTCTATGAGATTTTATAGCTAAATTTATTAATATAAATAACCTTAATTGACGATGACATTTGAAAGGCATCTGGCTTTTAATAGAGTGGATAACCGATGACAGTAAGTCGAGATTAGAAAGTAGATCGGTTTGACCATATGTGAATTTAAAGTGTGATCTATAACTATGTTATTTTCACTTCCCCCTTCAAGCCAATTTGGGTTTACATACTTTGAGCTAATCTTCTTTGATCCTAAGTCATATACTAAGCAACCTTGGTGTAAACAAATATTACAATAAATATTAATAAAGTCAAATTTAATTTATTTCTAAATGTTAAGTTTTACAGCTCTCAGTTATCATAAAACTTTATTTAATCTATAAGATAATATAATTATATAAATATTATATAATTATTTAATCTATAAGATAATATAATTATATAAATATTATATAATATTTAATGAACTATACTGTGGCTAATATTAGGTCAATAATTTACAATAGTTATCTAATTTAATAAGAATTAAATTATTCATATTTTTAGTACTATACAGAAAATTATATTAATGTGAGATTGTATCTTAATCGTGTTGGTTTATCAAATAAAATCTTTAAACAACAGTGGTCTAGGGGTAAGGTGTCAGACTTCTATGCTGGCAGCCGGGGTTCAATCCTCGGTCCCGGCAAAGATTTATCTGATTACCAAACCCTTCCTTCACCTCTGACAAGACATCTTGTGAATGTGGGGAATGCCAGGCCTCCACCGTGGTTCGGATTCCACGTTAAACTGTAGGTCCTCCATTTCATCTCACAATCACCCTACCATTACACATTAGCGTAAGTGCGTATAACCCAAACAGGTAGTAAGACGCGATGCTAATAATAATAATAATAATAATTTAAACAACAACGAAACGATTCTATCATAAATAATTTTAAAACCAATTTTTAATTTTGATTCATTGTTCATTCAACAAATTTTGAATTTTCATCCATACAGTTCACAATTTTTCTAAAATAAAGTAAAGTAAAACCAAATATGTTTTACTGTACAATACTCTTATAATATATTCTTGCTTCTTAAGGTTGGTAGTTGTGGTATATTCGTAGGAAAATTCTATTTAAGAAGTCAACCAAAGATTTCGAAATCTCTCTTCATGGTACGCTTATTCTTAAAATGGAATGTATTTTTATCCTATTGCAATTTGAATTGGAGTCAGAAATCAGATTGAGAATAAGACCTTTGAGTATATTTCATTTCCAATAAATCTTTCCCAACTCACCACACAACACCATACAGTCGAGCATAACTCAAAAAATCGGGAACAAGGCGTTTGGAAGAAAGAGAAGACGTTAATGCTAGATAGGGACCAAGGAAGTGGAAAAAGAGTGTTAGATTGGAAGAATAGAAAATACTATATTGGGAGAAAAAAATCAATTTCAAGCTATCACGTTGTGCTACAATATGCTGATGCGTGAAACAAGCAAAGTCGTAGATCAAAATGACAGATTTAGCGGTCTTCTAAGACAGAGAGCCTCTTTTTCCGCCTTTTATGACATTCAAATTTATTTTATGAATAAAAATTCTCGCTCAACTCTTTAAAGATCTTACAAATAGTCCGTTGGCTATGGAATATAAAGCATATTACGTATTTATAGAGTTTAAATTTACTTATAGTTTACTGCTCTGTGATGAATAATCTATAAACCAGATATGTTTACTTGTCTTGTTAATATTGTTTGAGATTTATAATTATTAGGTTTTAAAAGGGCAAATTTTATTAATTTAAAACGAAATTTTAAAATCATAGATTAGGATTTATGTTGCATTTTCTTTATTCTTTATATGCTAGGGAGTGATTTTCCAAATTTATTGGCTCCTCTAAAACAAAGGTGAATTAATTAAATTCATTAAGTATCATTATAAACACTATTTATTTAAGTACGCCCTTCTTAAATATTTTAATCTTTTCATACAAATTAAATATTCTTTATTCATTTAGAAATAATATAGTAAAATAATACTATTAGTGATTAATAAATAATTAGTCAAGATCTGCATTTATGTTTATACTACATACAATTTTACCCGATTTTTGATTTGGCCTTACCCTTAACAAATTATAAGTAAAAGTGAATATTTGACCTTAATAGTATGATTTTAGTTAAATTAAAGGAAAAATTATTTTGAGTAACTATGGCAATGTGTATTTACAGGAGGAGCAAGCTTTAATGAAGGAGTTACGAGTGTAGGCACAAATGGGATATTGATTTTACTTGTAATACAAGGGCATGAGTAGGAGGAATAAAGGAAAATTTAGTTAACTGAGAGGGTATTTAGTCTAGTTAGGTGTGTGGGTTTTGTTGAAAGGAAAGAGGAGTGATTGTTTGTAAGGATGAGGGTATTTATTTCTTTGAGTGTGATGGAGAAATTTTATGGAAGAAGGGAGTGAAGAGTTTTAATTAGGGGAAGGTATTTATATTATTTGAGCAAAGGGGGGGAATAAAATGGGAAGTGGGAGTTAAGGGCGTAGGTGTGGGTAAGGGCATTTTGGTGAAAAATATTAATTTAGGGGAGCAGAGGGACTAATGGGATGTATGTTAGACTAGTGAAAGTCGATATTCCCATGTCTTCTATTTAAGCTTACACTAGATTAACGTTAAGTCCATCATTGCAAAACTATCGCGGTAGGATAGAATGTAAAACAAAACTTATTTCAATTATAGTTACATACAAATATACATTTTTTTAACTTTACAGACACTAATAAAATTTAAAAACAAAAATTAATTCCATATCATGATCATTAATTTGAAATAGAATTATATCAAAGTAGTCTTGGTATCATTTGAAGCCTCCTAACATCTATTTTCCTACTGATATATCACTTTATAATTAAGTTATATCAGTAAATAAATACGTTTTGAATGTTACAGAGATACTTGAAATGTGAGTATTATCAATATTGAGTGTTCGTAGAACACTCTAAATCAGTCGGTAGCATGTCTATCTATTTAGATATGGTTCACAGGCTCAATACTGGCATGACCGAAAAATATATCATCTATGAAATGTGAGTTATCCTTTCACAGTGACTAATTAACGGCTGTGGCCTGTATATTTTGCCTTTCCTGGTTTCAAGTTATATTATAAAGCCTATAAAGCTACGGTAAGCCTAGCAAGGCGGTAGTGGAAAATATATGGCTATAAATGTAAAAATTACCCTGGCCAGAGGCTTGAAACAGTAATGGATCCAAGTATTGTTACGTTAGGGCCCTTGGCCCCATTTTGTGGGATGGTAGGTGGAAGGGTGAAAGGCATGGCGTGGCTGCCTAACTGACCAAAGTATCCTTCCGCGCCAACAAGAACAGATGGATCATGGAAACAGTAGTACCGGAAAGGTCTTGCGGAAAAATCATACATTTGGAAATATCAGTTTTTTCAAGAACGAGTGAAATTTTTATGTTAATATTTTCAACACCCCTTCTAAGACAATTTATCGATGTTATATATTTGTTACATTTTTTATTTTTTGTTATGAAGAAGCCAGTGATCTATTGAAAATTGTCAATTTTATCGATATTTGATTACTGTTAAAAGTATATAAGAGGTGTGTGATTAAAAAGTATAAATTAATCAACATCCTTTTATTCATGAACAAACCGTATCCAAATGAAAATTACAAAACAATAAATGTTTTGAAGGTATCCATTATTTCCCATAGGTCTGAATTTCCACGCCAAATGAATTGGGGCAATCGCCTTAAGTGTTACGAAGCGTGAAAGTATCAAATCAGAAGCATCCAGCCTATTACAGATTTCATAAAATTAAAATGGATGATGTGAATATGAAATAAAATCATGGTTTTGGAGGAATTTGTTCAAACACATCTTGCATTCTACTAACAGAAGTTGATCTACAAGGGGAGTGGAGGTTTACAACACAACTTCCTCTTAGACCTCGTAGCTTACCTTTAAAGAGGGTGAGGAGGTATTTTAATAAAATTTACCATCAAATATATCTGGTATCCGATATAATTTATTAAAGCTAATTTATTTTATGTTTATTTTTTAGTGAGACCTAAGTATTGTCCGTTTATTGAAAACAATAACAAACCACCTTCAACTCTGTCTGTAATACCACTTCCGAGGGTGCTATTAGTTTTAATATTGTCTCACTTATGACTTAAATTTGTAAAATATGTACACTCAATCTACCCTGAAATGTAGCAGTCTTACATGGATGTATCACACCATGGACCAACCACATAATGGAACAGTGCAAGGTCATCTTGCTCGATACTTTCTGCGGTAGAAGAATGGTATGAATTTGTGCACAAGTATCTTCATACACAGACACACATATGAAATTAACAACCAATTAGAATCAAAATAATTGTACTATATTACCTTACATTAAAGAATAGGATACTTATTTTTTGAATACATTAAATCATCTATTTTATTTTATATTAAATATCAATTATATTCTTTCAATATAAAATCAACTACCACTGTAAAAAAGTTTATAGTTTCAAAGCTTTTTTTGAAATTATTGACCTCTAACCGTTGCCATATCTACAACTTTTGTTATTTATTATCTAGTTGAACATCGTGTCGAACTAATGTCATGTTTTTTGAACACAACCTTCAATGGATAATCGGTATATTATAGCACTAAGTAGTGTAATAAGTAGAATTTACGGCTGAAGAGGTAAACTATCGAAGTCCCATAACAAACTCCGAAGAAGAGAAAACGTTACCTAAATAGTGTAATAAGGATAATAGCCAGTTAAAAAGGTAGTCATAGTAGAGTCATGTTAAATTTTGATGGAAATAAAACGTCTCCTAAATAGCGTAACAGGGAAGATACGTGGCTAAATAAATAACTATCGAAGTGTCATGGTAACTTGTGAGGTACGCGTAAAAGCCAAACGGTTAGTAAGACGGAGTGCTAAGAAAACTTTTGATCCAAATAAAAGTGTCCTAAATAGTGTAATATGGAAACTAAACTTCTGAAGGGGTAACTATCGAATTGTCCTGGTAACGTTTGTGGGAAAGAAATCGTCTCCGACTACTTAGTACCTCGTTTAAAGGCAGGTCTTGAGTTTGTAAACTAAAATGGCTTCAAGTTCCTGCTGTAGTCGGAAGAGAGTGACACCGTCTGTTTGACTTGTAACGAAACATTTCCCGGAGTTGAGAAAACTTTCTGGCGCGTTAATTCTGAATGTACGAGTAAAACACACGTATAAAGTTTGGTGCAAGCAGCCGAGTGAGGAAAGACTTTACGGGGACACAGTTCTTGCATTGGTGGAATAGTCGCTTATTTCTGGGAGTCATCAGAAGGAAAGAGAGAGCACATTAAAGTTAAAAGTTTCCTGTTTAACTAAAATTACAAAAATAAATATTAGATGACAATATAAGTTGAGAAATAATGTTTACAATGTACACTCAGTTTGCACTAAAAGCTATCAGTCACTATATAAGAACTAAATTAGAGCTTTAAACTTATCTTAAAATATTCAAGGGAAGATGGCTGCCTTTCAAGGTAAAATTATGGTACATAGTTTATAAACAAATTATGTAAAAAAAAACACAATATAGATGTTGAGTGCTGCACCGGTAATACTTGCCTTTATATCCACAATTTGTTTGTGTCATCTAATTAAAATATTATTATTATTATTAGCACCGCGTCTTACTACCCGTTCGGGTTATACGCACTTACGCTAATGTGTAATGGTAGGGTGATTGTGAGATGAAATGAAGGACCCACAGTTTAACGTGGAATCCGAACCACGGTGACGGCCTGGCATTCCCCACATTCACAAGATGTCTTGTCAGAGGTGAAGGAAGGGTTTGGTAATCAGGTAAATCTTTGCCGGGACCGAGGATTGAACCCCGGCCGCCAGCATAGAAGTCTGACACCTTACCCCTAGACCGCCAGGTCACCGATTTAGATATAATTGATCGCTCATATTTATCTGACGATTTCTGAATGTCCATGCTGGACTCAGCCTTAAAATATCAGTGAACTATAACCCTGAGCTACGAGAAGTATCCTAATTATCTCATTGGTAGAGCATTACCAGCTAAACTAAAAATCCTGGTTTCAATTCCCGTGTCTAGGTATCATTTTTCAACTAATTAAAATTAATTGAATTGTGATCCCCTCCATACGGACATTTCATTGATCTTCAAATTAGGTGTTTGTATTCATTACCATATACTAGCTACAAGCTTGTTATGATTAAACATTTTAGAAAACATTCTAATTTGATCTTTCGTAAATAGCGAATTTTCTAATACGGTTAAGACTTAGATGTTATTGTAATTTAATAAATGCAAGTATGAATTAAATAGGTAAGTTAACCTTTAAAATATTATATATATATCACATTATAGCTTGTCCTAATAAGAAGTTGGTATAATTTGGTAATATCTGTTTACATTGGTAGAGTTGTTGTGATACAAGTCAAATTCATAAAAAATAACACCACGACGTAACAACCATGAACTGACAAACCTTAACAGTGGAATTGCCTATATATATGCTGTTGCATGTCTTAAATATTTTCAACCATTACACCAATTTAGCTGTTTCTGGAACTATTAGCGTAATAAATGAAACCTTAAAAGCAAACATCTTCAATAAAGATAACACAGACCAAATTTCGAAACTTGTTCAAATAGTAACCGAACAAAATTACTTCCAATTTAATCATAAATACTATACACAAAAAGATGGACTGTCAATGGGTTCCCAAATTTATTGTATAATGTCCGAAATATTTTTACAGAAATACGACCCTATAATTTTCAATAACTTAAATAACTTATTTAACACCAAATTTGATTGAAGATATATGGATCATATCTTAATGGTTTTTGACAATAATTGAGATATACTTTCCATCACCGATATTGTCAATAATATTAACCAAAACTTACCCTTCACCTTTGAAAATGAGATCAATGACAGCATCAACTATCTAGACCTTAACATCACTAAGAATTCCCACAATAAACTTGTATATAAAATACATAGAAAACCTACTCACGCGGATGCTGTAATACCCAACGACTTAAACCATCCTACTTCTCACAAACTAGCTACAAAATCGAACTCAACATAATCAAACAAATTGCAGTAAATAATGGATATTCTAATCCCACTATTTACAAAATTTTAAACAAACCATTAAAATAAATTACACTTAGACAATTTTTCCACTAACCTCATAAATAGTAAATAGTACTACTGAACATAAAAAAAATTGATCAAATTCAACAATATTGGCCCTGAAACCCATCGTATCACTAATATCATTAAAAAACACAATCTCAATATCGCTTTCACCACCAACAATAATATTAAGAAGAACCTTAACAATATAAACCTAAACACAAATGATAAATTCAAGAAAAATTGTATTTATCAACTCACCTGTGAATGCAACAGTTATATATAAGGCTACTGGTTGAAAATGTCAAAACTCGTTATAAAAAACCTATTTCTGATTTTAAATTTAATAGAACGAAATATAAATGTACAGAACACCTAAAACACTCAAAACAACAGCCAAAACCAATTGAACAATTTATGAAACCTCTACACTATTCTAACAAAGGAACAAAATTAAACACAGCTGAAAACTTATTCATCCCAGCAGCTATCCTCCATAAAAAATCCTCATTAAACAATTATATTCATCCAACCAAATCTTAATTAATACTCTCAAATATTTACTCAGGGACATTAACATCTTTTAAACCCCATCTGTCCTGCTCTACCCTCCAGCGTAGGAAAAGGACCGTTCGAGCCGGAGTCGAGAAGATTAGAACCATATTCACCTCATTCCTATCCATCTATCTTTCCAACCTGTTAGAGTTTCACAATAAAAATTTTTTTACATCACTTCACACCTAACATATGCTTACCTCGGGATTTCAACTACACATCCTATTAGGTTTCCAACACTGAAGTTCCATTTTACCTGATTCTACGATCAACCACACTAAGACAGTCAACATCTATAGGTCGTTACAATAAGTCGTTAATATATATATATTATATATATTATATATACACAAACAAAATTTTAAAGGTTAACCAACCCATTTAATTCATACTTGCATTTATTAAATTACAATAACATCTAAGTCTTAACCTTATTGTTATGATTGATTGACTCTGATAGGATATTTACATATTTTAATAGTAACATAATATCGGTGTATAACCCGAACGGATATAAATATGTAGTGTCAAATTAAAAAAAAAAATCACAATATCCCATTATTAATTAGCTAACCGGCACCATGGTATAATGGTCAGTGTACCTGGGATAAATCCTGGTGGTCCCAGGAAAGATTACCTGAAGGTACCTTGAGTATTTTTCACTAAGGGGGAATCACCCCAATGGTCACCAGGATTTTCTTAGTTAGGTTTAAGTATCGCCACTGGTTACACACCTTTATAATCACTATCACTATCACCATCACCTCAGCTAATCAGGATATGGAAAGAGCCTCACGGAAATAATGTACGATTAGTACATTCGGGTGTCTCCTGAGCAACGTTACATTAGTACTGACTAATTTTTCCACAAACTGTACCACGAATTATGTAGTCGAGATACGCAGTTTTATTATTAATTACTAGGTTTGAAAGTATCAAATGACAACTGTAAATGTTCTTTTAACCACGATTTATAATTTTTTCCATATCATATCAACTTCATTTAAAACCCACCTCGGTGGCGTAGTTGGCTAACGCACTTGTCGTGTTGAGCTCGACTACCAAGGACGGGAGATCGAGGTTCGAATCTCGGTCGGGTTAACTGGGGGGAGGGGGGTTCCTAAATGGTTTTCCACTCTTCCTCCATGCAAATTGCGGGTTCACTTTCTATAATTCAACCTTCCCAATTCCTAATCCATTAGCGTAATTAGTACATAAAGCGTATATAACCAATGGGTAGTAAGACGCGGTGCTAAATATTATTATTATTAACTTAATTTAAATAAAATCTTATATCCTTTTCCAACATGACAAGGATTCCCTGGACTTAAGTGAAAATGTTTTCTTTTTCTTTTCATTTCATGACATGCCTATGAAAGATATTCAATTTTTGTTTATCACAAGTTTTACTACCGATTAGCTTTATACGCCTATGTAGCACTATCAATTATTCTAATGGGATAAGGTTTGACTTTAGAGGAAGTGTATCTAAATTTGCGTGAAGAGAATGGAAAGCATTTAGTATGAAAACGTCCTCAGTACATACAATTGAATTGGATAGAACCATGGTCCCCCCATCATTGACAGTTTAGAATATTTAGTGAGTGACGTCTTAGACTATGCGGTCACCTAAGCGGGATTAAAGAATGTATTATATCACCATTTGATGTAACTTAAACTCTTGTTTTTATCAGAGAATTGTTCTACTTATCTTTGAATATTTTTTTTATTTTTTGCTGAAATAACTGTATAATAACTCCTTAACTCGAGCTCCATATATCTTAACCCTAAGGCTCCAATATCTCAAGGTTTATTGAGGATATTTTTTCAAGTGTAACTTATCACAATAATTTTCCTATCAGCTATCCACGCTATTGGAAGAGTTATTACTCTAAATAAACCACCTAGCCTCCAATACTTCTAGTATATAACTATTGTTAAAAGTAACAATGAAAGTAAATGAATAGTAAGGTGCACCACACATACTTTCTTGCTTATTTTCCCTAGAATTTGAGATATTTACTTAAAGCTCATAATACAATTTTGCAATAAAATCAATTGTAAAAGACAGTTTCATAATTCACACCAAAGAACATAAATGAGATAATATACTCATTTTAGAAAACAATCAAGTGTTGAAAGTAAGGAATGATCTTTATTAGAAAATATAAGACTGAAGTTGCTTCAAATTAAAATATTGATAAAATTTATCAAACTATACTGATTGAAATTAAAAATTATTTATAGTTAGTTGATTAACTAGTATCTTTAAACAATTTAATCTAAATTTAATTTATAATTTCAATTTCTATCACTTTATCAATTGTATCCATTTATTAGATTGAGCTTATATATTTTACAAAATTTCAAAATATTATTTCTTATTGTTTTTGCACTGTTAAAGAAATAGATTAAGAAAAATTTAACGTATCTGTTCACCAAAGATCATTACAATAAAATCAAGATTTGCCAATTGCTCAGAAACTATTGATTTTATGAAAATGTATTTTATATAAAATTTATATAGATTTTTAATATTGCAATGATAAGCTATTTCATATCTCACGTAATTATTGCTGATATATGATAAAATTACATTTCTCCACATTTTAAGTAGCCATTAATAATTTTCATTGGAAATTGTAGATGCAC
Source organism: Timema cristinae (assembly GCA_039000515.1). Lineage (NCBI taxonomy): Eukaryota > Metazoa > Arthropoda > Insecta > Phasmatodea > Timematidae > Timema > Timema cristinae. Next base: position 37,860,053 of record JBCFYV010000024.1, on the reverse strand, counting down.
AAGTTTGTTTGTAGTGAGACCTAGATAGGAATTTTAATTTAAAATAATTGAAGCCGATTTCTAGAAAAACTATTTTTTCTCATTTGGACCTTCAGTAAACCAGTGTTAATATCAGGGTTAAATATCTAACTATAAAAACTCCTCGAATAACGCAATTTTTTGGGTTCAGTGTGTTATGAAACGTCGATATACATCAAAATATCTAATTTGATGTTTAAAATGATCCCAATTAAAAGTAATTCACTAAATATTTAAAAAAAATCTAAATCTAAAATAATTACTTCAAGTGTTTGATTTGATTTGTTCTTAGAATACTTAAGGTAGTTAAAAAATAATAGTTTTTAACGTATTTAATTACTGTATTATTGTTATTATAATTACTATTAACACTGTGTCTTACTACCCGTTCGGGTTATACCCATGTATTATTGTTAATATTATTATATATAATATAAAAGTTTTTACCCTTCTGCATTATCCAGATTTAAAAATTAATTAACGTGCTAGTGATGAGGAAGATAATAGTTGTAAGTAAATTGTACACTCACTTACTTGAAGGATGATATAATTCTTTATGATAAAAAAACCCTCAAAATATCCAGTTGGAATATTAACACCGACCTTTATGTCATAATCAAAATAACTGAAGGAGCTAATATTCTTGACAACCTGACAACCTATAGAGTGAATGGATTATATAAAACATAGTTATTTAGATATTTTTATGCTAGCTAATTATTATATTATCAAATACACTTAGTTTACTATCGAAATTTACTGTGAATTTTATTTACCTTAAACTAAAGAAATTAAACTTTTTTATCTGAGTGATGACCTTCGGCAATTTACTTTTTTTAGGATACCCTTGAAAAATCCTTTTGCAATACAAGTACATCTTGTTCATAATTATTATGTCATGTTTATAGTTACTACAATTTTTTTTTTTAGCAATGCATCTTAATACACGTTCAGGTTCCAATCTCGCTCCACGTAAATGTGTATACATATCCTTTAAGACACTATCTCCCTACACTTTACGCTATCAGTGTTATATATATGTGATGTTGTGTGTGGTGGTGGTGTGTGTCGTGTGTGGCGTGTGGTGTGCGCGTGGGTGTGGTGTGTGATAACCTCCCCACGTAGTAAGATGAGGTACAAAAATACACAAATACATTTTTCAACCTGATTTTTTATTTTCTCCAATAAGTTTAACATAAAGAATACCAAGATATATTTGATGTGTATCTTAAACATATATAATTTAATATATTTATAAATTTAATGTTATTTAATCTTGAAAGGTACTGAGGCACGGTCTATAAAGAGCTGTTTGTTCATGGCTAAGTCTTGATCTTTAATGTGACTGGTTCACATAGATATCCCCTTGATGATCAAAGACATCTTTTCATCTAGTAGACCTTCACTAAACCATCCCTTCCTATGTCAACCCTCTCCATTTACCGTCCCTGGTCTCTTATCGTGAGCCGAGAGGAAATTCGGGGATCAGGTGGGTAGATATGATGAGGTCCTGCGGGAAATCAGGGCAATTACATCACTGCCCATCCATCGCCCTTTCTTCCGAATCAGGAGAGTCGAAAAGGGTTAGGTGGCGTCAAATGGAAGAAAAAAAATTCCACTATGTAGCAAACGGAGGGGTAATTTACACTAAATAGTATACATATATATGTCATATTACCTGTTCAGCCTATACACATATGAGGTGAATCAATGTTAGAAATAATGAAAGTAGATAGATATATAATATAAGGGTAATAGGATTCTTTTAATTTATACTTGTAGTTTTGTGGCAAAGAACAAGGAAATATCTGATATCTAGGGTGAAACAATCTCAGTGAAAGTGACGTTAAATATTCGTATTTTAGCATAGGAAAAAAAAGTTTTATACTTATATAATTTTATAATTTCAGTGCTGAAAGAAGAAACTGCAAAATTGATGACGTTTACAAACAAACGTCACTCTTTATGAATGTCTTTTATAAATAAAAAGCTTCAAAGATAGGGTATAATCCTGGTTACTACAAATATTAACGTTCATAAAGTTACTCTTGAACAGAATTAAAGAATAAAAAATCATTGACGTGCTTATCGTAATAGCATTACATCTTGCCAAATCAAAAGTGTTGTTGTTTGAATGCAGAATTACCCTTCACTGTCTTGCAATTACAATGTCATGTTGCCCGAAGATGTGGACAATTACTAGATAACTAAAATCATGAAAAATAATCATATGAATACCATCATATTGTTAGGTTTTATTTTCACATTTTTTGAACATTAATAAACCTTATTTAAAAATTATATCAATCATCAGATAAAAATAAATAAATAAATCATTTTGAGAAGATATTAGTCATTATCACTCACATTCAAAGTTATTCAAGATAATGGTGGTGGCCATATTTTGGTTAAAAAAAATTTTTTTTTAGTTTATATTAAATTTAACCCATTATTAAGAAAGTAATGTTTTATTAATTTTTACAAAAAATTTAAAAAATAAGATAAAGCTTAAGTAAAAAACACACTTTCTGTGCTGGATGAGACGCCATCTTGAATTACCCTAACGTACCCCTTTATTAATATCAACAATAAAAAAAATAGGCACTCACTTTAGAGCTATCTGCCTCAGTTTCCGTACCGGTACTATATTGGAATTTCGGGTTATACGCACTTACGCTAATGTGTAATGGTGGGCTGATTGTGAGATGAAATGGAGGACCTACAGTTTACCGTGGAATCCGAACCACGGTGGAGGCCTGGCACTCCACACATTCACAAGTTGTGATTAATAAACGTCTTGTCAGAGGTGAAGGAAGGGTTTGGCAATCGGATAAATCTGTGCTGGGACCGAGGATTGAACCCCGCACCTCCAGCACAGAAGTCTGACACCTCACCCCTAGACTGTCAGGTACCCAAAGATGCTAATCTCATCTGGTATGGTTTTCCAATTTAGGGATAAATAGGGGTTTGAATCTCCACCAAGTGTACTTTCACTTTTTGGTTTCCTAAATAATTTCTAATTATTTCTTTAACATAAGGATGGGCACATTTATACCCGTTGATACCTTCCCCATTATTGTCCTAACAGTGAAAATTTACTAACGCCTATATCAAAATAGTCTCGATTGTATTTGATATAAAAATATAGTAAATATACTTTAGAACATAATAAAGATTAGTAAAGAAAGTATTCAATTAATGTAATAGATGTATTCCATTAGGTAATATTATTATGTCATGGTAATATATTTGTATTAAAAATTGTTTAAGTGTATTTAATCAATAAACACTATCTATACTTATAAAATAACATGTTCCTGACTGACTGACTGACTGAACTGACTTATTCATCATCGCCGAGCGCAAACTATCAAGGCTACAAGCATGAAATTCGGACTGTATATTCATTTTGTTATGTAGGCACCCACTAAGAAAGGATTTTAGAAAATTCCACCCCAAAGGGGTCAAAATAGGGGATGATAATATGTATGATAATATGTATGAATGTCCGTCATTTTGAAAGTTACATAAACAAAATTTTGTATTTCTGTTTTTGACGTAAAACAAATACGTGTTTCAGGAATTTTGGAAATTGTATTTAATAAGGGATGAAAAAGGGGGTGAAAGTTTGTATCGGACTTGCATTATTTTTGATCTGAGGTCAAGTTATGGTCATCAACGTTACGTAATATTTTAAATTAATCTGTAAATACATATGTATATTTTCGTATTTGTATATAATCAACTTCCACGCGAGCAAAGCCGCGGGCAACAGCTATTTAGTAAATTATAAATTATCTAGTCAATGCACAATTTCAATACTATTTATATTATTTATATATTGTATAAAAAGATAGACTAGTCATGAAACTCGCTTATAATTAATCATACTCACGAAATAGGACGAGCAGTGTAGCGAATAAAATGAAAGAAACTTGGGATGTTATTTTAAAATTTATCACGCGTAATACAAAGACTAGATAAGAGAGGTATATATCAAATGACACGTGTATATAAAGAGTTTCTATCTACTCTACTACAAATTAAAAAATTATTTTAGCAAGAGCATTACAATACTGCATACAAAACAAAATTCTATTGTACAAAATCAGTATATTTTATATCTAATGTAGGCTTAAGAGATTGGGGAAAATAAATGTGTGCAAATTGAATTGAATAATGAAAATTATTATTTTTTAAAGAATTAAAAACTAACTAATAAAAATACGTATAGACCTAACGAATGAAACAATATAGTAAGTATTTTCATAAAAAATTTACATACTGTTTAAATTATATTTTCATTATCTTGTTAAATGAAACTTGTATTTTTCTACACATGGAATATATTCATAATTTTTATTACATACTAAACATTTTAGGAATTAAGGAATAACATAATTTAGCAGTGATTAGTAGTTCTTATATATTAATATTTTTAAGGTTTTCAAAATTCAAATATTTAAAAACCTTAAATTTCAACCTTTTCTTTAATTAAATATAAAATTGGAACTTTCATACAGTACAAAATAATTATATTGTTCTTTGTAAGGAAGTATAAAACTGAATTATATATTAGTTACTACTAACATAGTTAAAGATACCCGCTTTGGTGGTCGCATGGTCTAAGGTGATACACTCGCAATAGACTGGACTGCCGATGATGGGGAGATCCTGGTTCCATCCGAGTAGGGTATACTAAGGGTGGGTTTATTGCAAATGGTTTCTAACTACCTCTATCATCACGAAAATGCAGGTACAATTCCCCTAAAATCAACCTTACTCAGATATCCTCCATTAGAGCAATTAGTAAATGGGCGTATAGCCCAAATTGGTAATAAGGTGTGGAGCAATATACAAAAAACATAGTTGCTTAGTTATAATACAGAACTCCCCAAAGTCCTTCAATTTAATTATAGTTTTACTTATTCCCCTTGTTTTGAAATATTTTTCATTCTACGTTCATACAAATTCTGGAAAATCTCCTCTAAGCTCTACCTTTTCAATCCTCTTAAGGCCCCACGCGCATATGCGAAATTGTGTCTGTCAGCTGTTTAGTCGTATCATTGAGAGCCATTGACCCGTATGTGCGCGCGCACGTGCGGCTATCCAGTCGGCCAATCAAATAGTTTACGTTTTGATACAAACTCCTTACAACTCCTAGGTTGGTATACTTGGTAGTAACGTGGTCTGCGCGCACTTGCAATAAAGACTCCGTCGACTTACTCTTCTTCTCTCATTCGAGTCAACATTGAAGATAATTTGTATTTCAGCGAATAGTTTGATATGATTTGAAGCTGAAAAAAAGTTCATCAAAACTATTCAATTTATATTTGAAACTAAGAATTTTTACTTTTCATCTCATAAATAAATTACATATTAACAAATTTGGGCATAAGTTTTCTTATCTCAAAACCATTGATAGTCTCTATTCTGGAGGAGGATCCAATATCTCAATTTGGTGTTCTGATAGGTTTTTGAATGTCACAAGAGGAACTATTTTCATCAAAACTGCTTATACTCATTCTTTAGTAGTTGGAAAATTTACTTGGAGAAGCCCATAAATAACTATACAACTTGTAGAATTTACCTATAAATATTCGTAGACATGATAATAGATGTATCGGTACTTCCACTTCTATTGTATTGATAATTTTAAACCAAGACCACTGAATTTGAACGTACTGTAATAATTTATAAAAACACAGTTTAAATATTTTAAGTAATAATTATTAAATTATGATTGTGTGTCAAGTTAGCGAAATTGCATATAGATGACATGATTTCCACAAGCATTGTTTGTTAGTGCTGCTAATCAAATACACAATGACCATCAAGAGTCTTGTATTTTAATCAATTGCTACCACGGGCAGAATAACCAGAGCAACCTCTCACCATGTCTTTGCTTTTCAGATAATGATATAGTATGCCAGATATTTTCACTTTGCATTAAAATATCTATACTGGTCTCGTAGAACTAAATTATATTTAAAACCCATGAGAAAAATAAACCAATTTTTATTGGCTCATTTAATATAATTACAATAGGCTTATTGGTTTTTAAACTTGTAGAACAGTGTTTTTCAACCGTTATGCCGAAGAACAAAAATTGAGTAATAAAATATATCTTTTGAAATTCGTGATCAAAATTATTAAAAAAAAAAAACACAATTAAAATAATTTTAAATAACAAATTTTACAAATTAATCTTTTTAATTTTTTGTTATTTCTATCTAATACACAGATTGTGTGTCATGATAATTTCAATGCCTTGTTCGATGTGTCATGAGTTTAAACAGGTTTAAAATCGCTTTTGTATTACAATAAGTACATAATGGTTAATGGGTGGGACTAACAATTAAGGCAAGTAACGTATGTTTATAAACAAAACAGGAATCCCTTAGTATATATACATATATATATATAATATATATATATATATATATATATATAATAAACAAAACAGGAATCCCTTAGTATTTATACATATATATATATATATATATATATATATATATTATATATATATATAAACAAAACAGGAATCCCTTAGTATTTATATATATATATATGTATAAACAAAACAGGAATCCCTCAGTATATATATATATGTATAAACGAAACAGGAATCCCACAGAATTTATTTTCCTCCACGCAATAAAAATAAAAAAAAGTTTCGCGCGTGAAAATAAAAATAATCGTACCCCGCATGAAAATGACATCACGTCAGAATAGAAAACATGCGTTACAAACTTAATCCCGCAAAAACTCGTGCAAATGTGACTATTGGTTAATTCCACGTGTTGTTGAATCCCCTGTCCATATTAATTGCAGCTGCATATTTTGATTTAGTCCACTGCAACGGTAATAAAAACTTCAAACAAGCGATTTCCCATGCAAACGAAAATTCCATTATACATCGAATAACAAATCTATCCCTAAAACGCGAGTAGATATACGAAGGCCTTGTTTACAATCACACTTGAATGCTGTTTAATATAATTGTTTCAGCTATGTCATACATTATGAAACGATACTAAATGATGTTAAAAGGCATTTATTTTAAATTCTATATGTAGGGGGAAAAAATGAGTACAGACTGTTTATGGATAAAACATGTTAAACATAGTTCACTAGGCCATACTTATCAAATGGCTAAACATATTAAAAAATAGGAGTATCTCTATCTGGAAGTTAGTGATACTTAACAAGGAAATGTAGTTATATATAATAACTTAAACTAGTTATTATTAATAAATAATATAATAATAATAATTTTAAGCTGAACTTATTTAATTACTAGTTAACAAGTCTTTATATTTAGTATAAATTTACTAATTTTGGCCCATAGAGACAAATGAGCTATTTTTGTTTGAAAAAAATAAACTACTTTTAGGGTATGTATAATATTAAGTATCCATTATCTTAAAAATAATATTTAATTTTAAGACATATTCTCTCTATAGCTTTTTAAAACAATCTTTCATAGAAAAAGGAAAGTGATAGTTAAAATTTTAAACCTTAATATTACGATTAATCCTGATGTTTTGTAAACACCTGAATTAAAATTTGTTTTAATACATTAATGCTTGTAGGTATATCTTTATGTAGGTACTGTGTTTTGGGTTTAAGCCAAAACAATTTAAAATGTTTTGCCCAAACATATTATTGTTTGTTACATCAAGGATAAATTTTTATTTTGTTTCTGAGGGCAGTTTATTGATGACTTGTTTCAAAAAGTTCAAAGTTACGTTTTATATTTTTTCTTAAAAGAAGCTTTATAGTAATAGATTAACCAAATGCATAGCACCATAAACTTTTGGTTTGGATTTAAGTAAATTTAAACACCCATATATTATAATTTAATAATAAAGGCGTATAAACCGAATGAGTAGTAAGACAAACTGCTTAAAAATAAGTAGAAAACAATTAATTTTTGAAACTTTTATTCCATATACAAATTCTTACGATTTTTTACTAAAATTTATTGAAACTATGCTTAACATTACGACACTAGATTTTCTATATCCTAGTGAATAGTGTTTATTTAATAATGTGATTTATTTTATCAGTATTTCACTGTAGTCTAAGGTATAATGTAATTTTTTTTTAATATTTAGCACCGCGTCTTACTACCTGTTCGGTTTATACGCTTTAAGTACTAATTACGCTAATGGATTAGGAATTGGGAAGGTTTTAATTAGAGGAAGTGAACCTGCATTTGCGTGGAGGTAGAGTGGAAAACCATTTAGGAAAAACCACCCCAGTTCACCCGACCGAGATTCGATCCTCGATCTCCCCGTCCTCAGCAGTCGAACTAAACACGACAAGCGCGTTAGCCAACTACGCCACCGAGGCGGGTGGTATAATGTAGAACAATAATTTATATAATGTGATTATTTCATTATAAATGAAATCTTCTATTCAGAACTAGCTCTGCTCAGTAATTGAATGATAAAATATCATACATAAATCTAGTTTTAATTTATAAAATTTAATTTAGTGAAGCAACACAAAATAAGATTGCGTCTGAGGTGGGCCTTTTACCATGACCCAATGTCCATATATTTGTTAAAAAAAATAGAATATAAAATATGTTTTATCCTAAATTGGCATATTATTTTTTGTTCGGGCTGTATACAAATGTAATAACTACTCTAATTATTTTGGGATGAGGAAGGATAAAGTTAAAGAAAATGTACCCACATTTGCACGGAAAGAGAGAAAGATAGAGCGAGAGAGTCGAAAACTATTTTGTAAAAAACACTCTCAGCACACCTGACCCCGATCTAACAGGAGAGTGATTCCATAAACCACAATGCCACCAAAACAGGTCAATATTTATATTTCAAATTTAGTTTAATCAAGCCCAAAGAGAGCTATAGACACCTCTAACTAACTGAATGACCAAATAAATTAAAATTATTATACATTTTATTTAAAAGTACTTTATGGGTAAACCTTTACATGTAGTTGCTAGTTCATAATTTTTTATCTCCTTATAATTTGAATAGAATAAAAAAAATACTAACAATAATAATACATATTTTGGTGGAGAAAGCCTTAGAGTTGATCCGGTTCCATCCCTAACTAAGAACCTCGAAATGTCAAGATTAGAATTTTGAGATTTATTCTAATCTGAATGACAAATACACCCCTTACGTTGTTGAATGAGCTATAGGGTAGCTCTTTCAGAGGACTGAACTTCAGATGACAGGAATATCGGGTTTTGAATTCCACTAGGCTGTACCTAAGTTTTTTCTATCCATAAAATATTTCTCACTTTACCTACACGCTGATTTGGGTAAGTTTTCTCTTAATTATTGTAGATATTGGTGGTCTAGGGGTAAACTGCTACTCACCTTAGGACCCGTTGTTCCTGAGTTCAAATACAACTGGGTGTTGACGGAATTTTTCTTGAGCAAATAAAAAAAAAAATCAACCGCACAGCTTTCTTCAGAGCAAAAGTAAAGCCATCGGTCCAATGCCAATTATGACATGTAAGGTGTGTGAAAAAACCTTTCCCGGCAAAATTGATAGGCATTTTCACGCTCTTTCAAAGAAATTCTCGTGTTCTTATATAATCAGTCCGTTCAGAAAGTGTGCGTTAAATATATCAAATAAATAAAAATTAATCTTGACAATGCCTTCCTCATTTCTCACTTAATTGTGTAAGTTTGGGAATGGCCTAATAGGTAGGTTAAGCCTAAACTTTATTATTATTATTATGCACCGCGTCTTACTACCCGTTCGGGTTATACGCATTTACGCTAATGTGAAATGTAAGGTGATTGTGAGATGAAATGTAGGACCTACAGTTTAACGTGAGATCCGAACCACCGTGGAGGCCTGGCATTCCACACATTCACAAGTTGTGATTAATACACGTCTTGTCAGAGGTGAAGGAAGGGTTTGGCAATCAGATAAATCTGTGCCGGGACCAAGGATTGAACCCCAGATCCCAGCACAGAGGTCTGACACCTTACCTCTAGACCACCAGGTCAACAACTTTGTTATTATTTTATAAATTAAATTATGTTTCTGAACTTACCCTTATGAAAAGAGAGTGAGATTTTCCTCTCAACATCCTGTGGATGTCACAAATCAATTATTCATGCGCTCTACTCCCGAGGATAGAATTTCAAATGACTGATATTTTGACGTGTGTGTGTGTGTGTGTGTGTATGTGTGTATAGCTCAATGTCAGAATTCTCTTTACTCTATATTTTTTTAATTGTTATTTTAAAATCAATAATATTGTTCATTGAATACCAGAATGATCAATTTCGATCATAATGAACGAATGGGTATTTGGACAGGACAGGAATTGGTTCAGTGACGTCATGATTGCATTAATGACGCACGAGAGATGGATAGAAAGAAGAATAAAAGTACGGAACGATCAGCCATGATAAATACTTATTCAGAAATAAAGTTACATAAAAGCCTCTAATTTCTAGTTTTTTTAAAAAACATCTGAAAATTAAACTGTTTTATTTGAATATAATTTCATCATGTTAATAAATGTATTGGTCTGCTTGGTATCCATCCAATAAAATCATAATACATGTCTGATGATACGTGGATTACAAATACATGTTTTTTGTAGCCACAAAATGAGATGCATTCATGTATTTAGTGATATGAAATTTCACTCCTATTTTGTCACTATTTTTGTATTTGACGTGTCATTCATAGAGTGGCATTGTGTACTTAACCTTGAAAGTACATGATTTATTACTAATAATCCATACTTTCATTTTGCCAGATTAAGCTTTTAGATAATTTTAATATCACCTATATTTTAATAGCATAATACATATTTATTTACAAAGTAAATTAAATAATTTGTAAAATATATAGTTATTATTCATATATGTCTAAATTTGATCAAACATTTTTATATTTTCCATTTGTTATATATATAAGATTTCCGAGCAATAAATAGATCGATAATAATTTTAATATTGAAATAAACACTCATAAAATTTAGTAAAGCTATAGATTTGAAATCTACTATCTTATATTTTGTGAAAGTTTTGAGGAAACTTTGGTTTTTCAGTCAAAACCTTACCAATTACTAATTATTTATCGATCTAACCATATATAATGTTTTATTACCTTCACAACCTAAGCTTATATTATAACTGCATATGTATGAGGCGTGAACAAAATACGATCTTGAGCAAAAGGTTGCAATTTCTAATACAATCCCTAAACAATAATTTAAAAAATATATAGTTTAACAATGTATCGCACAAGTGAAATAATAGAAAATAGCATAACACAGGATCCAATAGAATTAATTTAAAATATTTCTATATGTTAAATATTATAATAGCAAGCTACCTCCATTTTATTTGACAATCTATATTTGATTTATAACGGCAATTTATTAGAGTTAAACATTGAATTTCAAGTATTAAAATAGTTATTATTTAATAGATTAAGATTGTGTGAATCATATTTTATTATAAGAATGCTTCTGAATTATAACGAATTGTAAATATATTATGAATATTATTATTTTAAATCTCAATGTAAAATCTTGAAGAATTGTGTGGCATATTAAAGTAGTTCACCAGAAGATGTGTATAAGAAAATATTTTGTTTATATTAAATAGTACCTCTTATTTACTAGGGATTTGATATTAGTTTTGAAATAAAAAATACATATTATTAAAAAACCACCTGATTTAAAATTTAAATTTTCCCTGCACCATATTAATAGTTTCTAATTTTCATGTTATGAACATATCTAAAAGTTAGAAAAAGTTTTTGACATAATTTAATGTAGCCCTATTAATGAACCAGGCGATGGAAGTTGCAAGCGTTAGTTTTTATAAATATTATCAATAACTGTAAAAAAAAACTAATACTACTAAAATTTTTTATGAATGTTGACTGAAAAAATGTGAGACAAGATCTTCTTGAAATAATACCTATCCATATATTGTGTTTTAATAGGGTCTTAGACAATGTTATGTATGATTCAATGTTGATGGATGTATGGATAAGTGTAAGAGAGATACTTGTGGGGTATTGGTTAGTGTACAAATGGATAATGTGAATGTGGGAGTGTTGCAATATGCAGATGATGCTGTATTAATGGCTAAAACTGAAAGCGAATTGTAAAATTCATTAAATCATTTAAATGTGGTGACAGGAAGAATGTATATTTGTATAAATTTCTCTAAAACTAGTGTAATAGTTAACAATAAGGACGTATTAGGAAATTATTGTAATCTTAATATAAATAAAAAAACTGTTAGAACAAGTGTATGATTTTGTGTATCTGTGTAAAAAGTTTGGTTAAGATGAAAGGAGATACCGATGGCATCTTGAATAGTAGTTGGATGAATGTAGACTATTGCAAAGAGTGAAACCGTATCAAACGAGGCAAAAATGGCAGTATATTAAAGTATGTTGTCGCCAACATTGTTTTATGTATGTAAAATGTGGGTTTGTCAGGAGAAATACAAGAACATGGTAAATGCAGTTTGAATGTAATATCTAATTACTGTTTGTGGAAAAACTTGTACGGACAGAGTCGGTAATGAATGGGTGTCAAAGGAGTGCAGTTTGAAAGGAAATCCAACCACGTCAATCCGAAAGAAGTGTTTGGGCAGGTTGAGAGGATGAGTCTGGCTCGAGTGATGAAGGAACTATATGAAGGTAGAGTGTGTGGATCAAAAGGTAGGAATTGGCTAAATGTTGTAGGACGACGAATGTGTGTAAAAGAGAAACATTAAAGAGTTTTAAACATAAAGAATATGTATGTATGTTTCAGTGTATGGATGTTGGTGAAGTCAAACGGTTATTCAAGGGTAGGGGAGTGCAGAAATCTAGTGAGAATGGATAAATTATGAAGTGGTTATTATTATTATTATTATTATTATTATTATTATTATTATTATTATTATTATTAGCACAACGTCTTACTACCCGTTCGGGTTATACGCACTTACGCTAATGTGTAATGGTAGGGTGATTGTGAGATGAAATGAAGGACCTACAGTTTAACGTGGAATCCGAACCACGGTGGAGGCCTGGCATTCCCCACACTCACAAGATATATTGTCAGAGGTGAAGGATGGGTTTGGAAATCAGATAAATCTGTGCCGGGACCAAGGATTGAACCCCGGCTGCCAGCACAGAAGTCTGACACCTTACCCCTAGACCACCAGGTCACCCAAGTGGTTTTTTATCTAGCTATATGGAGTAAGGGAATGTCATGAATAGGTATGATATGTTAATTAACAAAATTAATATTGTACACAATATTACAAACCTAATATTGTTCTCGCACGATATAAGATCAAAAATATTTTAAAATAAAATTTAAACTGGACAAATTAATTTGTTATCTATATACTACATGTTTAGTTTTGATATTTATCACCAGTTACGGTTGAACGCAAACTGAATCATTTATAAGGTTAATATCATAAACATGTTTTCTAAATTCATTATTTTAGTAAATGAGGGAATACTGAATGAATGAATGAGTTAGTAATAGAAAGAAGCTTGGTTATCTCAAGAAATGGATAAGCCAGATTACTTAATTTTACTACTAACGTAATACATAAATAAACACTGTTGTCACATTGATACACAATATGGTTTACAATATAACTAATCGAAATCTGAGTATAATATGAGACATATCTGGGGGGTTTTCTTTCTAAAATAAAATTGGCATCTTTTAAATTTCTTCGCTCGAGCTTAACTCGTTGTATGACCCCCCAGGCCAATGACGTCATTTCTTCCCTTTCATAGCCCCCTTCCACTCGTTCCCCATCAGCAGGTCTCGTATGTCTCTCGCAGTCTATTCATCCCCTCTCCTAACCATTCTCTATATACACCACTAGCCCCTATAAAGACACCTCCTAACAATAGGTCCCTGTCCCGAAGAACATTTGGCGACGGGGAATATTGGAACATGTCCAAATCTGCTACTACCCTTCCCTTCTGAAAAGGCCCGCAAGCCATCTTTCCTTATTCTTCTTTCACTTCTTAGATTTTCAAACCATCCCCTCCCTTCCCCCCCATTCCCATTTCCCCTTCAATGTCCCATTTTCTTACTTCTACTTTCTATATGCTTTCATCTCCTTTCTTTAAAGTCGCTTTTCTCTTTCTGTCATCCTCCTTTGTCTTTTACTTTTTTTTTTTAACTTAAAAATAGAAAAAAACTTCTGTTGTATGTAACCAAGAAAATGTCAAAATTCTTCTGTGCGTCTTTTCTCATGGTGTTTTAATGGTTTTTCTCTACTCCTTCCCCAACCTCTCATTCCCTCCTTCACTATTTCTTCTCTTGTATGTTAGCTTTTGTCTCCTATGAAATAAAACTTTGCTCTATTTCTGTAACTTGCTGCGTGTTCCTCGTTATTGTTAGATGGTGAAGAAGTGCTACCAACTTTTGAAATAATGTCGCCAAGGCCTTTTAATGCATAAGTATTTTAAATTACTTCAGTAGTTGCCTTGTTAAAGTTTTATCTATAAATATAATTAACACTAAAAACAATATTAATAGATAACTACTTCTGTTAATTAATTAATGATATTATGATGGTGTTGCTGGTCCTGTAAAACTCTACTAACTTAAGAAAATTGTAAGAAGTTAGTACGTGACACTAAAATAGATTATTAAAACTATAAATTGTGTGAGTACATTATTAATATCAATAACGATAAAACAATAGGATTATCCCTTAGGAGGATTCATAATTAAAAAAAATATTATTAAAATATATTATTAGGTAAATTTGGACAGCCTTCAAGCTTGTACTAACAAACAAAACTGTGGAAACTTACTTATATAAACTATTAGATAATAAGCCCGGTATTTGAAAATACTACACAAATAGTTTATTTGAAATTACTATTCAAGCACGAGTTAGTTAGATTTCATAGAGCTGTACCTCAAGACTTTTATTTTACTTTGTTGGTGACCTGGTGGTCTAGGGGTAAGGTGTCAGACTTCTATGCTGGCGGCCGGGGTTCAACCCTCGGTCCCGGCAAAGATTTATCTGATTACCAAACCCTTCCTTCACCTCTGAAAAGACATATTGTGAACGTGGGGAATGCCAGGCCTCCACCGTGGTTCGGATTCCACGTTAAACTCTAGGTCCTTCATTTCATCTCACAATCACCCTACCCATTACACATTAGCGTAAGAGCGTATAACCCGAACGGGTAGTAAGACGCGGTGATAATAATAATAATAATAATAATAATATTTTACTTTGACCCTAGCCTTCAAATTAAGGTTAGTTTTCTGACTAGTAATTTTGTTTGATTCAACATTTTTTGAAAATAGCTTGAACGATCTTGATTTAAATTCATATCTATGATTAGTTGGACATTAGAATTAGAAGTATATATTTAGTTTTTAGGCAAAAATTAGTTGTGTATTTTACTGACGTACAACTTTTGAAAATACAAAATATTTCAAAAAGGTATAAAGCGACTTTGTTTAAAATGTAGTTCTGGGGATTGAGTGGTATGACACATAGATCCGTATTCTGGTTTTTGGGGTGAAAACTCATTTATGGGTAATTTATTAATATACAATTTGTGAAAGTTTGTGCGATTGTCAACATTTATTTACAATTTATCTCCTGGATAATGTTGGTAGACTTCTTTTAACACATCCTTCTCATACATTCCTGCCTTGTATTTAATTTTTTTTTTAAATTGTTCAAAATTTTTATATAAAATTTAGATATTGGAAATGGTTTCAATGATAAAAAGAGTCTTTGCTGGTTTTCATAAATACATATCATTGAAGCTAGCTTATTGGATTTTTTTTTTCAAATCTTTAGTTGAAATAATAAAATGGCTAAAGAAATTTTGTTTAAAAGTAATATCTGAAAGATTTCATATTACTACCATAATGTTAGTTTGGCTTAGTAAAGTCTTAAAATTATTTTTTTATATTGATTTCAAGAATTTATATTAAAAAAATATATGTTGGAATTAATTTTCCATAAGTATATAACAAAAAAATTAAATAAATATTTACTAAAACCTTACACATTTATAAATGATAGCTATGAATATTTTTATTGTAAGAAATAGAATCATGTCATTGGTATTTTATATAGCAAAATGTCTTCCACCTCATCTCTTAATAGCTTTGGATTATTACTTCTTTAGACCACTTTTTCTCAAAACCTCCTTATTAATTTATTAGTCACGCAGAACCCCCTTTCCTCTACCTTCATATTTTCTCACCCCAATCCTCTCTTCCACCCCTTCTATTCACCCTCAAAATGTCAGCAGCGTTGTTGTTGCTTTCGTGAGAACCCCAAATACTGAGTGTCACCTGCTACTGCAACGGTTTGTGTTCAGAGTTTGTTTGGTTGTAATGTGTTGTAGGTGATGTGGTGGTGAGGTTTCTGTTATTAGGTAAAGGGTTTACATGAAGATTTCCTCACTAACGCACTTGTTTAGCTTCTAAGTTGTAACCCTTCTATCTAAAGTTTTGAAACCAAGCACACCTGCGCACTTTCTCACCTTCCGCATCATATTTCAACGAAAATATGTTAAACATTTAAATACCGTAAGATTATAAAATGTAATGTAGATATTCTTGTGAGTTTATATATTGATTTTAGAGAATCTAATACTTATTTTTTTAATTCCTTTTAACATTTGTCCTAACATTTTTTTTAAATAAAAAAAACATATGCATTATGAATTAAACGTTGTTTTAGTTACTTTTAGCTTGCTTGTCGATGTACGAACAAAACCTTTTGCGTTAATGATATTATTATATTCAATTGAAGGATCTGCCAAGCCTCCACCGTGGTTCGGTTTCCACGTTAAACTGTAGGTCCTTTATTTCATCTCACAATCACCCTACCATTACACATTAGCGTAAGTGCGTATAACCCAAACGGGTAGTAAGACGCAGTGCTAATAATAATAATAACAATATTATTGAAAGATCAGTTGATAACCTGGGATCAATGGAAATTGTCGCTGGTACTAGTCCGATCAAAAACATCAACCACCCACGAGGTTATAAATTACAAGAAAATGTCTCATTTCCGAACGTTCAGTACTATTGTTATGTTGTTTTTCTTACTATTACTGTGCTTTTGTTACTATTATATTATTAAATTAATACAAAATTTAAACACATATTTTTCCTTAAACGTTTCAAAGAAACAGGTTTACGTTAAAAATGGATTGATATAATTATTTATTTTTATAAATTATGTTCATATTAAATTAACATTGATTCAATGAATTATTTATAAGACATAAGAATCACTACTATATTTCCAATGTTTGATGTTAGGCTAATTGGTCACTGGAACTTCATAGTAAAGGTTCCATTTCAAAATCTCTGGGCCTGGATTCACTAACGGGAGCAAATAGTTGCACCAGTGCAAGTTTGAAATATGTTCCAAATCCCTATTCACTAAAAGAAGCAGGCGCAATTTGAGAGCAAAGTTGCGCCTTTTATTTTCCACCACTCAAGAGTAGGCGCAACTATTAAATGATGACTGTCACTTCAATAAATTTAAATAGCGGCATATTATTGTATTGGCTTAAAATACAATTAGTAACATAACTGTACTCCAATTAATAATGAATTAATTAAAATAACAAAACGTATGACAAGCACAAAATTTGTTTAAATTTAATTTCAATTAAAATCAATTTCACAAAATTTGTTTCTAAAAGCTGGCTTATTGATTTTTACAAAACAAAGTTGTAACATACATTTTGGGTTTTCTTTTCTGCAGACCAAAACACCCATTACTCATGATAAAACTCTTTTGACTAATTACTTTCTTAGGAGCTGGACAGTGCATTGAAGTACTTACAAAAATACCCCATCTATCCCTATGTTGAGCTATCTCTCTCCAGACCACCTCATCACACCCTATCTCTTTCATCTCCATTCTAATGTTATACTCCCAATTGTCTAGGTCCTCCCAATGATCTCTACTCATCGGGTCTTACAGTCAGTACCCTGATCACTGATCTAGATTCTTCTATTCACTCTACATGTCATGCCCATCGTAATCCTCAATATTTTACTATCCTAACCATGTCTTGTAATGAGTACAATTTATGAAACTCTTCATATTTAACCTCCTCTACTCCCACGTCACTTCAACCATTTTTATACTATATATCTTACGAAGAACTTTTTTTTTTAAACATTTTAAATTTCATTTCGTCACGTAAGCTAAGAGACAAAGTTTCACGCCCACAAAGAAATACTGGTAAATATGTTTTTGTAAATCCTGAGTTTGATATTCATTAACAGCAAATGAGATGTTAATAACTTACTGACCAAGTAATATAATTGATTTTCCAAATATATTTTTTTCGTACTCTTAACTCTAATATCTTTATTACATTAAAATGTTTCCGAAATATTTAAACTCATTACCAATGTCAACAGACATATTATTTGGCAATCATCTCTAAATTATCATCCTCAATCTGAGCTTTCTGTTAAATAACATAGTTTTTCCAGGTTTTATTTCTAAATCTATTTCCTTACCCATCTATAATAACACTTCTACATTTCTATTGACAACTTTGTTAATAATACTTACTCTTTGGCACTAAGGACTAGAAATGTATTGCTGCATTTACCAAAGTACGCCATCTATCTCTATACTGGGTTAGTTCCATTCAGTTACCCTCATTAATATTAATTAATAAATTTAAATAATTTGCTTATCCCAATATTTGCATAACACTATTTATTCTATTCTAATGAATAATCTAACAAAGCATTTATATTTACTATTTGTAAACCATATTCTAAAACCATCTATAATTAACATTTTGAAAATAAATACACCGTCTTCTTGCACACTAAAAAATATTCACCAAGTAATGTTTGACCAGAATGTATATCCTAGTTAATTTAAAAATTGAAGTATATGGTTTGAGCTGATTACTATAAATATGTCTTGAAAACCATTTATCTAAACATAACCAAATCCGAATTTATATTCGATTGAGTGATTGTAACTGAAATCTCTGATTGAACCTTTTAATATTTGCGTTTGTAATATATTTTATAGTACAAAATCTTTTTTTTTTCGGGGGTCTTTGAATTGCATTATTTTAAGTGTGTTTAGGTTTAATTTTTACATATTTAAATTAATTAAAGCTTATTTTATCTATATGCATTTACTTTAATATGTTATTATCTTGAAATCCAACTTCTTTGTTGATAAGATAAAGCAAATATATTGAAATGTATCAAAGATTCCCAAAATTACGTCGACATTTTTGAAAAATTCATTTTCCATATTTAATTTTAACAAAACTTGGACCAACTTAAGGAAAATTTATTTTTATTCTAGTTTGACCCCACATAGAGAAACTTACTTTCAACTAATACATTAAAGTATATAGTAAAATTAAGAGTCATATTTTATTATACACTAAGTATATAAATTAAATTTTATTTGTTATATTAATTAGTTACTGTAACTTATCAAAGTGCATACCAAAAACATACAAACATAATATGTAAATGTTTTTTCATAATTTCTACATTGATTAGATTTTATTTTTTCAGAACTATGCCCTATTGTATGGTTATAAATCTGAAAATATATTTTCTAAATGAGTAGGAAATACACTATCTACCATTTTTGTAAATAAAATATTTATATAGTACAATTTATATGAAATATATTTGTATTTGGGAGAAGGTGTTTAAATTTAATTAAAAACAGGTTTTTAATAATGGCTATGACCTCGTATGTCAAACCAGAGCTAATCACTGAAATCACCGGAACCCTTTTTTCTATTCCACCGCAGCCTATGTTGGTCATTGCTTTGTGATATAATGGCCATTAAATTGGCACAAACAGTTTTAGAGTTATGCAATCAACCGATATGATAAGCTTAACAAAGATAATTTCCAAACAAACAATGTTTATACGTTTCCACCGTATTCATAAATCAAGGAAATGGTCGTAAAAGAACATTTACGAATTATTTAGAGAAAGAGTTTCAAATATATACTTTGAATAAAAGTTGTTGTATATATATATTAATTTAATAACTTTGTTTTTATATTAAAATTATTTTATTTATTAATGTTATAGCTATAGTAAATATGAATTTACCATTGAAAAAATATTTTAATAACCCGTGGTGTTAAAATTATTTACTTTTTTTTTTAATTTAGTAAAACAAATATGAGAAATAAAATTATAATTAAATGATTGAGAAAACATCTCTATGTTTTAACACAAAGCACACCTAATCACTTAATTCAATTTTTAATACATTTTGGTTGACCCGACAAAAGAATTCAACACATTCTATTTACTTTAAAAATAGTTTAAATAAAATATTTGCTATTGGAATCAAAATATATTGTTATTGGTTGTGAATAACACAATTAAAAGATTAATGATAACAATGTAGTCTTGAATAAAATAAACAAGTTTTCTTTGTGATTAGATTCGTTAAGTAGTTATTGACCAAAACTTTTTTGTTTACATCGATATGATCAGTCATAAAAAAATCCCATTATTGAAACTTAAATGTGAACTATTCCTTATCTTTATAGAATTAAATATATAACTCCTATATTAGTTGTTTTTAAAATCAACCAATTATTGACTTCTTAAAAATTAGTAAATAATCTCAAAATATGAAATACAGTGTTTGAACACTTTTATTAAAACAAAACACAATTAATTACATCCATACTCTGGTAATAATTGTAATAATAATATTATTAACAAACATATTTTATCTGTAGTTTGGAGTATTCTTTATATTCAAATTTATCGTTTTAGAAAATATTTAAAGATATAATTATTTTCCTATAACCAAATAATTTTTTTATTTTCTTATTTCCTTACAGTATTAATATAAGTTTAATATCTCAAAAAAATGTATTTATTATTAGCCTAAATAGATCCTATAAATTTAATTATTCATCTTATTATAAATTAATTTCGTTAAAATAGTTTTACGTAATAATATTAAGTAATATATTGGTAATTTATATATAAATGGGTATGTAAATAAAAATCAACTGAAAATATATAAACATTTATAAAATAATTATTCAGTACTATAAAATATAAACCAAAAAACACATATTACAAGAAATATGAATACAGATTGTCTATTTCTTGTATATTTTCATACCATTTGTACTTTTGGCTGAAAGAATGTATCTGTGGTTTGCCTCTAGCCTTTGCCAACAAGTTTAAGATTTCTCATTTTACTTATAAACTCAAGAGCCCACGAGTAAAACTTTTCGAAGAAATTGTGGAACCCTAAAGGGGTTATAAAAGAGGTACATATTAAAAGGTTTTAAAGTATCTTGTTTCTTCAAATATAATGTTAAAGTGACACTTACTAGAAAGTGATAAATGTTTTTTCCGTTTTCCCTGTAGCTTGTTTAAAAATAGAATGCTCATGATATGAAATTTTCTTAAAACACATTTTTTAAAAGTGAAGAAAAGTTTTATGTCAGTTTCAAACACCTCAACAGTACACCGGTTTAGTAAATTAGAGAACTACTTGTAGCTAATTCTTGATTCTGTTCCGTCTTTCTTAGATCTAGTACATTAGTACTATACTTATGTTTATATATTTATTTCCTAAAGATTTTATTTGTATAATATACAAAAATACCCTTAATATTACTTATATGGTTTTAGATTATTTTAAATTTAATGTTGGTTGAAATACAAATACAATTGTCTGTAGTAAGAATATTTACATATTGTGACACTATTGAACTTGCAACCGCCCCTTTCCTATACTAGGGTGAGGATGACTGGAAAATCAGGCGAGAAGGCCTAATTTTAATAACATATCTTTGTCATAAACAATGAAAAGGTACACATTATAGAATATCATCAAAACATAGAGCGCGAAGCGCATCTTCCTTCCTAACGAGAAATAGCTCCATTTAGATTACGGAGAGTATAACTCAACAATGCAACAATGCGCCACGAACATAATTAAACATATCAGACAATAATCCTAACTGACATATATCATTAAAATCTATGGTCCTAGGTTCGAAGAACGTCCAATCCAATAAGGTGATCTTTAAAGTTTATGATATTCAAAAGTCCCGCATAACACACAGGCGTTAAGCGCTCACAACCCCCAACAAATATCATTGCGTTATAAAATAATAACAACCAATAGTGGACCAAGTCCCAATCTATCCTATTAGTGTCCTGTCTCCTAATATAATGCAATCCACCCAGACGACAGCTAATTCTAAGCATACTCATAAATAAATACTAGATGGGAAGAAAGCCCAAGACGCGGAGTCTTACTCTGCGTATTCACTAGTATGTAAATATACCAATTAGGCCAATAGGCGCAATAAATAGGGCTGGAGCCCAAAAAGACGGCAGAAAGGCTACGGCATTTTGACAACAGCGAGAAGCGCATGACGCAAGTTTACATATTTAAACTAAGATTTGTGTCCAGAACAATAATTTAGAAAGTTTTCCCCATTACGCCGAAATATAATTTATATACAGACAATAATGATGATGATAGTAATAATAATAATAATAATCCCTGCCCTACGTCACCGTTCTCACCTCGATAAGCTGGTGGTGTAATATGTGATCATAGACCACCGCGCACCACTATATATACAAAGTTACAGTTGACAGAGAGGGGAAGGGACGCGAGGAGAGGGAAGGAAGGAGAAGCGAGAGAACGGGATGACGAGATGGGTCGAGCAACGTGTCGAATAGTCTAGAAACTTGACGTGGCCGGAAGAAGCAAATATCTTTCCCGCCAGTCTCGGGTTTGACGCTAGATGGCGCCTGTCAAACGCTCCGTCAGTCTATCGGGTGGTTGTTTGGAGTAACGAGGTCGTCGCTAGGGCCGTGTTGCAGCTTGTCTTGGAGGTTCGGTGAGTGTCCCCCATTCAATTAAGCCATAACTCGTAAGTTGTTACTTATGACTTGTAACTTGTTATAATTTATTTAAAATCTTAACTCTAAAAAGAATGGAATAGAAGTATAATACAACGTTTAGTTAAAATAAATCCAATTGCCTGATTTATTTATTTATCTTAGTTCTATATAAATTATAAATCAAAAACTCTTTTTTCAATTTTCAATTTTAAATTAGGTACATTTAGCTCAAATAAATATATATCTTGGATCCATTTTCCATAGCATATTTTGTCAAAGTTCCGCCATCTTTCCAAATTTAAATACTTGGTATCAAAATTTGTCCATAATTTAATTTATGAATGAGGGAATAAGACAATTGGACCAATGCTAATTTTCTAATTAGAAGGAGGAAGAAAAAAATACATGCTGATTCACATTCCATATAACCTATAACTCGATTGATATAACAATATTTTAAATAAAGGTGTAAAAATCAAACGAGGTAGCTAAAATAATATATCTACTTATATTAAAGTTCGCACAACTTTCATTTACTGCCACTGACCCAGTTAGTTCTGAGATAACTTTTCTTCTTCTGAATTTGAAGATTTATCTTCTGCCACCAAAGCTCACTTTCCTTTTTGACAAAAATATTATTGAGAGAGAAAATTAATGAAAAAATGTTCTTTCCTTGCGACGAAATCTCTTTATAATTGATTTTTTACTTTCTTACTTTGTTTTACCTGAATGTTCATCCAGTTATGTATAAATGTATGACCGTGATTAAATTTTATTTGCCTTAAATTGACTTGAAGGACATTAACTATAAGTAAAGTAAAATTTAAAAAAACACAATTTATTTGTTTGTTACAGTATTAATGATTTTATAGAAAACCTACATATTGTTTATTGAATATTCTTCAACCATAATAATTATTAACCTCCGGTTACGAACAAATATAAATGTCCAAATCACCTTGTTAGTCACTTGAACTGCTTTAGAGGAAAAATTTAAAATCACTAATAATTAAAATAGAGCTCTAATGAAAAATTACTCAACACGTTAATGATTTGAAGCCTGATAAATTTTCTTCGTTTTAACTCTCAATTTCTAATCTGGACATAAACTAATTTATTTAATAGAGACATACGGAAATAATTTCTTAATAAACAAAAAGAAAGCATATTATAATCTTATTGTCATTTATAAGATTTTAACTAATTTTAAATAAATTAGCTTATAAGGTACTAAGTTAACTGATTTATATCCTTGCTATCTATTTAAAGCACTTAATCTGAACTACATGATATTTGAACTAGAATTGTAAAGGTGAGCAAGGTATGATTTTAAAGAAACTGTATCCAAATGGTTGTTAAGTAATGTAACTAAGAGTGTTTAACTAGTTGGTCAGATTACACTAACAAATTAAAAGTTTATTTTAATACTATCCATTCTTTTTTATTGAGACACTTAATAAAATATGTACTTTAAACCAATAAATATAATTGTATTTGAAGTTTAAGATTAAACACTACTCTTAGCTTATAATGAAACGTAGCAAGCTTAATTAGCATGGTTAGGCTAAGGTGTAGATTATAATATAATATCATGGTGGAATAAAAAAAAAGGTAAATCTGCTAACTTTCTTGGTCAACTAATTGTACACCTTTCAGGTAAAAAACTGACAATCCAGTCAAATACATCGCTGCTGATCTTCAATCTACCTGTTGAATAAATGATTAAGTAATTTGATAAATAAATAGATAATTAACGAGTAGCATGAAATAGATGATTTTCTAGTAATATAAAAAAAAACAGTATAGATATCACAAATTATGGAATAATTTCCCGGTAGTTGATCAGTATTAGAGTTCATATCTTTAAATGGCTTTTTAATTTAAAAAAATTCAATATTCTCAATTGTTGTGAATTTCCTTAAAATGAAATATTATTTATTAATATTATACTAATAGTTAAACAATTATTTAAGAAGCTCACACATTACACGAGTGTTAAAACAAATTTAATAAATTTAATAAATATTTGTAATTGGTTAATATATATATTTATATATTAATTTTACACATACCTTCCCTAAAAATAGCTGATTTTCTTACAAGTTTTTTAAAATTAATTAAGAAATTAAAAATAGAGAACTAACATTTTATTTGTTTGACTTTTCTTATAAAGTCCGGGAATAGACAAAGAAAGACGTTTGAAAAAAAGAAAGAATGTAGCAGAAAGATTGAAAAAAGAGATATGGAAGGGTTGAATTTTAATTAGAAGCCGTTATCTGCACAATTAGACTGCGCAATTAGACGGGTAAAGTGGAATTTGGGAGGGGGCAAACTGAGGGGGCGTGGATTACAAGGGCGCCGGAACAACTGCTGTCATTTCAACTCCACTACACGAAAACTGGTGAACAGCTATCGCTTTCTTTTACTTTACTCGTGAGTTTTTTCTTTTATTCCTTGGAATTTTTTTATATCATCGCCTAACAAATGTCAAGAGAAAAAAAGTTTTCAAAAAAGCTACTTGAAAAAACTTTCTTCGAAAGTTCAAGAGAAAGTTAGGTGTTTTAATTTGGAAGCTATTTTATTCCTTCGAATGTTCTGTGAAGCTAATCTTTTTGTTTTTCAAATAACTATTTGTAGCAGTCTCAATAATATGAATGGATTTCATTGACTATAAAAATAAATCAAGTTCTCAATAATCTTATTCTTTGAATTCTCAATGTTACTTTAGAAATCTATTCTAAACTTTTGATTTCAACTAAAATTTGAAACATATTAAATAATCTGTATTATTACTTCAAGGTTCTGTTTAAATAACTTTGATATTCCAGAGAGTGTATGTATCATGGATTGCGAGTATCCGTTTAAGAAAAAAAATTAGGATTGTAAACGACTTTTAAGTCAATAAAAATTATCTAATATAGGTGTTAAAATTTTTAGTTTTCATCAAAATTCAACGAATTTACGTGGGGGGGGGGGGGAGGGGAAATTACCTAAATGTATTTTTTGTATATAGTTATATTATGTTAGTGGTATATTTCTCAAAAAATTTATAATAGTAAAAAACACGTATGTAAATAATATTAAATAAAACATCATAGATATTTGTATTCAAATAGAATGTAATTATTTTCAAAATATATTCAATAGCAATAGTTCCCATGCACATATTAAAAGTTTTAATTTGGTATGACTACCACCAATATATTATTTATTTATTTAAGGAGATGAGAAAGTCAACTCTATCAAAGTAATAAATAATTCACTTAAATGCATGAAAACTATATACCTATTTTATTTAGGATATTTTGGCATCTCGATTCAAAGAGAAGCAAAAATTACTGGCTGGGAGGTTCTGTACTGTTCATGTTATAGGTTTAAGTTAGTTTATAAGCTATTTTCTGATTATATCAGAAAGTTAAAAATAGCTTGCTAAACACCACAAATATTATATTTAATGTATCAATTTATTTGAGATCTAGCTTTAGTCGAGTATTTATTAATCGCAGTAAATTTGCTATTAATGTGTTCAAAATTATCTCATCTATGGGTCCCAAGTAGAGCTAGATATCAACTAATATTAAATAATCAAATATAATATAACTGATTGAATTGTGTACACTATGTTGTTTTGTCTGAGGTCAAGTAAGAGAAGATTATTTACTTTCTACCTTACAGAGTAAACAAAGTATATACTGTATTTATTTGTCTTTATTAACATTTCACCTAAAAAAGTTAATGTTAATTATTTATATTGAACTTTAAAATTCACCTTTATTTATGTCCCTCATGATCAAGCTGTGAATTATGATCAAAATAAGTTTTGACTCAACATAAAGTTAGCTTTTTTTTATAACCATTTTATGTATAGCTAGCATATAAAATGAATGACCTGTAAGACGCGATGCTAATAAAAAAAAATAGCCATGCTATATTAATTTACTTCACAAAAATATCTTATGAAGGGACGCAGTATATAGGAGAAGATTTTTTATTGTATTTTAGTAAACTGCCAAATTTAATAAAGAGACTAACTTACTATTAGTATTATAAATCTGACACACATCGGTTGTCGTATAGGAAAAACACTTCCCTCTCGTGATATCCTGGATTGTCCCTGATAATTATATCAGAGTTTTAATCCCGGTAGGTACATTATAATATGATTTAAATATATGGATATATACTATCCATCCACTTGTATGCGGGTAAGTTCCCTTTAAAGTTTTACAATCTTCCTTCATAATCTATCGGCGTGAATAATGTATGCGTAAACGCGGAACGGATACTAAGATGTTGGGGGTTGATCTATTCTGTTTGAAATGTTAAATTTGACCATGAAAATTGTGAAGTTTATTTTGAAGATATCTACACTTATTATTTACATACGTTTATAACTTAACAGCGCTATAATTATAAGTTATATATAAATTCACACACAGGACTTGCGCAAGAATTAAATACACCTGAGGTGAGACTAAAAATGTGTTTCATATCCATATTCTGAAAAATATAAATAAAGGGAACCCATTGTGTGACGAAAGATAATAATTATTAATATTATTATTGAGTGCCAAGATACTAGACCAAAAGAGGAAGAAATAAATGGATCGATAATAGGTGTCTATCTCTCTCTGCCCTTTTAATCTAAAAGTGAAAAAATATCAATTCATCCCTCCTTTATTTACTCTTAGTATTTTCAGAAGATTTAAATAAATTTCAAAGTTATTCACAAATAGAGAGGCCTCGAAAGTCACAAAAACTTTAAACAGATTATGTTGTCAATCTATTTTAAAATATATATATATAATAGTTAAATATTAAATTCTAATTCCTTAATTAGTAATAATTATTTGATTATTTAATTTTCTCAGAATTAAGAGTTACATTTTGTTGAAATGTACCTTAGGTGATCGTCTAGGTTTGCCTAATAGATGCTAATAGCCCTGCACACATCTACAGACACATACATATATGTATATGTAATATATTAGAGTGGAATGCCAGGTCGCCACCGTGGTTCGGATTCCACGTTAAACTGTAGGTCCTTCATTTCATCTCGCAATCACCCTACCATTACACATTAGCGTGAGTGCGTATAACCCGAACGGGTAGTAAGACGCGGTGCTAATAATAATAATAATAATATATTAGACTACGCACTATTACATATTTGGGCTGCACCATAGCACTATTTTACTACCCATTTTGATTTTACCCCTATTTATTAATCAAACTAATATATTATAGATGATAAGGGCTGATTATAGAGGAAGTGTACACACATTTTCGTGGAGGGAGAGTCTAAACCGATTATTTAAAAAAAAAAACTCTCACTATACACGATCGAGATTCAAACTCAATACATCCCCATCGTGTACAGTCTAGTCTATTACGAGTGTGTTTCCTGAAACCAATCACCTACTGAGGTGGGCTATGTATATTCACTTGGAACAACATATGACACGTGAAAGATAAACACGTTCAATGGCAATATACCATCAGTTGTTGTATTTATTTAGTATAAATTTAGTTGTCGAAAATATAAATTCATTGGATAAATCTCCCATATAGACAAATCATTTGGCTATATCACTACAATACATTATTTATCATTATAATAAACATTTAGGTAACAATTTTTTTAATTGTTTGGATGAAATAGTTCTTATTTACCATGAGCAATAACTATTTACTATATGTCATTAAAGTTTCTGGAATGATTTTGTATCATCATTAGAAAATATTTTGTCCTGAACCAATCATATAAATCGCCAAACAATACATCTGGATACATCTACAAATAGGAATACCAGGCCTCCACCGTGGTTCGGATTCCACGTTAAACTGTAGGTCCTCCATTTCATCTCACAATCACACTAACATTACACATTAGCCTAAGTGCGTATAACTCGAACGGGTAGTAAGACGCGGTGCTAATAATAATATTAATACAAATAGGATTCGTTTACACACACAAGACGAAACTAAAATTAAAAATGTTTGTGTACATTTAATAAGACAAATTATTTAAAGATACAAAAGTGGTTGCCCTCGACACTTGTTATTAAAATGTTTCTTGGAATTCAACGCAATTGTGAGAAGGTATGTGGGCAAATATCTACGGGATTTGCCTTTTCACTTTAACAAAATAAAAGCGTATTTTTCCCTTCAAGGCTTATGGAAGGATTTTTCACAGCACGTTCCTGGAGTACGCCACAGGAAAACTCTGTAATGAAAAACCAGACCAATTTCTCCACCGTTTTATCCAAACGGCTAAACATCCTCTCGTGTTTCCTGAACGACATTCCATTACAAACAAAAATGGCGTTTTATTCCACTTTAAATATATATAATTGTATATCAATTAAAGTAATAATATTTTAAATCTTTCTTCAATAAAGATGCTATAGAGTAAACTATAAATTATAGTTCTTGGCAATGTGATAGAGATGATAAATGTATGAATTTTGAGAGAAAGTACCCTCATTTAAAAAGAGGAAATGCCCCATACCATACGTCCAGCCAGGATTGAAGTCCTGTCCTCCCCATAACCATTAAAACAGATTAAATTAACTTGAAACCTAAATTGTAAACTCACTGATAAGAACTTAATTATTCTATGGTATTAGGAACTCAAAATGTCATTGCCACACTTAAAAAAGTATGCAACCTATCCCTATCTTGAACTAATTCTCTCCAGTCCACCTCATTACACTCTATACCTATCTTGAGCTAGTTCTCTCCAGTCCACCTCATTACACTCTATACCTATCTTGAACTAGTTCCTCTCCAGTCCACCTCATTACACTCCATACCTATCTTAAGCTAGTTCTCTCCAGTCCACCTCATTACACTCCATACCTATCTTGAGCTAGTTCTCTCCAGTCCACCTCATTACACTCTATACCTATCTTGAGCTAGTTCTCTCCAGTCCACCTCATTACACCCTATCCCTATCTTGAACTAGTTCTCTCCAGTCCACCTCATTAAACCCTATCCTTTAGATCAATTTTAATTTTATCCTCCCATCAGCGTCTAGGTCTTCCCAATAGTAGTCTCTTCCCAATAAGTTTGCCAGTTAATTCTCTGAACATGGTTCTTTATTTTTCCATTCGCATGGCATATCCTGCCCACCGTAGTCATTAAGATCTGATAATACAAGCAATGTGTTTTGATTAATACAGGGTGTGTAGCTCGTAATTATGTAGCCTCCTTCCCGCCTAAATATTTTCATCCCTTTTTGGATCAAATATATTCTTAGCACCTTGTTTTCGAACATCCTAAATTTATTCTCGTTATGAAGGGTAAAATACCATGTTTCAAAACAATAGAGAACAGCCGGTTAAGTTTAGTTGTGCATTTTTATAGGTAATTTTCGATTTATTCTTATGTTTTTCACCGACTAAATTGTTAAGTTTTGTTTATAAAATATGTGGTTTAGTATTTTACAGCAATATCTAACTTATTTTCCACGTTTTGTTAAACAATATATTTCTTGATATCGAATTATGGTTCATTTCATTGTATAGATCAGTAATTTCATCCAAGAAATGAGAACTAAGCCAGGCAAAAAAAAAAAAAAGATGTATAGATACCATGAAAATAAAATGACATGTCTTGAAAGAATATAAGGTTTCCCCCGGAACTCAATACACTGTTTCTAGTGGCCTGACTTGGAACTACTTGACCAAGCTGCTCCCAAGCGGCGACATTTTGAACTACAACTCTCCTTTTACGAACACATTTCCTTCCTCTGTGGGCTCTCATATTTCAAAGACCTTGGCCTTTTTTAGTCGTCCAATGTTAGCCGCGTCTTGTTTTTTGCTCAATATTTCTTTCTCTCTATACGTCCTATCCTTTGAATCTGTCTTCTAACTCCCTCTTCACACTTTTCACTGACTTTTTTTCTTTTTTCTTTTTTGGACCTGTGTCTTTTCTACAAATGGTATCCCATTTTTAAGATAAAACATGAGAATACAAACTACATCGATATCTTACGGGATGTTTAAGTTATACAACATGTGTGGCCGCCTAATAAAGTATTTGGGATTGTCTTTCAACATTAAAAAAAGTTTGATAGTTTGATTTTTTTTATTGTCTCTGCATATACATGGAGTATATTATTATATACGTTCTAAACCAAACGAAACTAAAATAACTTACATTATTTTTTAAATACATACACCTATATCCTTTAATATTTATTATGAAAATAATGTAAAATTTGGTATTTTATAAATTATGAATTTTAATTAAAACACTATAATAAGAAATATATCGATTTCTTAACATTTAAATGCATAGCTTTAAGGTAGGAGTGCAGGAAGCGCAAGAAAAATAGGTGTGTGTACAGTTTTATTATCAAAATATTTTCTTGGTCTAAATAAACTAAATATATATTCAGTATAAACACGTAATTTACCTTTCTTAGCATGGTAATATCAACATTTCATCAATACATGTAAAAGGTGTCTTTGAATTTAATGGAAACAACTTTTCTCATTAATTAAAATGTGTCATTTAATGCCACTAAACAACTGTTATCACCATGTGAATAAAATTAAACCCTACAAGAAATGAATCAATATTTTATTTGATTTTTGTAAAAAATAATGTTTTACTATAATAACTGCGAAAACACTGGAATTTTCCTGTTTTCCTACATCCTCATCTTAAGCTGGGTATAGTTAATATTAGATGTTCTGTCCACGACAGGTTCATTCCTTTTGTCAGTGATCTTAGGCCTCCAATGCGCCCTGTCCTCTGCCTTCTCCTTCAGCTCCCAGGATGTTCTTCTTTTTCTTCTTTCCTTAAAAATATATTAACAAAAATAAGATATTTTAAAATAGGTTAATATTATTTAATACGATAAATAGTACATTCATTGTTTGATGCCATTAAATATTTTCTAAACTCTCCATTTTATCATTATTATTTACCATCATACTTTGGGGTAATTTATCCTATTAACGTGTAGACTTAAAAATTTATGTTGGTCGTATTACAGAGAATGTGAAACCTAGTTAAACATTTCATATTCATTAATTTTTAGTTATACACACTTAATAAATACCCAATATCTAAGGCGATTTCCAGTGTGTAACATTTTCTTCTTTGCTCACATTCCAAGAGCTACCCCCCAATTTCCAGAACTTCCTTCTCCACAAGAGCAATGGTCCAGCCCCATCGCTTTACAACATGCAGTCTACCACATGATTTATTACACGCTAAATTCTTCCAATGTCCCGATGACAACCAGCTACGTTGGAAACCACCCGTTGGCGGAAACCAAAGAAAGGAAAAAAAAATGTTCTTTTTCTTTTATTCTATTTTTCTTTGTTTCTCTCAGAAAAAAATTTGAAAATCTTATTCGACATTCTTTTACAAGTGTGCGTTTTACAACCCGATATCTAAACCCACTTATTTCTTGAAATTTAAAATATCAAAGAATGGTTTTTTTTAGGTGTCACTTTACGGAGAGTTATTTTTGAAGAAATTGTTCACATTACTATATTTGTTGTTGAAAATATTAAAACTGAAAGGATCTATTTTATTTCCGTTAGGGCTTAAAATAATATGACTGAAAAGAATAATTGCATGAAAATATAATTACCTTTCATTCGTACGTGTCTAATATAAAATTTATAATAATCGAATAAACATAAAAATATGTCCTTTAATTTTTTTTTATATAATATTTAATTCAAATATATATGATATATATTTATTATACCCATTTTACACTGGATATAAAATGGCCTCTCATCTAGTATATATTATTACCTATTTATATTAACTTTATCAAATATTATTTTAAATAAAAACTCTAATTTTATTATTCAGCGAAAAAAAAAATTAATTGATAAATTTTATATTAAATACCTGCCCCAATACACCTTTCCGTCATAGGTAGTGCAATATATTGCAAGAGACACGCTTCATTAGCCGTATGGTTTAAGGCAGCGGTTCCCAAACTTTCTAGACTCGTGTACCCTTTTCACAATTATCTGAATTACACAAACCCTCTGGTAAATATCCATTGCCACGCACTTAATTGTATACCAAATTATTATATAATTTAGTTATTAATTGTAATCAAAATGTTTACTACCTTTAAATTAACCTACTTTAGATCGGTAGATACTTTGGGATACCCCAACAAATATAATGAAATAATAGTGAAACTACTTAAATAAAAGTTCAAATAATTATATATTTGTTTTAAAAATTAAACTTAAATTAAATAAGCAAAACACTGTAGTAAAATTTTCTTATCTTTACACCATATCTTCTAAAAATATTATTAAATTTCACATGTTTTTTAAAGTGGTACTGGAAATTGCTGCTTTGACATAACTTAAATACTCCCCTTTAATCGCAAAATTCCATGCCGATTTAAGTTTAAGAATTTTTAACAAGATTTAACAGCTACTCACCTCTTCACGTGACTTAATGAAAAGGATGCACTTACTTTGGATGGAACAAAGCTTTAAAGTCAAAAACTACAGACGATAAATAAAGTATCAAGTCACTTTCAGCATTGAGCTTGTTTCTGTATTTAATTTTTAAATGGGCATATGAATAAGATTTATCTCTCAAGTATATAGAATAAAATGGTAACAAAGCTGTAATAGCTTTATTCTCTAACAATGAGAACTCCTCATCTAACCAATATCAGAAACCAATTAATGACAAAGATGTAGAGTTTTTCTTTAATTCAAAATTAGTGAAAATTTCAAGAAGCTGTTCTTTTTCACTCACGCTTAATGAGGTGGATTCCAAAACTGCTATCTCTTTCAGGGGATTGTGAATCCGATTGTTATTATTGGACATGGCCCGGAAATATTCTCTGGAGGTTTTTCCAAGTCCCTTCAAGTGTTCTATATCCATGTTCTTTACATTTTCGTTTAAATAAAGCTAATTTTCTAGCATGAAGTCGTGGATGGTATCAAAGTACTCCGTTTGATTGCTAACTAAACAAGTTTTCCAAAAGTTTTTTTTTATGAATGACTCGATACGGTCTTGCACATTAAAAACGTCAATATTTGACCACTGAAGAGAGGTTTAAACTGTTCATTTTTGAGAAAAGGTCTGCCAAATAGGCCAAACCCTGGAGCCACATTTGATATTGCATGCTCTTTGCTTTGTGAAAGGAATTGTTGATAAGAAAAAGGAGAACCTAGTGTTTAAATCCAAACAGTCTTGTAAGAGTTCTAGCCCGGGAAAACCACCTGACTTCAGTGTGAGACGATGAACAGTTGTAAATACTTCCCAATTCCTCACAATGTGCTGAAAAAATCCACCATTAAAGAAATATTTTGTCGAACCCCTGATCTAAGGCATCACTCTCGTATTATAATAGACTGGCAATAATGGGGATCAAGGTTCAAATCTTGGTCAGATTTACTAAGGGTGGTTTTTCAAAAAATAACCCGCCTCGGTGGCGTAGTTGGCTAACGCGCTTGTCGTGTTGAGCCCGACTGCTGAGGACGGGGAGATCGAGGTTTGAATCTCGGTTGGGTGAACTGGAGGGGGGGGGGTTTCCTAAACGGTTTTCCACACTCC
Source organism: Timema cristinae (assembly GCA_039000515.1). Lineage (NCBI taxonomy): Eukaryota > Metazoa > Arthropoda > Insecta > Phasmatodea > Timematidae > Timema > Timema cristinae. The sequence continues at coordinate 37,825,563 of JBCFYV010000024.1, read as the reverse complement.
CTCCACGCAAATGCGGGTTCACTTCCTTTAATTCAATCTTCCCAATTCCTAATCTATTAGTGTAATTAGTACTTAAGCGTATAACCCGAACGGGTAGTAAGACGCGGTGATAAATAATAATAATAATAATAATAATTCAAAAAATATCTTCCTCTCTACGCAAATACGGGGACCCTTTGAAGCATATTAAAGTATTTCATGTTAACTTTAGCAGGATTTATGTGTTTTAATGTAAGACGTATTAAAACTTCACTTTGTACTACTTTCTAAAATAAGGGCACAATACATATTAAGTTTTTAAATATTTATGATCGTTAAAAACCATCAGCTAAGAACAGATCAAATTGTAAAAGATCTCCTTATATTGACTAACAAATTTTTAATTGGCAGTGAAATTTATATTGACCAAATTCTTTATAAGACGGGAAATAGTCCAAGGGATTTCGGTGAGAATGGTAATAAACCCTCACGATAACGCCAGCAGAGTGGATGTTTGTTAAAAATTTGCACAGTTAAATAGTTGAAGATGAACTAGCAATTCTAAATCAATTTCCACCATTCACATTAATTATTTCATTGCCAGAACCAAAGTGTTCCATAAATTATTCACAAATATTAAATTGTTATCCTTTTATTCAAGTTATCTTACATTTAAATCAAACCCAGTCTAATCGTTGTTAGGGAACGTGTAACTAACTACCTCTCACCCGAATACAATATACTAAATATAGTGCTGAGATATAAACTGACGCACCTGAATCCAGGTCGATCAGGCAGCGTACTAACCTGGTCAGGATTCAAACCAAGGATGACGAAATGGAAACGACTGCGTGCTGTTAAAACATCCTCTAAATATAACCATCATAATTAAACCATTAGCGTGGTAGTATTTAAGTGTAAAGCCCAAACAGATAGTAAGACGCAGTGCTAATATATATATAAATATATATGTTATTTTCCCTGTGATTGAATCAGTGATAATAAAGGTCACTACCCTCGCTAGTAAGCAAGTGGTCAGTCTAGATATATTTATGTGTGTGTGTGTGTTGTATTGTGTATTGAATATATTTACACATACACATAAATAAATAAAGACTGACCACTTGCTTATTAGCTAGAGTAGCTACCTTTATTATCACTGATTCAATCACAGGGAAAAATAATACTTTTATCAAAAATGGTTTAAGCATTAGATATAATTTTATATTGTACTAGATAGCTGTTGCCCGCGGCTTTGCTCGCGTGGAAGTTGATTATATACAAATACGAAAATATACATATGTATTTACAGATTAATTTAAAATATTACGTTACGTTGATGACCATAACTTGACCTCAGATCAAAAATAATGCAAGTCCGATACAAACTTTCACCCCCTTTTTCATCCCTTATTAAATAAAATTTCCAAAATTCCTGAAACACGTATTTATTTGTTTTACGTCAATAACCGAAATACAAAATTTTGTTTATGTAACTTTCAAAATGACGGACTTTCATACATATTATCATACATATTATCATCCCGTATTTTGACCCCTTTAGGGTGGAATTTTCTAATATCCTTTCTTAGTGGGTGCCTATATAACAAAATGAATATACAGTCCGAATTTCATGCTTGTAGCCTTGATAGTTTGCGCTCGGCGATTATGAATCAGTCAGTCAGGACATGTTATTTTATAAGTATAGATAAAAACATCATTCATATGTATTATACAAATATACCATCTTGTATTACAGAAAAACGTATTAGTGTGTGATGTTCCAAAATGTTGGAAAACCACACCTATAATGTTAATATTATAATGCTTTCATGTACAAACAAATTAGTATTGAAAGTTATTTTCATATATTTATTGATCATTGATAAAGGAAGTGAATGTCAGTAATAGCATGCCATCGATTTGATAAAATATACTTGGTAGCTACGTGATCACAAACGATATCCTTTCAAGATCCATCCAAATAAGAAAGGAAATTATTGTTAGTAAATATAAGTCGATTAAAATTTAAAAATATACTTGTAATTAGAACTGCACAGATATACTCTAATATAACATTCACTGTCGTGTCGTAGAACACTTGCGGTGTAAGTAAATAAACAAATTTGTTTTAGTCTGTACATTATAATATATTTTAATCCCTCAAACAATATTTGATCAGTCATCAATGGAAATACATTTCCCATAGTGAAGACCTTACGTATGATTAGTCAAAGGGTGAACTAATGGGTGAAAACCTATAAATAGTACATCGCGGTGTTAACATTTTATACTCTTTGGTAGTGGAAATAATAAAAATTATAGCCAATCTTAGGACTTAAAAATAAATAAAAAATAAACACAATTTTAACCATAAATGTAATCCTTATACCTCACCATAAATAAACTTAAATTAGTGATCGCAGGGCTTAGTGTATCGTTTTATTAACGTAAAGGTAGGTCTCCTATAACGCGTGTTTATATTTCGCGATTTTGGATATAACGTGATCAAAGGAATAGGGATAGTTTTTTTTAATATCGTGGTCCCGAGATGAATATTAGGAATTTTCCGAAGGCAGGTTACTGTTATCCCCCGAATCGATCGCGTTGCTCTTTCACCCACACTGGTGCATAGATTTTGTGCGCGAATATTGGTTACTGTTATCCCCCGAATCGATCGCGTTGCTCTTTCACCCCCGCTGGTGCATAGATTACGTGCGCGAATATTGGTTACTGTTATCCCCCGCATCGATCGCGTTGCTCTTTCACCCACACTGGTGCATAGATTATGTGCGCGAATATTGGTTACTGTTATCCCCCGAATCGATCGCGTTGCTCTTTCACCCACACTGGTGCATAGATTACGTGCGTGAATATTGGTTACTGTTATCCCCCGCATCGATCGCGTTGCTCTTTCACCCCCGCTGGTTCATATATTATGTGCGCGAATATTGGTTACTGTTATTCCCCGCACTAGTAGGCCCTACCTTGTTTGATCAATATTAATGGTTTCATCTTAAAGAGCCTACAAAATATTATTTTCATCTTTAAAATTTATTCTGCCTAAAGAATTCAATGTATATATTATTTCTGAATCTAATTCTTATTATATATTTATTCAAATCTTTTAATAATCTACACGATATAACTAATATATAACCAAAATGAAATATAAAATACGTCAAACTTTTAAAGGAAATTTATTTTTAATAGGTCTGGAAGTATATCTCCACCTCCACCTCCCCACCGAAACTTTCTTTTACCATTTAATTAATGTTTTCCATAATGCGACTTTACGAATAGCGTGATGTTTTTTTTATAAAACGTAACTATCGCGTTATAGTAGAAGTTTCTGTACTGAATCACCAAATCATCAATGCCGAAGAGGAAATTATTTGAATACCCTTTGGGTGTACCAAAGTTTGTTTTTTTTTTTCCTAAAAGGTTTTTAACTCTTTCACATTTCATTTGGCCTTCTTCATCCTTGCCCCATTGATAACTTTATGCGGAAATATCTGAGGTATAGGAAGTTGTTCACAACAAATCCTTTAATATATTTTAGTGGGGCTCGTCTTTCTTAGTTAAATGCATTTTTTTTAGCACCTCTTCTTACTACCCGTGCGGATTATTTACGCTTGTGTAATAACTACTCTGTGTTAGGTATGAGGAGATTCAATTTAAATTACGTGTACCCGCATTTGAGGGGGAGGGTTAAAACCAATCCCCATATCCTTGTAAATGGCGTTACAGTCTATCGAGAAAGTGACACCTTAGACCAAACCCTCATCTAATTGGTAAGTTACATAAATATTAATCAATATGTATATATACCATTTATTTTTTTAAATAAGTATTTGAGTTTTGGAAGATGTATCAGCTATTATTACAACAAAATAGACACTGGGGTCTAAAGTAACAATTGAGAGGTTTTTTTTTAATCTGTGTTTACATCCCCGGTATTTTACAAACTTTAAATCTGGGTCATTTTTTCATATCATTTTGACTTTACTTTTACAATTACAATATGAATTTCCTTTTTAACATTATAACACATTGGCTCTTAATTTAATTGAGATTCAACTACAGCTAGTTTCATTTGGTACACCCCAGATATTTTATGTCCCCGATACCCTCCCCTGCTGGGCCCTCCAAAGTTCCCGAGATTTCACTCCCGAGTCCACCAAGTGCCCAACAGAGGCCATATCCACCACCTGGGGAGGTGCCTTATTGGAGTTGGTGCCCCTCATAATTTCTAGCCACGACACTTCCATTTTCACACTTCTTTCCACCCTTGGCAATGTAATTTCCTAATCTACTCCCTACCTAGTTACCCCAGCCCTAATTTAACTACTAAACTAAGCTAAACTAAACTAACTTAACTATTTATTCCCATTCCTGCCGGGGAACTCCGTCACATCGATGGTACTAGAGGGTTGCAGGGCAGCCGCCTTTCTCCATCTTGACTCTGAGGAACCATCAACCACAATCCAACTCTCTTGTTTCCAAGGTGGTGGGTCACACGGTGAAGGGAACCCCTCAAAGTTCATATTTACTCCCCTAACTTTTGTTCATACAACTGGAAGACTGTCCTTAAGATCACAAGGGCATCCCCTGTGTTCCTCCAAACACTGTCGTACTGGAATCCAGTTTCTGGGCTCGTGGTTGCTCCTCCAGCCACCTAATATATATATTTTTTTTATCCCGGCAAGGATTGTTTTAGCTTATTCCCCTCTAACAATCCTTTTTTCTCTACTCACTCACCGCCAAGACCACAATAATGTCCATGTCAGTCCCACCCTCTGTGTCGCTGTCATCTTATTTGTCATTGTCAACGTCCCGTCTTATTTGTACCTGTACCTCTTTAATTCTATCTATGTAGGCAGTCTTTGCTCTATCTAACCCTTCCAGTGCAATCTGGTGTAAGAATTTCCAATAGATTTGGTCCCTCAGTACTTCGTCTACTAATCTTCCCTGGATCTCTCTCTGGTAGTTCCTTCTTGCTTCCAGCGTAAGGACGCCCTTGAGAACATGTTCAGGGGTTCCCTCCACACAACATTCACGATTCCCCAAATCTATTAGTTTTAACTTCCTTAGAGATGCTGGGTACGGTCCTTTCCCCGTGATGAAGTGGACAAGACCCCAATATGGCTGGAGGTGTTTATTCTCAACCACATAAGGGAACAATCGATAAGTCCTCCTACCTGTCCCACTTCTCTCCCAGCGTCTCTACCACTCCTCCAACAGGGCTATTTCCACCTCTTCAGATGTTGTCACATCGGGTGTGGGAAGGAGTCTCATCTTCGCCATGTTTCTCTTTTTTTATCCAGTATGATACACCGTTCTTCCTTATAAGGAGGTCTATGGCCATACACCTAGGGCCACACTCAGTGCATCCGTTTCTACACTCCGGTAGAATCCCGTCAGCCTCAGTAAGATGTCCCTCTGTAGATCTTGAATCACCTTAGCCGGAACAACATTGGTTAGTCTGTGAGCCCAGATTCACGCCTCATAGCTCACAATGGAGGGAAGGATCGTCTGATTATATGTCCTTATTATCCGCATAGGCAGATAAAACTGCCTCTGTCCCATGCTTATAATTTTGTTCATCACCAACAAAGTTTTCCCTATCACTTTTCTCCATGTGCGCCGTGAAGTTTCTGTTCTCATCTAGGGCAAATCCCAGGTATCTAACCGTATGTCTTCTTCTTATAGATTGTCTACCTGCCTTTATGGTCAGATCTCTAGCCAATCTATCCTTGAACAGCATTTAGGTCGTCTTCGCCAGCGCCATTTTTAACTTGTACAGTTTGACATCGTGTCATGATCTTCCAGCACCTGGTTACTTTTTTCCTCTAAGTTCCTTCTAGAGTACCCTTCTATTAATATTAGAAGGTCGTCTGCGAAGGCGACAACACCCTACGTCTCCGGTATCCCCTCCAACAAGTACAAAACTGGTTCCAGGCTGACATACCAAAATATCGGGCCACATACCGATCCTTGGGGACATCCCTGCGTCGGTAGCTTGTAAACCATATTTCCTAGACATCTCAGGATGGAGTATCTGTTACGACAGTAATCCTTAAAACTCCTAAACAGCTGTCCTGGACACTGAATCTCTCTTAATCTTTCAAACATCGCTGACCACCAGAGGTTGTCAAAAGCACCTGAGATGTCCTTGGAGAGTGCGCGCATTTAGCGACCAACGACCAACGGTCAATCTGGGCCGCAGCGACCACCAAGGGCACGAGTGACCTACACGCGGCCAGTCGCTGTCATCCGAGTCACCAAATATGTATGAAACCGGGTCAGTATGCGCGCACCTAGCGTGGTGGCCTGTCGTTTGTTTTGTACGGAGTGTGATTGTGGCTACGATGTCACACAGGGATCATTTTGATACAAACGATTCTGGCCGCCTATACTGACCGCTCAGAATATTGGTCGCAGCGACCCAAGTGTGCACCCAGCCTTAGGCTTCATTATAGATTGGTGAAGTGAAGGCATAATTGGTAAGATATTATTTATTAATTGTCTAGAAAACAATGTAAGTTATATGATTATATCTTCTTCGTTATTATTTTTATTACCTTCTCCTTATTTTATATCAGTTTTATTCTTCTATTACGACCACATAAGTCGGTTTGTCACGCCATCTTCAGATCTTATTTTTAATAAATATGATTGATTTTAATTCATAATATCGGAAAGTTGGAGAATTTTTTAGATATGTGTAATAGGTAATATCTTTTTGTAGGATTATTCCATATAACACCTAAGAAATTATCAAACTTACCGATAATATGAATTAAAATTAATCATCTTTATTACAAATAGGACCTGAAGATGGTGTGACATCACCAAAATATTTCATCGTAATAGAAGACTAAAGCTGATATAAAATGAGAAGGGAATTAAAAATTTAAAAAGAATATATAACCCTATAATTTATTAATCCTTACCAATAAATAAATCACTATTAAAAAACAGAGTAGAATTCAACTCTATTTAAATGGGTTTGTTATAGCTGTACTGAAAGTGCATCATTCTAGCATTGATATATAATTTTCAACTATCTGCTTCATTGATCATAGATCTGGTACTTATCTTTTTATCTACTGTAAGTCTCTTGGGAGTATGTTTGTAGGCAAGATTTAATTGCCTTCACTTCCCAGACACCTGAGAGGTTGTTTCTACACTACACGATCAAAGACACTGCTGAAATTCGGGGTAATGCGCCTCGGGAAATATGGTATAGTCTGCTGTGCGGCTTAGGATAATAGAACCGCATTTGTGGTCGTATAGTCTGACGCGTCACTCTGGTTATTGACTGGATTAACGTAGACTGTAATGTCGGCGCTCGAATACTTGCCGGGTGTTTTACTTTTCATTAATGGTTTTTTACTATTTTTGTATACAAATGCGAGTAAATTTCTCATAAAGTTCTACCTTCATCATTCCTACTCTATAATCCGTAATTAATTAGTCCGTATAACCTGAATGGGTACTAAAAATGGTATCAAAAACTCAAAAAAATATTATAATTCTCACCCCGCAGATTTGTGTATAGCATTTGCGTGAAACCAATAACCATTAAATATTGATATTTATTGATTTCCTAATACATAAACTACCACATATGTGGTCAATTGGTCAGAATTATTGGCTACAGAGTCCAAGGTCCCTGGTTTGATCACCTACGCTTCCATATTCTATATTCAGCAGTGGATCCATAGTAGGGTTAACTCCATCTCGAGAGGAAATATTAGGAACTACTTGAATAAAGAAGTAGCGGCTCCGGTATGAAAAACTAAGACTAAAAACTGGAAGGATTGTTGTTCTGACCACATGAGCACATCCGCAAATGTTGGCACTATTTTCACCAACATTTGACCAACATATAGCTCGGTTGTGGTCTGACAGATTTGAGGTTTACTCTACCACATAAATTATTGCTGTATGGTATGAAATGAAATTTTGTTCAAAATTTATATAATATAAATAATGTATCCTTTTTTTACACTATGTATTAGAAATCTTAGCTTGCAATTTACCATTAAGGTATAGCTTATAAGATAGGGTCATAGGGCAGCTCTTAAAGTTAGACTGTTTTCTACTTTATACTCTTTTCATAATTTTTTACAATTTTTTTGTGTGTATTTTAGTGTATGGCCTTACCGACTGGCAGGAGCCTGACATATAGGACCGGTCATCTTATGTGTAGACTATCAGCTACTCTGGTGGCACAGAGCGTTGCCCAGGGTACACCATAGGAGATTGTCTATACGTCACACTCTGTAATGAGATAATGGGACGATAGTAATATGAAGCTACGGAGTCTTAAACATAGCTTAAGCCTAATCAACCAAACCCTGATGACCCTTGAGATAATTCCTCTAATAGAAAAATACCCACGGTATCAGCCAGGAACTGAACCCGAGACTCCATAGGTTTGTAGACAGGTGCACCATAGAGTTGGATCACACATTAAGAAGTGGAAGTAAAGTGGGAAATGTGGTCTCTAACTAATTTTTATAGATTTATCTCTTTTTATCATTATTTTTGTCTTATTTTTGGTAACGTATTATTTAAAAAAAAATTCGTCCCTCAGAGATTTTGGTTTATTTATAGTATACTAAATACAAATAAAGTGCAAGTTTTAAGTCTCATTTAGGGCGTATGAAATCCTAAAGCCAGTCCTGCTTTGTGTCAATGTTGAATAAAAACTTGTTTTATATGTATTTTGTAAACCCATTCTACTATTATTTTTCAAGAATAGAAATAAGAAATAAAAAAAGATTGATAAATGTTTTCACTAATGACATCGTTTAAAAGTTCAAAACAAATGCATACTACGTGTAAAAGATACAGTATTAAACTACAACATAAATGTTAAAGTACTCAAACACCACATAAAGTCTTATATACATAACTGTGATGTTATATTTATCTGTAATACATCTCAATTATAGCTTAGATTTAAATTTTGAATATTAATATAAAATATGAATATGCATTAAAAGTGATTGTGTTACATAAGATATGAAAACCCAATTAACCTTTCCTACAAATCCCTAACCAGTCTATGAACTATACACCCAATTTCATACCATGCCTTTTCCCCAATCCCAAAATTGAAGAATTTAAAATTATTTATTCACATTGTCTAGTTAATAAATTACTTTATTTTATTACCAAAATTATAAACTGTAAGATTAATTCTCTCCACCTCTTACTATCAACTCAATTTATCCACATTTTTAAAATATTTAGGAATGGATAAAATAAAAAATAGTTTATAGGAATTGTATTTAGATTTTAGTAGAGCTGAGAGGGGGAAAATATTTAAGAAATAAAATTCCAAGAACAGTTATTAGGTACTCTAGTCCCAAACAATGACAACTAAAACCAGACAAAAATGATGTATACTGTATTGTGCTCACAGGTATGGGCTTATGGATATTAAAAATGTGTGGTAAAATCAGTTCCTAAATTTATACAACGCTATTTAATCTATTTTCAGAGATAAACCTTTGATTTTAAATTACACTCCTTGAGCATCAACACACAACCTTATTCTTGTATTATCCTTGAAAGTATATTCATTGTATAACTTCATATCTTTGATCAATATTTTAAGAGCCCTATTTAACTAGGAAATGGGTGTACCTGCACATCCATTCAGAATTACGCATTCCATGCTTGCATCTACCTAACTCCTTCCTCGGTGGTTTCGTTGGGGAGTAAAATGGAACGATGGGGTTAGGGAAGTATGGGAAGAAGTAAAAAAAAGGGGGTTGGGAGGGTAGGAGTTGAAATTGCAGAGCTCTGCCAACCAATTTGCTGAGAAGAAGGTGGATAGTGAAAGAGTAAAAAAAATAAAATAAAAGGGAAGGGGCAAGATTAGAAATATGGGTATTTTGACCCCGTTAACGGCATACATTAAATCTAAAATGTGAGAGTGGTTAAGAGTAGAAGGTTGTAGGATCTTTTATATATATATATTCCCTCTCCCTCTACCGTACCGCAAACCCTTTCCTCCCAGTGGCTAAGGTGAACTCAATAATTCAGATTGGTGTATGACTATATATTTTCGCCCACTTTATATTCTGACTTCCTCACTAATAAACGTTTGAGAGATCGTTTGCTAAAATCATCTGTTCTTAGCTTGTAGTGACCGAATTTATGTAGGTATTAAGATTGACCTTGAGACGTGGCGTTAGTTTATTCAATAGCTCTAATTTATAGAGCAATTTATATATATATAAAATATCTTGTGGTACATTTTTAGTGTTATTTCTTGAAATATTTTTTTGACTTTGCCTTGTAATGAATTACTGTCATAATTTGTGATGGTGAATTTTTTTTAAAAACAGTATACACAATGAAATTTTTTTGAACAAGACTAAACCAATATAGTTGTTTGCTCATTATCTCAAATATTCTATTTATTGGTTAATATTGTAAAAAATAACCACATAAGTTTAACTAGTGTGGCCTACTTGTGATGGGGAGGTACATAGAATGTATGTTCCTAAATGTGTTCCTACTTTCTCTCAATGGGAATGTGGATACATTTCCTTTAAATTGTACCTTTATCACATTAAGGTCATTAAATTAATGTAATAAGGTTAGTTTTGAAAAGAAATTCGATACCTTAGCTTAGTGGGGTTCGATTCTCCTCGTCATGGCTGAAATGTTATCACTGGTGAAATGTCCGATTACCTTTTCACATTTATAAATTAACGGCCGGAGACTGGATGTTGTGTCTGTCCTAGTCTTAAGTTAGATTATAAGGCCTATGAAGCTATGACAGGCCTAGCAACCCAGTAGTGGAAAATATAATGGAAAATATATGGCTTGAATAAAAAATGATTTTATGTGTATATAGGCAGTGTACTCACATTTGAGTGGGAGTAGAGTGAAAAATCAATTTGGATAAACCCTCATAAGTACGTACACCCCACCTAAAATTATATCCTCGTCCTCCCCGTCATCAGAAGTTTAGTCTACTGTGAAGTAGTGAATTAGATCACGCGGCCACTTAAGTGGGTTATCTTGACACTACTTTATTCATAAACTTTACTAGCACCTAATTTAGAAATATTATATCTATACTTATAAAATAACATGTCCTGACTGACTGACTGACTGACTGACTGACTGATTCATCATCGCCGAGCGCAAACTATCAAGGCTACAAGCAGGAAATTCGGACTGTATATTCATTTTGTTATGTAGGCACCCACTAAGAAAGGATTTTAGAAAATTCCACCCCAAAGGGGTCAAAATAGGGGATGATAATATGTATGATAATATGTATGAAAGTCCGTCATTTTGAAAGTTACATAAACAAAATTTTGTATTTCGGTTATTGACGTAAAACAAATAAATACGTGTTTCAGGAATTTTGGGAATTTAATTTAATAAGGGATGAAAAAGGGGGTGAAAGTTTGTATTAGACTTGCATTATTTTTGATCTGAGGTCAAGTTATGGTCATCAACGTAACGTAATATTTTAAATTAATCTGTAAATACATATGTATATTTTCGTATTTGTATATAATCAACTTCCACGCGAGCAAAGCCGCGGGCAACATCTATCTAGTATATATATATATATAATATTTATATAGTATTCTAATTTCTAAAATCCTTAATAGTATGTCACATATTTTAGAATTAATTATTTTCGCCAGTGTATCTAAATTTTATATATATATATATATTACTTAGATACTTACTTACTTATACTATACGATCAGTCAGACTGTGAGTATTAATTAGATAATAATTAATACTGACATCATGACTGATCGTGTAGGGGCAGTACTGATAGACTGATGGCCGTATTGACTAAAATACTGATGTGATCCGAACTTTCTGATCACATCAGTGTCAGTCCATCAGTCTTGCAAGTGGTGGGAAATACTGACAGTGTGTGCACGCTCTTTAAGTATTTCCTTCAGTCTCAGTAGCAAACCTAAACTGCCCACACCTTTATTATCATCCATGTTGTTGCACGATGCATGCAGGCGCGGAGGCTGATAAAAATAATGAAACAAAGATTGACTCTGTCAGACTGTCAATCTTAGGACTGACAGTCTGACTGATCTTGTAGCTGCCCTATTAATTACTTAGTCTACTAGGAGCTTGAAAAATCACTGCCACGCTTACAAAATTACTTCACCTATCTCTATTTTGAGCTTGTTATAGCCAGTCCACCTCATTACACCCTATATCTTTCAGATCCGATCTAATGTTATCTTACCATCTGCGTCTAGGACTTCCCACTTGGTTTACCAGTCAGTAACTTTAAAAAAGATGTTTAATATTTCATTCGCGATGTGTATTAGTTTAAACATTATTTGAACAGACTGATTCATCTCGAGTCAAAGTATTAACCTGAACAGCAAGTAAAATTACCGTACAACACTAACGTTTCATTAGAGAACGATGTGTTTGCTGATTTTGGTAAAAATTGCTGAAAAATGTGTGAATTTAATTAAATATTGATATTGTTCAATATAACTTTATTGACTAGTCTTATATAATTATAAGGACCTCACCCGCCTCGGTGGCGTAGTTGGCTAAAGCGCTAGTCGTGTTGAGCTCTACTGCTGAGGACGGGAAGATCAAGGTTCGAATCTCAGTCGGGAGAAATGGGGTGGTTTTTCCTAAATGGTTTTTCACTCTCCATCCACGCAAATGCGGGTTAACTTCCTCTAATTCAACCCTCCCAATTCCTAATCCATTAGAGTAATTAGTACTTAAGCGTATAACCCGAACGGATAGTAAGACGCAGTGATAAATATTATAAAGACCTCTTAATTTTCCAATAATGAACCATACTTTTTTTAAATATCAAAATTAATCCTTTTTTTATAATTAATGAAAAAAAAACATACAAAATATTTGGTGTATTATAACTCGTGGATGTTGCCAAAGAGGAAAATTTAAATATCATAGACGTAGAAAAGGGTAGAGATAAATTTGTTACTAAACTATAGTTTACAAGTGATATATTAAAATATTATTCACCCCAGTTAGTTTAGTTAAACTATTAATATATATAAATTTTAAAGTATATTTTGTAATGATACATGCGTATAATTTCTTCCCTAAGATATACAGAAGACTACAACAGACTAAATCAATTAATATCAAGGTTTAACAAATACTTATTAGTTGCTAACGTTACTTTAGATATTGGAAATTGCCATCCAGTTCTGATGAATCACTCCCTTTCCTAAAGTAAACAATTCACCGCCAAGCTTGAACGACATATTCATGGAGAGCAAGGTAAAAAAAGGCTGCTAGAAAATACAAGTTTGCCAAATTTGACTACTTACATTCAGAGTATCAGTCTAACAAACGAAATCTAAATTCGTCTTATAGTGGCGGTTAGTTTGAACTTATTGGAGATTATATAAGAAATGTCTTATTTAATGTAAATACTATGAGGTATTTTTCTATTAGCTAAAACATCCATTTTACACAAACAATTTACTAAAATAATATTTTCTGTCGTTATTCCACCAGAGGGAATATCAATTGTTGAATTGCTCTTTGCCTTCTAGAGCAACTAGGAAGAAGAAAACAACAAAAGGAGAAATTGTATGATTTTTGTAAAGTTGGAACTTGACTAAGTTATTTTCTGTTGAAGTGATGCCAGCCAATTTTAAAACGGTAATATGGTTTTAGACATCCGATGGGATATGAATACCCCAAAAGCTCTACGGGCACTTTTGCTTCAACTAGAAGATGTTAAAACATTAACACTATCTCACAAGTCCTAAAAAATCAAAGCGAATTGAGCTTTTTTTTTATCTTTTGTTCAGTGATTTTTAACCAGATCTTCAACTGGGTGAGATTAGAGATTATTCTATTACGAACACACACATTTTCACAAAGATTGAACTTAAGACTTTAAATCCAATGTCTTACTATGTACACTAGATATTGGACGAAACAATCTATTTAATTCTAATGAACTTAACATATAATGCTAAAATAATAGCAATTAACATAAATTTATTTAATTTTAATCGTATCTCGAATCAAGCATAAAAACAAATTTATATTTATTTTAATGGATAAAATATGATCAAATATAGTTCATTAAAGACGTGCATATTAGTGATGTTACGACCGGTAGAGATAGGGTTTCCCATGTTAATTAATTTACGTTTTATTCAGAGAGTATAATGTTGAAATAAAGACTGCATTATTAAATAATTCTAAAAATAATCCTGAAATGTCGCAAAAATTATTATTTTTATTCTTAAGTACGTTTTATGTAAACATATTTTTTCATAAATCCTCTACAACTTAGGCTATTTGTCTTGGTCACAAAAATGTCCTGTAGGAGTCTTCCTGCCAGGATGTAGATTTAAAAAAATCCGTAGAAGCATATGTCTATCTAAAATAGGAAACAATAAAAAAAGTAAAATTAAAAAACAACTCAATATTGTCAAGAACCCAATATTAAAGTGACTGTGTAAACTCGTCAGAGGAAGAGTGAAATTGTTATTAACACATAGTCAAGAGCTCTCTCTTTCTCAGGGTTAACATCTCAATTTCTTCCCTCTTTTTATATTTCGCAGGATAGCGTCTAATTAGGGAAGAAGATGAAACCTGCTAAAAATAATTGTTATAATATATATATATATATATATATATATATATAAATGTTTAAAAAAAGTATTCACAAAATCGTGTACATTGTAAAAACATTGTTCCACATTCATTGGTTCCCAATCTATGAATGTTATTCTTGTGCTATTCTCTTCATCATCCCAGTATGCTGAGGATAGGACACAAATAATAAAGCGGTATTTTTGGAGTCAAATTTCATCATTTGTCTTAGGGGCTCTAACCTAGGTCCAGTGTTCTAGTTTTTTTTAAAGGTTTTACTCTTGTTATTACTTACTGACTGACTAACCAGGCAAATACTATTTGGAGTTGTGTATTTAGTAATCAGTTTGTTTCTCTGGCCTTAAAGCGTGGGAGGTTGGTATGCAATAACGAGTTGGTTTCCCAAGGATTAAGGCGTGGGGAGTTTGGTAGCCCCTTAAAGGCAGAATTTTGAGGTAATTGTATGGTTATAGGATATTTTCATATTCCTATTTATTTATATGTTTAGTGTTTTTTTTTAATTGTAATATATAATTAAATATACATAAAATGTATTTATAAATTAAGGAATTAATTTTGTGTCATGGGTTTACACCATTCGAAAAAATTAATATCAAGAAGGTTTCTACTTGAAAATTGTCTCAAGAGTATAATTCGTAGCTTTGATTTAACACTGAAGTACTGGTTTATAATTTGGCGTTGTCTTGGCTGCCTACGTCACGATATAAAGAGCGTTGTCGGGGGGACGGGAGAGGAGTGTAAAGGGTTGGGGAGAGGGGTGTAAGTTGGGGGGAACCTGCCACCACCAGAAGATGAGCGAACGAAAAACGAGGCCAGATATAATATCTAAACATATATAGGTGAATGTATGCTTTAGGTCTTATAGAGAGGACCTTAAGTACATCTCATTAGTTGTGGGATGGATTTATAAAGAAAGAAAATATACGTCAGGACAAATTCCAACGAATATTATTTCTATTAATAATAAATCCAAACATTCTGTTTTATGAAAAATTTTACTTTGTTTACCAAACTTTTTATCTTGAAAAGTTGTTCGTAGTTCGTTGTATACCTAAACTTATTTTGAAGTAGTTTATTTTAAAAAAAAGTTGGTTAAATAGAATTTATTAATTAAATTTGAAGTTAACTTTAGAAATCTAAGATTTATTGATGATAATTCTAACTAACTTATCTTAACGTTCTAGGACACATATATTTTAAGACTATATAAATATAAATTATTCTTAAATATATGTTCTTATTTATGTAAGTATAATTTGATGGGCAAAAGAAAATTAAAAAAAATATCCTTAATGTGTGTTCAGCTAGAATATTATAATAAAATTAAATAAAAATAAGAATGAACAGGGTTTTAATACAAGTTGAACTGTGTGTTTTATACCTTGGTATAAATTAAGGAAGGTGATTTTGTAATTCACTTTTTGTACAAGCTAGTATTAGACAGTAATTAATAGGCTATTTTTAATAACATTTTTAAAATTATATCACAATTTAAATGCATCTGTATTAATTAATCTTAGAATTAATATATAGATATCCTTTTACATTTACAAGTGTAATAGTGTGGAAATATGATAGCTTTTGACTTAAATACCATTCTCTTCTTTGTATAACCGTGATAATTAATATGATAAAATACCATGAGAATTTGAATTTTTATTAGATTACAAGATAACATCAATAAAAACACTTTGATATGGCATATTACGTTGAAATTTATTAGTGATTTATTTTCTATTGAAATAATAATCTAACAAGACGTTTAGTTTTGTATGCGCTATTTAAATCTCACTTAACAATTTATTAACTAAATTGTAATGAGTCTATTCAATTTTAGCAGTACTTTGAAAATCTGTATTCATTTTATTTTTATCTTAAAATAAATAACGTTTTATAATATACGACGTTCTAGCTATTGTAGCTATTTTGAATTTTCACTGAGATATTTTATTAAAAATTTCAAACGTGAATCATTTAAGCTCTTTCAAGCTATGAAATTATCTCTGTTCAAATAGGGGGTATTCAGATAAATAAACACAAATATTTCAAGTTGATATCCCAGTTATTCATTTGTCAAGAATTCATAAAACAAACTCTTTCGTGGATTGGTGCTTGAAGTTGAATATTTATGTGGGAAACACGTTAAATTATGTGAATGCACTAATTAAATGAGAACCATATTTGGAATGTTCATTACTGAAGTCATTTTCAATGAACAATCAATCTTATATAATATTAAGTGAGGGACAAATTAAATAATTATAAATCTAATATATTAAATGTTTGACCTATCTTTACTTTGATCACTGAAATATTAGTTTCAAAAACACACATAAAAATGTGCTAGGCATTATATTTTGATGAATATAGGCTATTAAACTGTTAAAGTGTTTAAACAAAGATAAGTTGAATTTTGTTAGTTAAAGTGATGTGTTTTAACAAGTTATGTAATCTTGGGTGATACGCGTCCTTAATCTGAAAGAAACTCTAATTTTTAATTCCATACATGTTAAGCTACGTTGATTAAATTAAAGTTAATTAAGTGTCTAACATGTATTATGAAAATAAATTTATGGTTTTAGAAAAACAAGAGGCTTTGGAAGATATTTATTCTAAAAAAATTACAATGATACGAAGAAGTGGACGAGGTTACATAATGATAAGTTACATACAATGTACACATCACAGTACATTGTTAGATTAATCAAATCTCGCAGAATATGGTAGGAAGAAAATACATAACGAATGGAATAATTTAGAACTATGTTAATGGTATTGACTGTATGGAGATGAAAGTTTAAAGTTGTAATTAGGGGGCCTGGATGTAACTTGCTCAAGATATGAATAGTGTACTATTGTTAGTGCAGAAACTAATTTCCGAATTCATATTGCCATAGAGAAAGTTATACTAGTTAATTTATTTCAACAGTTTAAATTAATTCGTTTTCAAAACATTATTATAAATGTACCCTTTTTGACTTATATCCAATTACTATCCAGTGTTTAGCACTTATAATATTTTATCTATAATAATAAAATTTACATAAAAATACTAGCATCCGTGAATTATTGATGTAAGAAATTAATAATTAACTATGCTGGACTCTGGCGAATGGGCTGTAGAGTTTTAAATCTTTGACTGATAGGGTTAGGATGTATTATACATCAATAATTTAACACTGTAACTCTACAGAAAGATGTTTGAATTTCTTTTAGATTTTTGCTCACTCATTACTTCTATTAAAGTGCAATATTAAATGCGTACATCTCGTCCTCAAAGAAAATCAAGTTATAAGATATGCCAATGAGATTTTTATTCAAGAATGGTTTATTAAATATTTTAGACAGTTTATTTGTAAAGTATTCCAATTGATATAAAGCTATACATTAATTACTACACTGTATTTATTGAACGGGAATTGCAACCATTTACTCAATGATGATTGAACCTAATTCAAACTACTATTGGTAGTGAGAAGAAATTTTACTTATGGTTCTAAGTCATTGAGGTTAGTTTATGTCTAGGATGATTTATTAATAGTCGCGGTGCTTAATTAATGTAAAACCCCAATTTATTATTCAACTACGCCCTCCAGAAATTTATATATCCATCCTGATCTTCACAGTAATGATTTTATTGAATTTAAAGGGGATTTATTGATCACATAATTTTCATTGGAAACATTAAAAATAGATTGTTTATTAGCTATACTACTTAAATATATTACTGATGAATTTTGTGCTTGATTAAACAACTGAAGGTGGGAATTCTGTATGGATGTTTTATTATTATTATTATTATTATTATTATTATTGTGGAGATGATCAATATCACATTTAAGACATATCTTGACGTGTCAAATCTTCTGTACAAATTCCGTTGAACCTAAGTGAAATAAGTTCAATTACTTTAATCCTTAAATGTCCTAGTAAAACTATTTATGGGGGTGAAATATTGATAAAATAGCAAATTTGTATAGCAATTAAAATAATAAATCGAATATAAAACAAATTATTTAAACATTAAGAACCATCCTTCTAACAAAAATTTTTTAAGAATTTTTCACAAAAACACACAAAATATATTCTCTTCAAAAGGTCATCAAAATAGATTACTTTTGGATGTGGGAAACAATATTTATAATTAACAGATTTATTCTATTCATCCTTACTGTAAGAAAATAACAGTGCAACTTCAATGTTTGTTTGGTTATAGTACATTTCTACAACAAAATATTCAATTAAATCCTCAAAATCCTAGCTCATGGACCATAACTACATCCACTAATTGTCACAATAATTAGCGGGGAGGTCTTTGATTCACCAAACTTTATAGGTAATGAATCCTCATACGAGCTGGGTGACACGTTTGATACAAAGTCATTCAAAGTCTTTCTTATCGGTGATAGTCATATTGTGCACGTATATTTTCTATAGATTTGATGGTTTATATGACTATATTGCAGCCGGAACATTGTTGAACATTAAAGAGTATTTAAAAATCTATAAAGGCTTAGGTCTTATCATTTATTGCACGAATATTTTAAACATCGCATCTCATACTAATCAACGTGCATTATTAAAAAAAGATATTTTAATATATATTCACATTGAAAACTATAAGATTGGAATCAAACTATTATCCAGTAAAACTTATGAGAAAGGTGTAATTTTACATTTACGTGAAGATGTTAACATACAAATTGATTGAGGTAAAAATATGTCAAAAAAATTTGCAAACAATTTTCTATTTGTATAATATATAAATTGACATTTTAGTTTGTTAATTACATGTAATAGATTGATCACAATAATAATAATAATATTATTATTATTATTTTAAGTAGCGCCATTTTATTGGAGTTTTAAATTAGCTAATAAAACTCAAAATGCCGTACATTAGTAGATTTCCTTTATATTAATAATAATAATAATAATAATAATAATAATAATTATTATTATTATTATTAAGGAAATCTACTAATGTACGGCATTGTGAGTTTTATTAGCTAATTTTTAACTCCAATAAAATGGCGCTACTTAAAATATTTTATAAGTTAAATCATTATTTTAATTAAAACAATGTTTTTATAGGTCAATTACGTTTGTACCTAATATTACTAGAGAAACCTTTTCCTTAGCATCTTCATTTTAAATATTTAAAGTAAAGGTGTAACATTTTTTTTAGGATTTTTATTATCTTTGTAAGGCTAAGTGGCCACCATTATTGTCACCAGCGACTATGGTGCCCTTCTTTGCTTTTACTTCTTCTTCTGACACCTCCTTCATCCCCTTTCAGAGCCCGTTTTCGGCTCCTTAGACGCCTTCAAAAGGGTGGGGTCGTTAATCAGAACTTAAGAGGGACTCAGCAAGAAACTTATTACAACCTCGTTAAACCTGTCTTCCTCCAACCCTCCCACCACTTCCTCTTCTTTCTAATCTCTCTACCCTACCTCCATAGAAGTTGGGTGTCTGCCCCCCTCCTCCCTTCCCTACTTTCAGGCAGCAAACCGATGTGTCTTGTTTGTCAGTTCGTTTGTTGATTAGTTTCCCCTGCCTTAACCGCTCACCCTCCTCAACCAAGCTTCCCACTCAAAGTATCGGCACAAGTCTTGCAATATTGTTGCTCTCCTCGGTTTGCAAAGTTAATCAGTGACGCCCTTCTACTCTGTTTATCCTCCGTTTCTTTCTAGGTTTGACGTTTCGTGACGTTTGGAAAGTTGTTAGCTTTGAACAAGGGACGCACACATAGTCAAGGACAAACTCTTGCGTATTTTCTCAAATTCTATTTTGGTGTCAAGAGTGCCTTTAAAACACAATAATTTAAAAAATATTGTGACATTCAAATATAAAAAAAAAGCACTTGAGGCTTTCATCCTTACTATACTCTTACAAACTAAATTTCTTTTATCTGGTTTTATGAATCTTTATTTATGGGCATACACGTCAGTGACTTGTACATATGGAGGTTCATCATCTTATGCTTGACGATGTAGTCTTAATCTCCTACATCCACACTAATGTTGATGTACTTACTCTAAGCTAGTTTATTCAGTCCTTGTCTTTAGATTAATCTATATATCAACAGTTTAATATCATAGCGTATTGTAAAAATAATAAAACTATTCATTTCAGTACGCTTTCTTCTAATCAAACCAGACCAACAACATTCAACGGACTCAAATCACATTGTTTTTATATTATTATTATTATTATTATTATTATTATTATTATTATTATTATTATTATTATTATTATTATTATTAAGCACCGCGTCTTACTACCCGTTCGGGTTATATGCTTTCAGTACTAATTACGCTAATGTATTAGGAATTTGGAAGGTTGAATTAGAGGAAGTGAACCCGCATTTGCGTGGAGGGAGAGTGTAAAACCATTTAGGAAAAACCACCCCCAGTTCACTCGACCGAGATTCGAACCTTGATCTCCCCGTCCTCAGCAGTCGAGCTCAACACGACTAGCGTGTTAGCCAACTACGTCACCGAAGCGGGTATCACATTGTTAAGTGTCACTATAGTAGAAGTTAAGGACAAACATTTGCTAAATTTATTTGCAGAAACCTAACCGTCCCCGATCTAAATATCGTAGGGTAAGACTGATGTAATAAAGGTCTTGGGACTCCTTGTTTGATCCCATAGGATGCGAAATACAATAAAATATTATAGAATAGCTTAATCTTAATTTTATTACTAAAGTATTGAGAGCATTAGTTATTTGTTTATTAAAATAACATTATGGGCTCGTTTAAATCATTAGCTAGCGATACAATATTCTATCAAAAAATGTGTGGTAAATTTTCAAATAAAAATGGGATTGTTATTAATCAAATATATTACAAGGCCAAAAATATATCTTGGAAATCTTGGAAACCAAAATTTTCTTTGATCCATCACTGATCAGTTTCTACAAATGCAAATAAATTTACTTGAATATAATTTAAATAATATTAGCACCACGTCTTACTAACCGTTCGGGTTATACGCCATTATAATTTAAAGATTTAACTTGAATTTATTAATATTTTTAAAATATTGGTTTTTATATTTGCAAATATTTGCTTTCGTAGCACTTGTATATATTTACTCATTGTTATTTATGATTTTTTTAAATCATATATTGCCACAGATTATTAATATCCTATAAATTTTTAAGAAGGAAATAATTTTTTTAATGTGGAGATGTAAATATTTAATACATTTCATCAAACACATAAGTTTATGCATCCAAAGTATAAAAAATTATGCCTCTATTATTCCATTATTGTAAAAAATACTTTTTTAACAAACCAAATCTGTTGAAACCTCGGAACCAATAACACAATATGTTTACATTTCTTAAAAAAAAATAGCTTTTCTAGTTAAGTATAAAATTAGTGTTACATACACAGAGAAAACTTTATAAAAGGCTAAATATGTTTTTTTTCTTTTTTATAATGAATAAATAGACCCAGTCTTGAAAACATATCTAGTTATTATTATTATTATTATTATTAGCACCGCGTCTTACTACCCGTTCGGGTTATATGCACTTACGCTAATGTATAATGGTAGGGTGATTGTGAGATGAAATGAAGGACCTACAGTTTAACGTGGAATCCGAACCACGGAGGCGGCCTGGCTTTCCCACATATCTAGTTAAACACGGAAACAATCTATATACACAAGTAAAATAATGTTAGTGGCCGTTCTTCTACTGATTAAATTAGTTAAAACCAATCTGTAAATTTCGTTCTTAAGAGATTTCTTAATTTCCAAAATGACAATACCAACGATGACATTAGATAAACTTTAAGGCAATCCTGACCATATGTGTATCTCTAAAACGAGAAACTTGTATAAGATTAAAAAAAGAGAAGATGCAACTTTATTCAGAAAACTTATCAAAACTTTATTAAGTTTCCATACAGACGAGAAATAAACTTTAAAACTTCGCGCACTTCCTCGGTGAGCACGTATAAAACGTCATGTAAAAACCGCAGGAGCTGGTTGCCATCTTAATGTGTATATATATATATATTTATCTCATTAAATTTTTTATTGCTTTTTAAAAAAGAATTGCATTAAAAAGTTAAACTATATCTACATCATTTTAAAGTATTATGCTTGTAATTACGGCAATCGCAAACTTTGATGGCTTGAGAAACTTTAATATCCTTGTCTCTATGTATCTCCTTTTAACGCCTCCTTTTTCAGAAATTCTCGAAATAAGATCCTATTTTAAGGCATCGAAAGGAAAATTATTATTTTAAACACTTTCAGTGGTCAAATGAAGTAAACTATTACTGGATGCCATGTTTATCTTTCTAAGTACTATACTAGAACATATTCTATATATATATTGATACATGATTGCAATTATTTTTTCGTAGATTTCTACTCGTCATAAAGGATAAATGCATTTTAATCCAGCTATTTAAATATAAATGAGGATAGTATAATTTAGAGGGATTGTACACGCATTTGATAGGACAGAGATAAGGTATACCCATTAGTAATTTTTACACATTACAGAAATTTGTTCTAAATGACTATATAAGCCTGTAAGTAAGTTTGTGGCCATCTTATTTTATAATCTAGACACTTGATGTACTTCAAAATTTAAGAAATAAAATACATTAAATTATTTCATAAATATATTTTAACAAGTTGACTAATGCTACACGATATCACATCCAATTAGAGGCAATTAATATTTTAGCAAATATTCTATACAGTATTAATTAATTAAAGCCAGATTTCCCTGTACAGTAATATTATGATTTATTTTTTTGTCACGTCATAGAATTCGTTTAGGTTATAATATACATCAATTACGCTAATGAAGTAGGAATGAAGAAGGTAGGAATTTAGAGTATATGTAAACACAATTGCGTGGAGGAACAGTATAAAATAATTTTAAAAATTATATATTAATACACCTGACCAGAATTCAACACCGGTTACTTCTATCAGTAAAATTATAATCCAACACGCCTTAACCTTTTCGACAATCTATTCTGGTATGAAATAAGGTATTACTACAATTTGTAATGTATAATAATATTTTGACTGCTTAGCACAGTCAGTAAGTAGCATGTCTATCGATGTGGTATCAAAAGAAAAGTATTGTTAGTATATACATTGAAATTATCTTGATACAAGTATTAATATCGTAATAGAAACAATAGAAAAGTATCGAGTGTGAAATAACTAGTATCGAAAGAAAGATATCGTTATCAGTAAAGTATAAATACCGAAAGAAAGATCGTTATCAGTAAAGTATAAATCCCAAAAGATATCGTTATCATAAAGTATAAATACTTTTTACTTTCTCTAGACGTTTCGAATAGGAACGTAGTATGATCGTAAAAAAATACAAAAAAATCTCTTGATTCCGATAAATGTGTGTGTTTTAAGAACCCCTGGTTGTGTTCATCTCTTTGTCTATATCTTGATTTAGAACCGAAAGAATTTTACCGATCGGGCTTACACTATATATCCATTGTTTACATAAGGCTCCTCCAAAGATATTTTGTAATTAGATAAATAGCCCTAGAATTAAGGGTAATTTACTGAAGGGCAAAAATCGATAGAGTGAATTTTGAGGAAATCTAACAATTTTTATTAATTTTTTATCTTGGTATTGTCCAACATTACAAACAAAACTACAATTCTTGTTTACTAATAAAATGATTTTAAGAGCACTTTAAAGAAACAGAGATTTCTAATTTTGATCATATACCCACAAACAATTCAGATACTAAATCTCACTCTTCCAAAGATGTAATCCTATTAAGAACGAACATATTTTTAATTTTTTATATATTTTATAAAACTTATAGTTCCTGAGCTATAAGCAAAGATAATATTTGTTTGAAGTACCCATTATTGAGAATACACTCGCTATATAAAAATGTCTTATGACCGTTTTAATAAAGGCTTAGTAAAAGTAGACTTATTGGACTTTGCGTATAAGCTGTAAACATTTATTTTATGATTAAATAATTTACTAAATATATTTTGAAATTTAACGTTGTGAGAACGAACACTATATTTAAGTTTTATCAATCTAAATTATTAATTAAACTAATATATCTTTATAAAATTAATTCAGTAAGCTCTAAAAATGATTTATTAAAATTAATAAGCATGCAAATACCAGAATAGAGTTAATAATACTTAACCCCATAACTTCATATATTAGGAATATTCAAGTAACTCCCCTTAAACTATTTTGTGTGAAACGTCTATTTGCATTAATAATTACAATAAATTATGTTCCTTAATCCAAGATCTAAAAGGTAATATTTTCATTATAAAACTTTGTTTATCTAGCAAATAATATTACAAATATTTAAATATACTAGATAGACTTCTTTAAGCTAAGATAATCCACCAAATGATAGTATTAATTTTTCTTTCTAAATATATGTTTATAAAATTGGGCTTAATACCTGTTTTTTTTAATTTCTCAGGAAAAACAGTTATTTCCATAACAAATGTCAAGAAATTATTTTCTAATTATATGTTGATATTCTTAGAGATTTTAGCTCCCAGACAATTAAGTTTTTAAATATAAAATAACATAGGAATATATAAAAACTCTTAATATAACTATAAAATTGTATTATAAACAATAGTTTTAACTTTTAAATTATTTGTAATACTCTACATGTTGCTCTATTATTTATTAAAATAAGCATCATGTATCTTTTTTATTCTAAACATTATCAAATTTTGAGTGAAAGAATAACTCGTAAGGTAGCTGTAATTAAGGTTAGAATTTTATGGCTTTATATACATTAAAGCTTTTCTTCTCCATTTTCTTTCCTATAGCTAAAAAAATAAACTAATACCTTACTTGACTTTCTTCTTGTCCTGAAGTGATGTACGATGAAGAATATTTTGTAAAGAAGAGCCTTATATTTTAAAATTACTTAATTCCTAGCATTAATTATTTTCATAGGTACTTTTTAACTCAGCTTACAAGATTTTTATATTTCTTGTAAACATTTAATTTATTCTCTTAGTGTTAAAATATATAATTACACAACAAATTGATTTGTCCATAGATTTGTTCATATATTTTATATGTATATCAAAATGTATTAGTATAAAGTTTGTGCATATGTTGATATTTTTAAAGTGAATACTATTAGTTTTTACGGTGGTGCAAATTTGAAATAATTGCCAATTCCAAATAACAATTTTTCGAAAATTTAACTTCCTTATTAGAGATATTTCTAGATAAAGTAAATAAGATACATTCTATCCACCCTCCTATTTACATATTTTAATAGTTTGTATAATTTATATACGATAGATAAACTACTTGAAAATAATATTTTAGTTAATTTATTTATTATTAATGATTTACGTTAAGGTTAAAATTTCAAAATATTTGTTTTAATGTATTGAAAAATGTTTATTTAATAAATGATAGTAACGAATTTAAACTAAATTATATTGTTTTTATAATTACTTTGCCTTATTTTAACTATTTTGAGAAATCAATTGGGAAAATACTCAATCTGATTTCATGATATTATGTAGTTGACAAACTGGAAATAAGCTCTTTTTTCCTGGACTAGAATTATAGATAAAGACGTATTGTCCCTGCTGTGGCATTGCTATTTGCATTTTAATGCTTGCTTTTAAAAGTGGAGCAGGGAATGGTTAGTTGGAAGTTTGAAGTTTTAACTTTCGACAAAATGCCCAAAAGAACACGCTAGGGGTTTTTAAAATGAAAAGCGGTCTTTAAAACTTAAATTTAACTCTTATAGCAGAAAAAAAAAAAGAATATGTTAATAAACACTGGATTCTTGTAATTTGGTTTTTAATATTTTAAGGTGTGTTTGAAAAACTTAATTATTTTGGGGGAATGGGACTATCATAGAGTTAGTTTTAAATTGATTTTTATATTATATCCAAACGGCATCGGGAAAATAATAAAATAATTAAATTTTTACAAATTGAGTTTAAACAATTTTGGTTTTTTATCCTAGACTAACTGCAACTTACTGGCGTTGCATCGGTAGAAAACGAGTCTGTATTTAACCACAACTTATAGTGATTTATATTAAACCTTGCCACTGGGTAAAATATAAATAAATCTCAAACTTCTTCAATTCGCATAGCTTCAAACTTAAAGATCTGCAAAGAGTTTTATCTAAACTAATTAAATTTAATGCAACGCAAACATAAATAATACCACTACAGATGCAAAATAATTTTTTTTAAAATTTATGTTTAATCAACTGCAATATAATATCACTATTTAGAGCATATTTTGTATAAAATGTTCTTTAAAATTAGATGAAGTAATATATATATAAAAAAAGGAAATCCCTGTTTCTCTTAAACTTAATTACTCTATGGCATTAGGAACAAGAAAGTTAATTGCGTTATGTTTAAAAAAAGTACGAATCCTATCCCTATATTGAGGGCATTTTCATATTCAGTCCAAACTTATTCATGCTCCATCATATCTTGAGCTAGTTCTATGCAGTCAACCTCATTACACCTATCCTTATATTGAGCTAGTTCTATCAAGTACACCTCATTAAACCCTATCCTTATATTGAACTAGTTCTATCCAGTCAACCTAATTACACCCTATTCTTATATTGAGCTAGTTCTATTAAGTCCACCTCATTAAACCCAACTCCTTTATATTGATATAGTTCATCCATTCCATCCTTATTACACACCCCTATTACCCCTATATATGAGATAGTTCTATGCTGTTCACCTAATTACACCCTTTCTCTACCTTGAACTAGTCCAACTCGTTACACACTACATCTTTCAAGTACATTCAAACGATATCCTTTAATCTGCGTTCAGGCCTTCTTCCATTGTATTTTCCAATCAGTACCCCAAACAAAGTTCTAGAATTTACCATTCGCTCTGCATGTCCTCACCTTTCTCTTGAACTAAATTTATTAAAAAATAAATATAAAATAATTTAAAAACATTGCTCTAACGTTTATGTTTTTATATAGTCGAGTATGTTTGGATATAATATCGGAGCTAAAAGTTTTTTTATTAATTATTGACTTATATCACGATATTATTTGAAACTTTCAGTATTTTTAATGGTAATTTAAAATAATTTATTACCCTTTTGCGCACCATCTGGCCTTAGATGTTATTTAGACACACGATTGTGTTTCCATTTATTCGCTTAAAGCAATCAATCAACTAATCATGAAAGAGGAATTATTTCATTTTACAACATCAAACAATAATCGCATAAGGTATCGGTAGCAGTTTTCAAACATTTGGGCATATTAATTCAAAACACGCAGAGGGGTTAGGAAATAAAATTATCCAGTTTTTTAAACAAACTTTTTTAATATTGCTCTAAATTTATATATACTTTCATATAGTTAAGATGACATATTTTAATAATGATTATTAATATTTAAAATAAAGTAGCCTTAATTTGTATAGAGGTTTTAGATATACTTGACTTAAGGAAAACATACCAAGTATGATAATATTTATAGAATCTAGGAGAAGTGATTTTCCAATCCGTTACCTTTGATAAATATAGGCTGTACCTATAAAATAAGACTGGTAACCTAGTTTAAGGTCATTCATGTTGAAATAAAAATATTTTATATTCCCTAAAGATCCTCTCCAATGGAAATGGTAGCTTATACATATTTGCAAAAATCGTATTTAAGTATTATGATATAAAAACTACCTAATATATTTTTATATTATTTTAAAATATAGGTGTAGGAAATATACTTTATTCAATGTATGAACTTTAGAACAGTTCAAAAAGTTGGGTCTAGTAGATCGCCTAAGTAATTTAATAAGTAGGCCCTAAGACAAATTATGTCATGTGAATAAATTATAATCTAATTAAATACAAGAAAATTTTACTGATTATCAAAAAAATGAGACTTGTTTCTATGTAAGAATCTTTTATAAACGTTTCTCATTTGCATTTAATTTCGAGCTGTTTATGCACATTATAGAGTAACATTGATCTTTGAAATATGATTAAAATTGATTTTTAAACATCATTATATTAAAAGCTCATATCTGAAACAACTTAAGTAAAGATTTTTCTATTCAATCAACTGAAAATAACTTAATCACAAATTGTTATTTCACGCAGAACTCAATGTTACATAACGGGTGATTGTTTGTTGTTTTTGTGCTAGTGCCGGACCAGCGAAAACTAATTGTTTTGTGTCTGAACTATTCGGCATTGACGAGTGTTCTACATTGATTAAGGTTAGGCTATTGCAAATCCCAACGTACGTAGGATTATAGTACGATAGAGGAAATGTAAAACTATATAAATAGAGGGCAAAATTATTTATATAATATATATATATATATCAACATATATGGATGTGTGTATATAACACACAAACGTATATGGATGTGTATTATAATATATATATATAATATAATATACGATATGGATGTGTATATATATATATATAACACGTATATGGTTATAAACACACGTATATGGATGTATATATATATACACACGTATATGGATGTATATATATATACACACACGTATATGGATGTGTATATATATATATATATATATATATATATATATATAATATTATTTTATGGATGTGTATATATATAATTATATAATATATATATATGGATATGGATGTAATATATATTCGTATATGATGTGTGTATATAATATATGATGTATAATATATATGGTGTATAATAATAATAGGATGATAATATATATATACACAACGTATATGAGGAAAAAAAACAAGGTTCAACTCAAAAAACATCTAGATAAGAGACAACGGCTAGAAAATGCCTATGACTATAAAAACTCAAAACACTGGTAAGTATTCAAAATAATACAAGTGGTAGCTATTAAGTTGCTTTAGTTTTGTTCTATACATTTTTACATACCTAAATGTACTAAGACAAAATATGTACTAAAATAAACTTTTATTTTATGTTTCTGAAAGAATAATGAATCGAAAATACTTTTCAATGACGAATTGGTATTTATTTGATCACTTAGTTTCAACAACCATATGAACAAAAATTATTTAGCCTTAAATAAACTAAATGTAATTTTCATAAATTCAACTTAATAGTGAAAATTCATAGCAGATAGCTTAAACTGCTAAATGCATGGTGAAATATTAGATTACACAAAACCAAAATCACAATTTGATGCTATCTTGAAAATATTACATACATATTTATAGTGTGGAAACGTGGACAAAGAAGTTTGTTTGGTTATTTTCTGATTTCTTTGAAGTATGAAAGCTTGGTTTTAAACCCGGCAATCTCTTATATCAGGTCTTTTTTCTATTTGATTTTTCACTTCTTCTTTAATAAAATATCAGAGGATTTTCCTCAAAAGGGAAATAATTCCAATGATTGCCAGTGTTTGGTAAACTAGACTTAAGTTAGGTTAAGATCATCATTGGCTCCAAAACCTCATATTCACTATAATCATTGCCTCATCTCATTGGGACATTGATTAGGGTTCCTACTTAGTTTTTTTCGTATGTTGTTTTACTCACAATATCCTATATTTACTAGACTGGTGGACAGGAAGATTAATTGTTAAGCTCATTTATTCTGGTTTGATGATGACAGAAAGGTAGGGGTTAGAATCATGGTTGTTTATTTTCAATTGCCTAAATCACTCCGTTCGTGTTATGAGAATTCAATTTCCTCAGACTTTTCCTTCCAAATCCTTGGTCCATTAGTGTAATTAATATTTATATTAAAAATGTAAATAAGATTTTAATGATATGATGAAAATACAACTATAGATTGCATTTTTATTTCATATTAATTAAAATATTTCACATTTTGAGAGTTTTATATTATAATATATTTTTGAGTAAAATTGATATAATCTAAAATATTATGGACGAAGCACCAAATTAAAGGTTTTTTGCTAAAATTTCTTCAAGATTATTATCAATATATATGTATTTTGGATAATGCATTATCCTCTATCCAGATTTGAAATGAAAATTTCAACCTATATTTATATTTAAAGTAGAATACATATGGATTCTGAATAAATTTTTAGCATTAAGTAGTTGTTTTATTCATTTCAAAATGTAAAATCTGAAATGTTTTTTTTCATGCCATAGGAAATAAAAGGACACATAATAACACAAATATTAACTTTTTCTCTTTAAAACTAAGCTTTGTAGCCCTACACATTCATAACAATAAAACCAATCACTTTCGGATGCACAATTTTAGCCACCGCTTCCTCCTGCCTGAAGCATTTAGGACATCAAACTAGGAGGGATGGGGATTATAATACACTTCAAAACATCAGAATGACATCACGTTTACATCCGCACACACACACACACAGATATTCCGTAAATATCTATAATTAAAATGGAGGTATAAAATGTGTTCTGTCTATGATACGAATTAAATCATTATTGGCAAAACCAACTGACCAATCGATGACTGAAATCAAGGAGAAATATATAGATAGTGTAACCACTAATTAATTAAAAATACTAATAATGTGGCTAATAATACCTTTGTAACAGTGCTTTACATGATTGTTTCCAAGAGATTAAGGGGGAATATTATACGCTATGGTATTTTCTATTGTTTAAAAAAAATTAACAAGATAAATTAATTAAAAATAATATTTGTAACATTATGAGAGTTCAAAAAGAAGAAAAGATTATTTTTCCAACTCAGTTTCTCTTCATTTATTTTTCCTCTTAATAGATACTTAATTTTACTCGTGACTGACTATTATATAAACAAAATCAAATTCATTATCTCATATATGAAACCACAAACTCGGAAGTTTTGTATATTGTTTTATAAGGGGAAATCAAATCCCCTGTAATTAAATAATTGTTGCACTATCTCTTGTAAATTTTCCAATTAAAACTTGAGATAAATATTTTCCAATTATTATATTTTAATTGAAATATACAATACTAAAATTATCAAACTACTTATATTTTAAAAGGTCCTATCAAATCCCAATTGAATTTTTACATTGATTATTATATTATGGGATGGTAGTAAAGTGACGTTAGCTTTCCTTTATCTCTTACAAATTAATTGAATTTAATCTGTAAAAAATAAATATTGATACGTTTTACATTGCGGAAGTTAACTGTGATATCTGTAATTATGTTTACAGCACCCCAAAAATATGTTTAATTAATTCAAATTTTTATTCCCTATATTACGGATATGTAACAAGTTTTGCCAAGTTTTTATACCTATCTTTTGAAGAAGTGATCATTAAAAAAATAGTAAGCTAGATATCTAAACTACTAAAAGTTTCAAGATTGGCCTAGCACAATAATGAGTACAATGGTCCTTTTAAAAAAGAAAATTAAACTAACAAAGGAATAAAGTTACGAAATTATCTTTTACTACATCCTATTCCAACATTAAATTTAAAAGTTGAAAAGTGTCTCAACACAGGATGATATTTGATGCCTGTGCCTGTATTTTAAATCTATTTTGGATGGCAATACATACATGATACAATAATGATGGCAATACATAGAAGAAATGATAATAAAGATGATGGAAGCCCATATATTTCCAATGTAATAGAACATTCTGCCAAATGTTGGGTGGAGTTTTAGTTCAGGGATAAGACAAATCGGTAGAGATAGGTTATGTAATTTTCTGTCTACCACTCCATTTAACATAAGTAGGTAGGGGAACATATTTCATAAGCATAAATCAATTGAATAGGTAACAAAAATCGATTTATTATACAAATATCGTAAAACGGTGATATGGCGTTACAAAATTTAATGATAGGACTTAACAACTCCAGAAAACATAGGAACTACCTGTAACAGGGGAAAAGAATGTGTCCATGGTGACACGTCAACGGTCAAATGGAAGTTAAGTTGTTAGTGGGGATTGGATTTCAAGACAGCCGGGCTAGCGCCAAACTTCTTCCTTAAAGGTCTAAAAAGAGAATATGGAGAGTTGGAAACACATAAAGCAAAACGGATAATCCTATAGGCTTCGTTACCAAATTACATGTCGGCCAAGCTACCTAGCTTGACTAGACAAAGGAATGACATCCAAAATAATAAATGGTAATGTGAATGTGTGGAATGCCAGGTCACCACCGTGGTTCGGATTCCACGTTAAACTGTAGGTCCTTCATTTCATCTCACAATCACCCTACCATTACACATTAGCGTAAGTGCGTATAACCCGAACGGGTAGTAAGACGCGGTGCTAATAATAATAATAATAATAATAATAATAATAATAATAATAATAATAATAATAATAAATGGTAAGATAATCGTAGGTCAGTTACACCAGTCTATGACTAAAAAGCAAGTGTCCATAGAAAATTATACTATGGCCGGTCTTTTCCTAGTGGGTACTGCCAGAGCACTCGATAGTACTTTTATGCTATTACCCACTTCTTAGGGTATTCGTCCATTCTAGTACACACCAACATTAAGTACATAGCCAAAGGAAGCGCCAACCAAGGGGCGAAAGAAAATACTATCTGTGTGGGCCACCATACAAACTTAACCGTGTTCCGCACTTTGCGCACCCAGAATAGTAGCACAGAAATTGGGATGGCAACACGAATGCTGAGAGATACTAAACATAAGACTATGTTCGCTTTTCTATCTCCACAAGTCTGAAAGACTTGGAAATTTGCAGAATACTTGGATCTATAAACAAGATTATCTCGGCGTCGAGGCGATGACTCCCATGTCCCAACCATCATGGTCAGCAGTACCTCCTCGAGGTGCTGGAGTAGAGGTTCCTTCTTCGAGGATATACAACAATGGACTACAATGCCGTAAATCTAGGGATTGCCCATTATATACGCTTTTTCTGACTAGCTAATTGGGCATGAAAGTAAGGAAAAAGGAATGGCAAGGGGAGGGGGGGGGGGGTATGGAGCAGTGGAGAAATAAGGTGCCAAGGAAGTCCTCTAGGGGAGTAGTATTTGTAGCTCGCGGCATCAGACCAGCGATAGTAAGTCCTTTCTTTAATGTTGAGTTCAAGGGTTCAGACGTCCGTTAAAACTGTCACGCCTTCTACTCCGCCATACTTGCATAACAGTTGTTGAAAGTATGGTAATCGAATCAGGGAACATCCACGTAATGTGAGTAGAACACAAATGATATTATTGCAGAATATATCACTTTTAATTTTCCACTTCGGATTCCATTGTATTATTTTAGCATTTGGTGCAGATTACAGTTTGTAGATGTCATTTGAATTAAGTGACATGCTACTTCCGATTTTAATATTATATATAAAATATTCTTTTTTTCACTGAAATTCTTACTTTAAATGCTTTTAAATTAATTTATTGAAATTAATATTGACCAAGACACTAATTGATAACTTAACCAATTTTTATTATTTAAAATGTAGCCATCATTAAAATATTTACAATTTGATTTGAATTATTCATTACAATATATATTATTCAAAAAGTTTTAATTTCTTTGTACCAAATCATTAAAATAATTGATTACATACTAGATTTTTTCCAAATTCTGCTAGTCCTTAAATGACACACTGGCTGGAAAATTCTTGCCGCACATGATTTAGTGTTTAATTTCACGTTTTGTTCATGAAATAAAACCAATGACTATGAAATAAATATATATTCACTGCAAATTAGCAAATATGGCCCAAATCTAGTAATCGTCTTGTCGATTGTCATGCTGCATTTATAAATTCATACAGTTATTTAATCAGATTACTGGTACAGTTAAAAGAGAGATTAGTTTGAATGTGTAGTTACGGTCACTAATTTGTTGTTTAAAATAATTGTACCTTTCTTTCATTTTTTATATATAATGTCATAATGAAATTTGGCTAAATGTTTTAGCTGAATGTATGAAAATTAGTAACATTAAGAGTTTTCAGTATAAAGGAGCATTTATGAATTGCTGAATGGATCTTATTGAAGTGAAGAGAGTATGCAAGAATATGAACGTGTGGAGAAAGTTAGTGAGGATGAATTAAGGAAGGATTTGGTGTTTTTATAGCTATATACACAGTTTCTTGCCTACCCTTTAAGGGAACGGTGGGATTAGATATTCATGTATGCGTGTATGTAAGTATGTATGTATGTATGTAATGTATGTGGTTATGTGTGTGTATGTGTGGGGGTGGGTAGGGGACTCGGGGTAGGGGGTGTATTGGGGGTGGGGTGTCATTGTAAAAGATTTCAAGCAAGGCTGAAATAAATGTTAGTTCTTGTAACCATTATAATTTTAATTATTTATTTTTAAAATGAATTGCTGTGATGGTGATGTTATCATTCGCTATGAGCTATTTTTATATTTTACTGCCCTAAACAGTATTTTTTTATCTTCAACATCAATGATAAAAATAGAAAATAACGCTAGAATAATACAAATGGAAACCTGTAGCATTTTAATCATAGGTCCTATTTTATGCATAAAATATAACATGAAAAGCTTGTGCTATATTAAAAAAAAAGTAGGTTACAGTCACTTATATAAATTAGAAATATTAGAAAAAACTGACAAAATAGATCTAGTTTTATAAATGAGGGTGGTATCCTTAAACCACTATGTTATCACTAGTTTAATTAATTTCATTGAAGATATTGAATAATTCTCTTATTATTATTATTATTATTATTATTATTAGCACCGCGTCTTACTACCCATTCGGTTATACGCACTTACGCTAATGTGTAATGGTTGGGTGATTGTGAGATGAAATGAAGGACCTACAGTTTAACGTGGAATCCGAACCACGGTGGTGACCTGGCATTCCTCACATTCACAAAATTCTCTTATTGATACACTATTTTGAACCTGTGATCCAAGCACAAAAGAGCCAGAATTATTTCAGGTCCTAAGACTGATTCTTAATAAGTTCCTCAACTACCAAACCTACCAATAATAGATGATATTCAAATATAAACTGTCAACATTTGTTTAAAAGTAGGATAGTTAAAATAACTTGGGCAGGAACATTGAAGTATTTCCTACTGAATTGTGTCTACTCCCATAAACTGTGTATAAAAGCCACCCACACTTGTTAAGAGACTTGACCTATTTAAAATAACACATGAATTGTTTTCTCCTCTCACTGATAAAAGTTATGTCCATACATGTTCATGGGAACCCTTTTGCATTTTAATGATGAATCGGAAACCATATTGTCCACAAACAACTCCCATTCATCTTATAACTATTACTATTATTATTCATATTTATTTATTATTTAGCACCGCGTCTTACTACCCGTTAGTTTTATACGCTTAAGTACTAATTACGCTAATGGATTAGGAATTGGGAAGGTTAAATTAAAGGAAGTGAACCCGCATTTGCGTGTAGGGAGAGTGGAAAACCATTTAGGAACCTCTCCCCCCCCCCCCAGTTCACCCGACCGAGATTCGAACCTCGATCTCCCCGTCCTCAGCAGTCGGGCTCAACACGACAAGCGTATTAGCCAACTACGCCACCGAGGCGGGTCATATTATTATAATTATTATAATTATTATTATGTTGGCTCCCTTAACTAAGATTTTAGTTTAAATTGATGAGTAGTATGGAAATGGGCACACATTGTGAATGCATTAAGAAAGTAGTGATTAGGCCAACTAATATTTATCCTTGCCAATGCTTAGCGAAGGAAGTCTAGCAAATTGAATTCATTAGCTACTATCATTTTATGATATTGTATTATAATTTATTTAGTTTTCTTATTAGTAAAAAAATATGATTTATAATTTACACCTCATGAAATTTATCAAATTACATTATATTACTTTTTTTTATATAAAATAGGGTAATTACATTAACCAATATAAATGCAATTTATCTTTAATATAACAACACTTAACTCCATGTTATATCATCTAAAATGAAAATAACATTAAGAATTAAAGTTATATATGTTGATCAAGTTCATTGCAACTTACATGGTGATGTTTTGAAATTTTCGTCCAGATAATACGTATTTGGATTGATATTCAACTACGTAATGGAGCTACTAGCCCTGTCATTTACATTGCTAAGCAAGTTACCATGGCTGCCAACACAATCTTTTATCCAACTAGCTACCCATTAAAGTTTGCCTGCAGTCAAACCTTTGTCCACCATTGCGTATGGTGCTCCAAATTAAATAATTCGTGCGTGACCTGCTAGTGTCATTTTTCAACTAATTAAAATACCGAAATACTAATGGATGTCAAACGTATATTAGGGATTTCCACTAGTCTTCAATATATGATATAAAAAGAAACTTTAAAACCTTCAACTTATATATGCACAAAAAGAGTATAGGTATTATATTAATAAAGTAGAATTCAAAATTTCTTAAACGTAAATATGTTTTTAAAATTAATAGTAAAACAAAGTATATTTCGTATAAGGATGTGTAGTATGATTTCGTTTAATAATATATCGCTCTTTATTATCTTATTACCACTTATCTAATACTGCTTTCTTCATTTATTTAATTTTAATATATCTATGAATAAACTGCACAGTTATGTGAGAATCTAAGTGAGTTTAAATTAAAAATTATTTTTTAGACAAATTATAAATTAGGTTTTAATAATTATATATTAATAGTATTAATTGTTGTTACTAGCAAGAAAAGGGGTTTGCCTAAACTTTACCCGAGTAAAGGCATTATTATTATTTATTATTATTATTATTATTATTATTATTATTATTATTATTATTATTATTATTATATTATTATTATTATTACCACCTTGCGTCCTCTTTTGGATTAACCAGAAATAAGTGTTTGAAAGGTGATATAAGCAAACCACACATCTTTATGAATCTAGCTCAGAACAATACAGGTAAACAAGTGTTTGGACTTATGCATTTTTTTATAATCTCGTACAATCCGTTTAACCTCAAAAGTAGCCGTCTTACCTTGATGAATTACACTATGACCCAATACTAGAACTATACCGTAAGAAAGTTAAGCTTGCTATTCTACAGGCTAAATTAAATGTAAAATTCAGTTATGTTTTGAATTATTCTAAAGTGGGTGCTGTGCGGGTTGCATAACAAGTCACTGAGTTTACATTTTATTGTCCCTACACCGTAGTTAATGGGCTGTTGCGTGGTAGAATATATATAAACTCAAATATAATTATAAATGCAAAAGGTATTGGTTCTCAATAAATGTACCAATTAGAGTAAAAAAACTTAGCTATTAGACTTATTAAACGCCGAGTATGTTTTATATTGTATTGGTTATCGGTTTTTATTATTGAGTAGCTTGCAGATGGCTGCCAGGGCATAGATATGCCACCATTCCTCTACAGCCAGTCATAAAAGAACCTCCCTATAACACCCTAACCCCTCATTTCAAATAGTGCACAACCAGACTGTCTGCTTTCTACACATGTATTAATCGCTCAATTTATTTGCAGAGCTAAAGCGATCTCTATTAGGAACTTTTTTTTTTACCGACGCTATCACAATATGCACTCGTTTCAATGCACACATTCTCTTAGCGTGTGTGTTAACGTTTATTTTAGGTAGATAATAGAAATTCATGAATATCGTGAATGTCAAAGTAATTGAAACTCAATTTTTAAAAATTGATAATTTTGTTTCATGCTGCACAATTTGTTGTAGTAGTTTAAAGATTTCACATTTTCAAAACATGTTTTATTCAATAGTAAAACAATAACATTATATGATTCAATATATTGTGTACTGTACTTATAATATAATGATTGGATATCATAATAGTCTAGTTAAGATGAAGTTACTTTAAAATTGTTTCAATAATTTATTAAAAATGGTGTCGGACTGGTGGGTATTACCATAAGTTGATTAAAATTCTGATGTTTTTAAATCATAATTGAGACTAGTAGTGGTGCCATTATTTAAATCGCATAGTTTATTACCATCTTAAAATTATCTGCTTATAATTTCTGATAATTTAATATTAATTTATGTTGATGTGATTTCAAATTAAAAGTTTAGAATGAAAATGTTCTTGGTATATCAGCGTTGTGATGTTTAAGAGATTTTGAGATGATGTACAGTATATTTGGTTGCCAAGGCTATTAATTCTAGAAAAACATTTAAAATTCTACAAAGACCAAATATAAACTTAAATAAGATTTTATTCCCTCTTATTCACGGGATTAAACATGACACCTTTTAATATAAAAGTGTATTTATTTTTTAAATTGCCCATAAATTTGGCTTTTAGTTTGATTATTTGAAATTTATTAAAATTCTCAATCCAAACTGTATCTTATTTGATTATGGATGCGTATTAAAACTTATAATCAAAATATATAATAATTTATAAAAAGAGTAGTGTTGAAAAGTGTTTATTTAGCAAGAGACGAATATATTATTTCTGTAGTTATTTATCGATTTGTCTGATTAGACTGTGTAAAATAATTATGTTTCTATTTGCTTGATTTTAAAATATCAATGGCCTATTATGGGTTATAGTTTAATTGGAATTATTAAAGCATAATTATTAGCTACATTTTTTAATGGTGCATAAACACCTATTGTTCAAATATAGTTTAGAAGGGTAGATAAACTACACGCCTAAGTGAACACATGAAAAATTCCAAAATCCCTGTCTTGTCTAGTTTGCTTATAATTGGAAGACCAAGGGGAGTCCCAGCTAAATTTATTTCCACTATCACCAAATCCCAGATATCGGTAAATTTCCTTAAAAATATACCTTCCTCTTTCCTTTTCCCCTAAAGTAAAATATGTTGATAGCCCACATATCTACTAAGACGAAGTGTATACTAAAATACATCTTAAAGGACTCAACAGTAAATTTAAAAAAAAATCATCATTGTTTTCTTTGGCATGTGAAATATTATTTGAGATAAAACCAGAATTATTTGAAAATTTCCTTTCCCAGAAAACCAACGCAACACGGTGTGCAAATACAAACCAAATATACGACCTATCACATACTGTAGAGATTCAAATATATATCCGTTATTAAATCCAAGCTATAAATTAATGATATGTTGCGATATAATGGGAAAAAAGTAGCTGAGAGGGAAGCATTTTAAACACAGTCTGTATTTTAATGGGATGTGAAGTGCAAAAATCGCAAGGGAAATTTGTAAAAGGTTCGGTTTGGTGTCAGTGTGGTGCCTATATATGTATATATCCAACCAGCAATGCCCCTCTGTTTTGGGTATCATTAATTGGATCGCAATGCACAGTCTATTGATCATTTTTCTTACTACAGTCTGGTTCAACAAAATACTGAGCCATCAATTTGAATAAAGTTTTAAATTATAATATACTAATATTTTGTCACCAGAACAATGAATATTTGTAAAGAAAAAACCATGTATTAATTTATCATGGTCATTATTACGTTTGTCACAACTAGGAGATATTTATGTAATAAATATATTTTTACTTGTTTGCAATTTTTAACGCAGCTAACTTGGAAACTGGTTCCAATTTATTTTTAATGAATCCAGCTTTAAAATGATAGTGTCGGCTTTGGTGTTCTCATAAAATCCGTTTGATACATATTTAATATAAAATAATTATGATTGATTCTGTGATTAGTTATTATAAAAATAGGTCTTCTTTTTAAATTGTTTTTATTAATATGTATAAAATAATTCGTACAAGCATACACACATACACATGCATATATAATCACGCCACCTCCTTACGGGTAGGCAAGTATCTGTGCATGTATCTCAAAAACAACTAATCGCACTGTTTTCATCTTCACTAACATTCTTAACACTCCCCTATCCTTGCATACTTCCTTCTATTCATCAATATTCATACAATGTAATACATAATCTTTTAATCCTAAAACTCCTAGTGTTTCTCTTTATCACACATTCATCTACAACATTTATCTAAGTATTATATGGCCTATAATTCCCTTTTATTCATACACAATCTACCTTCATATATTTTCTTCGTCAGTCGATCAACATTCATCCTCTCAACATGTCCAACTAACGTTAGACGCTTCTTTCACATTGACCTATTGTATTCTCTTTCAAACCCCTCTCATTCAGCACACATTCATTACTGACTCTGTCTCTATGTGTTCTTTCACATAGATTTATTAAATATTTCTTTCCAAATATATTCATATTGTTGTGTTTCTTTTGACTAACACACATTTCACATTCATAAAACAATGTTTGTGTCAACAAACTTTTATATACTGCCATCTTTGCCTCGTTTGATACTACTTCCTTCTTCGCAATATACCACATATATCTAACTACTCTCTTACATGCACTCATCCCTCTGTTAATTTCACCATTTATACCTCCATTTTTACAGAACCTTCTGCCCAAATACACAAAAACATTCACTTGCTCTAACAATTTCCTATTTATACTAAGTTGAATTTCTTTTCCTTATCTGTCCTTATATAAATTATCACCTTGGTTTTGGAACATCTATACCAAGATCAATTCTGCTTGTTATCATATTAAAAGGATGTAATGCCTTCTGCAAGTCTGTTTCATTATTAACCAATAATACGCCATCATCTGCATGTAACACACTCTCTCATTCACATTGTCTATTTGTACACCAATCGCTTCCTCACAAGTATCCCTCATACACCTTTCCATTAATACATTAAACAACTGTCGAAATATGACACATTCCTGTCTAACACCATGTTCAATGTCATAACCATTTGCTCAAAGCTCCATCGCCCTAACGCACGCTTTGCTTCTCTCTCTCTCTCTCTCTCTTCTCACACACACACACACCACGATAATTGCATTTACTAATCATGCATCCAACCATACTTTCTCAAAATGATCTATACCATGTTCCTACTCACGCAATCTTGCGCCTTCTCCAGATCAACAAATGCACAATATATTTTCTTCCTTACTATAATATTTTTCTCAATCACTTGACGCAACGCAAATATATGGCCAATGCAACCTCTACATGGCATAAAACCACATTATAGCCCCAAATATTGAGAGCAGTTTTTTTTTACTTACCATTTCATTGGACTATCTCCCAAATACTTTGCCTGGAAAACTAAACAAACAAATTGCCCAATAATTCTTACATTCACTCTCACTGTATTTGCTTTTGTACAAAGGAACAGTGACAGCATTTATCCGGACATTAGGAACATTTGAAATATCAGTACACACATTGAACTACTCACGTAAACTGGCAAGTAGTACCAT
Organism: Timema cristinae; assembly: GCA_039000515.1. Taxonomy (NCBI): domain Eukaryota; kingdom Metazoa; phylum Arthropoda; class Insecta; order Phasmatodea; family Timematidae; genus Timema; species Timema cristinae. The sequence goes on along the minus strand of JBCFYV010000024.1, from coordinate 37,783,749 downwards.
ACCCACACTTAAGCATTTCACTTGTGATCCCATCAACGCCTTCATCTTTACTATTCTTTAACATTTTCATAACTTTTAACACCTCAGCCTGGTTATTTATTCAACTCGTTATAACATTTCCCCTATTTTCTGTTAATTTCTCTACGCTTTCACCATAGAAATGCTCAAAATACCCCTCCATTGCTCTCTTATACGGTTTTAATCCTAGATCATCTCACCACGTTCATTTTGAATACCATAGGTTTTTTTCTTGCAATCATTGTTTGAATATATTTATCTACTTCCAGAACAGCTACTTATTTCCTTCAAAATCATTCTGCTTCTTTATTCTTAATTTAATTTCACTCCTTCTATACTCTCCTTTATTAGTTCCTTTACATTTATAATTTTCTCTTTGTATATTGATCATAGAGATAAATAATAATTTTATTAAAGTAGTTTAACAAGTCATAAAAATAAATATATTCAATAAATTGATAATTTAAAATATTCGAATATTGATAACATTTTATATTATCTTACATTCGTTTGGACAAGGACATTAAAATTTAAAAGATCGTATATACATATAGTATCAGAGTTTAGCACATCTCGTCACCTGACAGCCATGTTTGTTGAATACGTGCTCAGCTTAACCCTTCTTTATGTATTTTTTTTTCACTTTTCTTTCCTCGTATCCTTTTTAAAAGTGGTCACGTACCACCTATGTGGACGACATCCCTAACAAACACTACGACTAACTTTAACCCTTCCTCTGTTCATCTCCCCTATCCCCCCCCCCTGGCCTTTTCCTACCGTACGAGTAGCAAGGAGACGACGCACGAGCTGTTGGTGACATTGTGATTATAGTTCACCTTTTCTCCGCTAGTTTCTCTGGCTGCTGCGCGTCTCCACAAGCTAAGTTCTGCCACTGACAGTTTTCAACCCCCTCTCACTCCAATTTGCTCCCATTCTGCAATCCCTTGTTCTTATCTTCTTTCCCATTCAGAGCAGCTTTGTTGTTTGTTTACTTCTTGTTCACTCACATTGTTCTCCTTGCGTATTTGTTTTGATTTTATGTTAAAAAAGACAGTTGGAACTGTCCAGTACTAGCCAATAAAAGTTGAAAATATCTAAATAGGCAAAGCAAGAATATAAACGTTTATCACTAGTTTTATTATAATATTAGATACCATAAGAATTTAGATTTAATTATTTAATCATATAATTAATTTTTATAAATACAAACCTCTTCAGTGGCTGCATAGTTTATGACGTCTATCTTGCAATGGACTTGACGCCAATGACTTAAAATCGGGGTTTGGAACACGGTTGGATGTAATAATGGTAGTTATTCCAAAATGGTTTTTCACTCTCCCTCCGTGTAGATGCGGGTAAGCCTCATATGAATAAAACTTTCTCAACCCTTAATGATTGGTTAAGTAAGTGTTTGAGCGCATGGCTTGGGGTACGAGAAATAGAATGGGGGAATGTTATTTTCCCCGGCATGGCTTGTAATCAGTGAAACTACCAAGTGCGTCAAAATGTTACTTTATATTTCCTGACTGCAACTATACGTACGCTATACAAAATTAATCATATTTTTGTTGTATATTTTATCTTTGAAAATTTGGAAATTATCGAGAGAAACAAGGGAAGCCTTGCGTAGTCTTTCCTTCGTAGACCGCACATAACTTCCCCCGTTTATTTAGTTACTTTCCAAATTTTAAAATAATAATTATTATTATTATTAGCACCACCACCTACTACTCATTTGGGTTGTATGCACTTACGCTAATGTGTCATGAGTGGGTGATTTTGAGATGAAATGGCCAACCTACAATTTAACGTGGGATCCGAACTATGGTGGAGGTCTGGCATTCCCCACATTCACAAGCTATGAGTAATACACGTCTTGTCAGAGGTGAAAGAAGGGTTTGGTAATCAGATAAATCTGTGTGAGGACCGAGGATTGAAACCCGGACCCCCAGCCCAAAAGTCTGACACCTTATCCCTAGACCACCAGGTCAACCAATATTAATGGTTGTGTCCTCTTATACACGATATTTACAGTACCATCATAGAAAGAAATACAATTTACTGTTCGATTAGACGGTGTCAAATATCTCATAAGCTAACATCAGACGAATTTTCATAGTGTCAACTTTTGGTGATCGTGGCTCGATCCTGTTCAGGTGCATTGAGAGTGAGTTTTCCTTAATAGTTTCCCACTCTATCCAGAGAAATGCTAGCTATCCAACTTTTAAATAACTTCCATAATTCACTTCTGGGAGGTGGCATTTTTTAACCACATTCATCTTTTATATACTCTATCAAGTTAGATTATTACTATTGACAAACAATAGAAGAATTGACGCCTTGATCTGCTTCATCTTCTCAAACAACGCAACAACGCATATAAACTTTTCTGTTTCATTTGCTTAGGGCACCCAAAATTTAACGGAGTTCATTGCGTTCTACAAAAGCTTATTTTGTTTAATTTGTGATGACCGTGATCATTGATAAAGGATTTAATAGTCAGTCACTAATCATCCCACCCGCCTCTGTGGCGTTGTTGGCTAACACGCTAGACGTGTAGAGATCGACTGCTGAGGACGGGGAGATCGAGGTTCGAATCTCGGTCGGGTAAACTGGGGGTGGTTTTTCCTAAATGGTTTTCCACTCTCCCTCTACGCAAATTCGGGTCACTTCCTCTAATTCTACCAGCCCAATTTCTAATCCATTTGCGTGATTAGTACTTAAAGCGTATAACCCAAACTGGTAGTAAGACGCGGTGCTAATATTATTATTATTATTATATTATTATTATTACTACTCATCCCATAGCCCAATCGAGCATCAGGATGTATTAATAAACCAAGATGATAGAATAGCTTTGAATTATGATAAGCTAAAAGAGATTGAATTATAGAGATGCTTCTTCCTTATCATGCAGAAAATGAGTGATTACTGAGAATTGAGAATTTTTTTAATTTGTTCTTCTTACTCACTCCAATTAGTAAAGATTTAATTCCAGCATGAGTTAAGATAGCAAAAAAGTTTTCTCTTGATACCGATCCGATACCGTATTGTGAGAACTAATATCACTAAAAGTACCGGAAAAAAGTATCTAGTAAAAAAATACTTTATCGAGAGGAAAATATCGATATTATTAAAGTATCGATACTTTTTTCACATCTCTAGTTACACGCTCTAGCTGAAGTTAACCTATAATAGAAACTGCAACAAGTAATAGCCAGGTTTATGAAACTTTGTTGTGTCCTGCTCCATTTTGGGAGTACAATAATTATTAATAATATAATTAATATTACCTATATTTATATTTCAGAAACCACGTAAAACTATGCTACAAACTAAATAGGACATAGGTTATCTTTATCTTTTAAAAAAGGAGTCTCCAAACTACGGCCCGTGAGCCACATCTGGCCTACTACAAGATTATTTCCGGGCCGTTCCAAGATTTTATCAAAAAACAAATTAATTGTTTCTCTTCGTAATTTAATAACAACGCAGTTTATTTGGCTTGTCCAGTTTCTGCCCGCAGGCGTGCTTCCCCCATGACACTAAGCCAGAGTGCTGTCGGAATTGCAAAACCTTATTTTCAGTCGCAGGCGCCATTCCTTATACCAACAACAGAACGTCTCGACTGTGACGATTTTTAGGTAGTTCCAAGTCTCTCAGCAGAGGGTTATCAAACGAAAGTTCCGAATGATGTTACCTAATTTAAAAACAAGTAATTACATTGACCAATTATTATAAATATTATTTATTACATATAAATAGATTCATTTCTCCCAGAGAAGAATCAACGTCAATCACTTTTATCAAACATTGACTGGCCTTGGAAAATGGACTTTTTTTTATAGACGTGACTGTCCATATGACCTGAATCTAAATTTGCATGTTGAAACAAATTAGATACATGATCTTTTTGCGCACGCAAAGCTATTCAGGGCAAAATTAATGCTACTTTTAGAAAAGGTGAACGTTACTTTGGCCCGCAAAAAATTGTAAAATATATTATGTGGCCCACATAGTAAACACCTTGGATACCCCTGCTCTAAAGTAAAGGGAACTACTGTACCCCACTCATACCGTCCATACAGTTTTTGTCCAAGCAACTGGGTTAGAACCTTAGGGGACCCAGACATTATCGATATTTTCAAAGCTCTACATAAACTGCAATAAAGACAATACTGAAATATTCAAGATCTAGCAAACTTCATCTGTGACAACCGTACAAAGGCGTTGTTAATTATTTGCACCCGTAGGGAAAACTAGTTCTAAAAAAAAAAACTTTACGATTTCTTTTACCACGACCTTTTATCTTTTTCATTACATTTCTTCTACCTTCATCTTTCATTCATATTCTTTAACTCCCTGAAGATTGTCTTCTATTCCATTGCATTCTTTCTCCTGGTAATTCGATTACAAGTATTTTAAATAAGTTCATGGACGAGAGCAAGAACCGTAAATAGAGAAAGCATTATTCAACCATAGAAAAATTAGTGATAAAGTAACATAACATTACTCAAAATATATTTTTTATTGAAACTATTTATAAATTAACAATTATTTAACACAGAAATATTAGCAGAACACACTTGTATTATAATTTTTACATGATCAACGGTTTTTTCCCAAATACAAAATTTCAAGAGTGATTTAATACAAGCAAACTATGGAAAATGTTGATTTAAATATATTATTTTTACAACATTTAAAATGTATCGGAATATAATAGCATTGATAATTGTATATTAATGAAAGTATAAGCAGTTATAAAATAACTAACAATCTAAGGTTCTTTAAATTTTATCTTCAGCCTTGTAGTAACTTAACATAACATTAACGATTCTTACTGTAGTAACTTCATTAGAGTGTTAACGACTCAAAACGAGTGATAAATTACTGAATCCAACATGTCATAAGGTATTTATATTGTTTTGTTTTTTCATCTGAATTTAAAACTAAATCAGATAATATATACAGATGTATTATATATAATACAGCGTGTATAATAGGAGCAAAATAAATTTAAATTTTATCTAGTAACTTTATACCTGTTAAAATTGACAACACATATTTTTAAATAAGTTGCTGAGAGATCGCAGTGCTTAAAATATTGTATTCAAATAATGAAACCTCCTTTACCTAACCAATCAAACAGAAGGCTAAAATAGTAAAAAAAAAATTACTAACACAGAGTGAGTCGTTTGAGTGAATTTGTTCCCATTGTCTGAGGACAGACACCTGTAACTCAAAACACGCAACTCATCTGGTTGTGGAAATAATTATTATACGTCCGTCCTCATTCTATAAATATATAAATTTCAAAAAGAATAAATAATAAATAACAAATAAACAAATATACTAAGGGTAATCTAAAAAGGTAAACTCAACTATCTATAACATTAGGAAAAAAACAAGAAATCAGTTCTGGATGTTTATTCATAGAAACTATAATTCTATAAGTGTATGTATTTCAAAAGATAAAACCATATATGATGGTACAAAGAAAACAAATACGATAGGCGTAGAATGGGTAAATATTTAAGATTAAATATGTGTATAAAGGTAAATATAATGATTATATCAAAGTTAAATATATCATAACATTTGTAAATTTACTAAGAAATTCAATAAATTTAATTTAACCATTAGTTCTCATGAAACCTACTCGTTAAAAAACGTTATATAGCCCATGTTAAAAAAACTCTTTACAAATTTATAAGAGTATTTCCACTAGTCGTAAATATATACAACTACAAATTTAGAACCAGACTCTATTCGAAGTAAGATCAAAAGTATCAAGACTTCTATCATCAGTCATTATCAACAAAAAGTCTTTAATTCATTTTCCTGTTTTAGAAGACACAAACCTAAATGAATATATAATCAAGAAATGACTCGATTGCTCAAAATGTAATTTAAAATAATAAGTTAATATTTCCCTTAATAGTAAAATATAGGATGAGAATTCACAAAAGTAATATTAACCAACAAACCGGATTATCAGATCTTATTACAGTGATTTTTTCTATTTGTCTTCCAGACCAAATAGCGATGTTCAAATTTCGACATGTATCGATCTTAGCTGATATATATAAGTTCAATATAAATCTCTGAACAAATCTCATAATTTTAATTATCATCAAATTAAATTCCAATCTATGATACCAGAGTATATTAATTTATATATATATATATTTATATATAATATATATATATATATTTATTTATATATATATATATATATATATATATATTATTATATATATATATATATATATATAATTGGCCGAAAGATTAATTTTGACCAAGTTACATAAATTAAAAATCGTCTAAGCCGAAGAGAACATTTGTTCTTAAATTTTATCAAATGCGCAGCTAAGGCTACGTATTTCCCTATCTACGAGTCAAGTCCAAGAGTGCCGGACATGTTGCCATAACGGAATTATACCCGATGAAAACCCAAAGAAATATAGAAGCCAAGGAATAAGGTGGAGGAATCACATTTGAATCGCAAAGGTGGGCGTGGGGGGATATATACGCGCGACAAACATGGCTCTGAGAATGAGCTTCAAGATACCAGAATGTTCTCCGATAGTGGAACTGGCATTACTTCCTTTCTTAAACTCTTAGGAAAGTTCCAGTAACCCATGACCTCTAGCGGCCGCTGTTCAAACCTGGGCGGGTCGGTCAGTCCATCACGCACCACGGTTAAAGTCCGTCCACGATAGGTTTTTACCTGTATGACAGTTCCAAAATCATATGTTTAGGTTTTGGGTTGCCAACACTTGTAAAAGATCACTGTTTTGTTATAGATGTAAAGATCTTTAATTACCTTTTAATATAACATTTAAAATAACGTAAACTTAAGTTTTCTCATACTATTTCATTTTTTTTAAATAATTTATTTTTATCAAACTCGAAACAATATTTTTAACATAATTAAAAGTAACTATTCTTAGTTTTGGAACGTTATTTTTTGTAATATAGTGCACACATCCATACCATTTAATACAGGCATCGTATTTACATGGAAAAGAGAAAATTGTTATCATTTTTCTTACACACAATAAATGATTTTATGATTATTTTACCTTATTTTGAAATATTTAACTGAATAAAATATTTTCATAAACTGCGTTTCTGTATCATTATAAAAAAACTTGTTTACCGTCATGTTCAACCACATGGTTTAAATTCGTCAGTGGCCATTTTGAAGCTATGTTCGTTAGAATTTTTGTGATTTTTTTTTAAGTTGAATAAAACGATAATAAACTTTGTGTCCGTCTAAATAAAATATATAAATAATATTGGCATAAATTACTGTGGTTAGCTATAACATTAATATATTACCATCTGTTTTCATTACAGTCATCCAAAGTGATGTCAGCTGGTGGCGTAGTGATATATTAAGGACTATTTCAAGTAACATTTCGAGCTGACATCTAGGTAAACTTAGGTCGTGAATGAATTATATGCTTGGTTGTGTATTTGTTGTGTCGCTGAACCATAGTCAAGAGGTGCTGGAATGGTGAAGTGGGGTAGGTAGTTAATTTCCCTTCGACTGGTTTCTTCTTTAATTGTAGCAAATGCTAATATAATGAGCAAATTAATTTGATTCAGACAAATTTGATTTATTTAATTTTAGCTCCACCAGTTAGGGCTCTACGCATAATTATGAATTACACCACTAATTTTAGGGATGAGGAAGGTTATATTTATAGGAAGTAAATCCACATTTGCGTTAAGAGAGATTGGAAAACCATTTATAAGTAACCACCCTAATTACGCGTGACTGGTATTGAACCCCAATTTCCCAGTAATCGGCAGTCCATTCTGTTGCGAGAGGGAGACTTACTAAACTATTCGATGATTGGCACGGGTTTCAGACAAATTAAAGGGTATCAGAATACTCTCTCTGAAATATTAGTTTCTAAATAAAATTTTATATTATCTCGTCAAAATTATACTAACCCGCTTTGGTGGCCACGTGGTGTTTTGCACTAATCTCGTGTTGAACTAGATTGCTGAAGACGGGAAGATCGGGGTTCGATACCGGTCGAGTGCACTGAGGAAGGTTTTTCATATATATTTTACCACTCGCCCTCCACGCAAATAGGGGTCATTTATTCTAAAATAAACCTTCCTAATCCTTAACCCACTAGTGTAATTAATAAATAGGCGCATAGCCTGAACATGTAGTAAGATTTGGTGCAGTTAACCTGATGGTTGAAGGGTATATAATAGCTTACTAGTACATTTAATCCTTGCCAGTCTCTTGCAACCAATCCACGAGCCGCCTCTGCTGTAAACCAAGTTTACAATCGCACACTTCTAGTTGAATTTGACTCCCTACATCCTTGTCTCTGAGGCTATCGTATGGTGGCAGTCAACAGCGTTGAAGGGAGGTTTCAGAAGGGGTGAAGAGAAGGGTGAGGAATTCACAGCGAGTGTCGTTTGATAACCCTTGAGAATATGCAATGTTGGCGCTAACTCAATAACGTCTTCCTTGCTGCTGTTCGAAAGTCCTGCGAGAGAGGTAAAACTCCCAAGTGCTCACTAAGACCGTGCTTATATCAGGTACTTGACAATGTAAGAATACGTTGAATTCAGGTGGAGGAGAGAGATTACCTTTAGTATGAAGAATGGATTCTCCTAGAAGAATAGAATCTCTTTATAAAATAATATTTTATTAGTTAGTGTGATCCGACACCTTAGCTCAGTCGGTACTATATCTTTATACTGAACTAAGTGTCCCGGTTGGATTCCAGAGATGGTCGAGACATTTTTTGTTGGTGAAATGTAGGTTTACCCTTTCATATTTATGAACTAATTGCCATGGACTGGATGTTGTGTATGTCCTAGTCTTATAAGGCAAATAAAGCTACAAAAAGCCTAGACAGTAAGTAATGGAAAATATATGGCTTGAATAAAAAAGTGACTCAGGCCTCAGGCTGGAAACATTAATGAATGTAAGCAAAAGAAGATAGTTTATATATTATTTTATCGGTATTTTTATCAATTAATTGGGTAGTGTGATTAAATTTCACCTACCTTGTAAGTTCTTACATCGACTGATTACTTTATTACCTTATCTCATAGGTTACACAACGAGGGTACAGTAAAACGGTAGGAAATACGGGTTAAAAGATACTTTTATTTTTGTGCGATGAACGTTTATACCATCTTAAAATATTATTTGTGTAGTTTGATTGGTATTAAAATTATTCATAAAATCTTACATTTGCTTATCACATTACTTGGTGTAATATTCGTTTACCCTGTAGCTTACTTTACTTTATTCCACTTTGGTCATTTTATTAGATGGGGGCATGGTGTAATCCGTAAATATAGAACTATTTACTACCTTTCAGAGTAAACTGAGTGTACTTTTAAAATAGTGTTTAGTAAAATTATTGACTTAATATATTACCTTCCTACTCAGTTAACTATATAACTAGAACGAGTGTTCATACGGTTTAAAGCGTCATACTTTAGCATGCACCAAATTTTTATTGATGCATAAGTTTGGATTTGAACTCTGGTCTATTTGTTTAGGTTTTTTTTCTTCAAAATGTGGCTTTTTATCACCTTGGTTTTCCCAGATTCCCCATACATCTATCCTTAAGTCCATTCTCCTCACAATTACACATATGGTAATAAAGTTTTCAACCCATGATTAAACCTAAAATATAACTGGAAATTTGTTTTACAAATTAAAACGTTCTAAAGTTTGGTTAGTGGCCTTTAACGATAAGTAGATTTTAAAATAAGTTATTTGTTTACATTTGGTTAAAAATGTTTGTGGAAAGATTAATAAAACTTAATTAATTTAATAAATGTATTTAATTATTGATACATTTATTTAAAGCTGAATCCTACACTATCTTCACCAGTCCTTTGGAGAAACATCAATTTGTAGTCAGTTTGATAAACATATCTAAGTCGACCTCGATGGTATCTGAGTAAAGTGCATGCCTTGGGACCCGATGTTTCTTGGGTTCAATCCCAGCTGGGTTCAACGGATTTTTCCTGAGTGATAAAAATCCGCAGCACAAATTCCTTTGGAGGGAAAGTTAAGCCATCGATTACATGTCGATTGTGGCTTGGGAAGTATGTGAAAATACCTTTTCCGGCCCAATGATAGGCTTTTTCGCTCTTGCTCACAGCATTATTTGTGTTCTGATATAATTGGTTGGTTCAGAAATTGCACGTCGAATACCTCAAATAATGTTTTAAGAAACTATACCAATTGTAGCTAAAATTGTACTGAAAAACCTTTTCTCAAGTGCTTTTCTAGATCGGAACAAGTTTTGTTAAATAATCTGTCTTTTATGTTTAGTAATGTATATGTTGGTTTTTTCCTACATTTAAATAATTAAACACTAACTTTATTTTATTTACTCATATTTTACCAATATTTTAAACTAGTTATGATATTAAAACAAAATATGTAAAGCTACTGGGAAAAAGTATTATTATTTACTAATCATCTAATTTAATTTTGTCATGATTTATTAAATAAAATGTCTTTATCATGTTAATGAAAAAGGAGCTAATCATGATTAAATATAAAAATTATTTGCGGAAACATTCAAAAATGAGTTGAGGAACCAATGAAACATGAAAAGATAATATTATGTGTGTCTATTATCACAAGAAATTGTTATCCCTTAAAATTTATAAATAAAATAGTCCACACACACAAAAAATAGATTCAACATCCCAAATTGTATACAAAATGTCTCCGTCTTTCTTTCCCTTTTGCTTGCCGTTTTTTTTTTCCTTCGTTCCATACTGTAGCCTTTCCACGCAAGTTTTATAAATAATAGCCGCGTGATTGTCGACTACAGCGCTACTGTTTTGTGAAGCGGTCACAGTTGTCGACTGGAGCATTTATTCATTACTCGCTGAGAAATCTACGCTCCTATTTTTGTTTGGTGACCCCTTCCCCTTCTTAATCCTTTTAATAATAAAAAAAAACTTTTCTCTTCAACGTACTCACTTCCTATACAAATTGTTTCTTTTTATTTTATGAAAACATACCGTTTTGCCAGAAAATGATGAGGAATGTTCTATACGGTCAGTTGATTTTACCACCTCTTATTTATACCCCACTGCCACACGTAGCAAACTTAAACAAACCAGTTCACATAAAGCAAAAATTATTTTATGGAAGGTTCTTTGTTAACATGGTCATTAATAATTAAAAATACTCGCTTTCAGTGGCCGCTTGGTCTAACACAATACTCTTGTAGTAGACTAGACTGTTGAAGTCGGAGAGATCGGGGTTTGATCTTGGTCAGTCGTACTAAGAAGGATGGTTTTCCACTCTCCCTTGACTGAAATGTTGGTACACTTCTTCTAAAATTCAACCTCCCTATTCCTAACACATTAGTGTAATCAGTAAATAGGCGTGTAATTCGAACATTTAGTAAGAATCAGTACTAAAAACTATTAAAAAATTATGTGTGGGAAGGATTTATTTTTATAAATGATTTCCCACTTTCTTTACATGCAAATGTACTCCAAACTATACTTTTTCCTTATCCGTACTCCATTAATTTCGTTAAATGTCATTTGGGTAGATGAGTGATATCACGCACAAGATAAAAAATAAAAATGAAACTTAAATAAATATAAAAATAACATTAATATACACCCGGCAATATATAATGACCTCAGTTTAATAAGGCAAACAATGCTATCATCATAATTATAAAATTATTTGTAAATGTTAATTTTCTCAATATTTCATTAGCACAACCTACGTTTGTAAATATATGGTCTGTAATGAAATGTAGCTGTTATATTTCAGAGTTTTTCCATAGAAAAGGGTGTTATTTATAAAGGGTCACTTAGAATGTAAGCTCCCAACACCTCGATCATCACTCATAAATAAGTCAGGTTGGTCACAAGCGATTTTATTTTTATTCAAGTAAATAACAAATACAACTCTGAGAGAGTGATGTATGAATAGCGTTAGGCACTGAATCCATAAACAACAATCTATATTTAACAATAACATAAGAAATATGGAGGACGCAGTTTCACGCTCTCAAATGGCGACTCAAAATAAATCATACAATCTGCAGTAAAATTGACCTTCCGTATAAATATCTTGATAATAAAAATAATCGATAGTCAAAATCAAAAATCAAAACTAATATAAGTTAAAAGGATATTTACTCACCACCACTGACGGTTCTCAAAGAGTCTGAACAGTAAACAATGAGTTTCCAATAAAATATCTCTCCATCAGTAATTGGGCATAATAGAAATAAACTAGGATATTATTTAGAAACATATGACTTAACTGTCATTATTAACGCTAAACATTAAAGCCCATATTACAGAATAAACATGCAGATTCACAGCCTACATTTAACTAACATAGTATAAACTTTCAAAATATGTAACAATAATAAATTATCTTCCACTAAATAACAAGTAATATAATCTTTAAATGCACAAAAATCGGCAGAACTAAAGTATGACACTGCCAGAATTAATAATGGACCTAAGATTGTGGTACTCGGAGATATTAGCCTATCCGTGAAGTGGATGAAACAGAATGTAAGTTAAATAATAGGAGTTCTCCTAAAACATCGCAAAGAAATGTCAGACATGCAGTTTGGTCAAACCGTGCAAAGATATTAAGCTTCTCCATGGTCTAAAAGAAAATTAAAATAGACCAGGTACAGTTAAAAATGATTAAATGAAATATAGATAATCCTGAACGATAATTTTGAATGATTACAGCAACATGGAATTTCGAATATACAGATGTAAACCTATCCTAGGACCAAGGTTTCTCACCTAGTAATCGTAGTATAATGTGTGTGTGCATTACAGAACCCTGCCATTATATATCCGAAAAATTAAGTCATCGTGTTCTAAAGGCGTGAGGACCAAAGGAGGAGGATAAAGTAGGTGGGTAGCATTTTTCCAGAACATGCTCAAACAGTACACGAGTTTTTTAAACCCATGACAAACAATAGTTCTTTAGTTTCTGAACACTTCCGATGGTGTGCTTCCAGTTAGCGCATATCATCCATCTTCTTTTTCTTGGGTGCGGCACAATTATCGTGACGAGGAGCGAACCACGGTGATTCAAGTTAGTCCGATATTGGCAGTGCCGCGATGTGTTAGTGGAGTGGAGCCTTGCTGAGACGGGTCAACTGGACTAGAATGGTGAGCCAAACTATCTTTTTTTTCTTTAGGCGTTGTAACAGGGTTACAAGAAAATAAAAACATAATGCATTGCAGAGAATAGGCATAGTAAAACTTTCTCGTACCACATATCAAATACAATCTTGACAAATATAGGCTGTGCCAATAATTCATTAATCAATGTGTATTTCTACTTCATAAAAACTTTTCAATCTTTTTAAAAAATATTCATCTTTAATTATTTTATTTATTTAGCACCACGTCTTATCTAGCCATTCGGGTTATGCGCCTAGGTACTGATTACTCTAATGAATTAGGAATTGGGAAGGTTGAATTTAGAGGAAGTGAGCCCACATTTACGTAGTGGGGGAGTGGAGAACCATTAAGGAAAAACCACACCAAGTTCACCAGACCGAGAGTTGAACCTCGATCTTCCCGTCCCTACATTCAAACTCAACACGAAACTAGCTGGTTAGCCAACCTGAACCCCGAGGAGGTCATATTTAATCCCTTAACAAAGTTATTATCCTTGATTATTAAGTATATTTTTATTTTTTCTTATTTTTGTACATTATGTCTTACTATAAGTTTAAGTAACCGCGTATTCACATTAATTGAATAGATATTAGAAAGGTTCAATTTAGTTAAAATGCACTATAATTTACGTGAATGGAATGTTTAAGACTTATTTAAACCGTATCTCCTTATCTTTAGAAATCTAGTCTATTACTAATGTGACGCCTTATACCATTACACCATTTATTTGGACTAATTGGTAGATCTAATTAATTTTATAATAATATATTATATAGAAGACTTACTAGGCTGCGGGTTAATATGCAAGAAAAACTGTCAAAAAAATTCTTGGGATTATGCACATAAAACTGAATAAATATGTGATAGAAACATAAAAATATACACAAACAAAAGGTTCGATCATAATTAAAATGTTGTAAAATTTTAGGTCATAGCAGCTTACAGATTGTGATTTTGTGTTTCTAATTACAATAAACCACTTATTTCTCAAGTCAGGAGTGAATTTCCCGCTTCCTCTTATCTTTTAAAATGTGACTGTACTGTACATTAGAAAGCTCCTCTTTACATCGCACGTAGTGAAGGAACGAGACTTGAAGTGGGTCAGCTCTGAAGAGATATAGTCAGTCATTGCCTCAATGTTCCTTACTCCTGGAGAACTTAATGGACACTTTCCAAAACACTGAGGGCTGTAATCCTATTCAACATATTTTGGAATTTATCTGTATTGACTCTCCCATACGTACCCAGTGCAGTACTATCTTATTGTTTGAATAACATCCACAAAGGTTTTAATAGTTATAAAACTCACGCTTAAAGTTTTGTGATGCTGTCAGGAAAAGTTCGAGTTTACCCGTTATGTCAAAATATAACTCTGCATATCTTTCCTCTGAGTAGCACTGGTTGCAGATTCGATGCTAGATTGATCTACAGGATTCATCAAACTCAAAATATACAGCAACCCAGTCACAAAAATTACTCTTCTATCCCTTCCGTATTCAGTGTCCATCTTAATTCCATCCCTCCTGTATCCAGTGCCTATCTTAATTCCATCACCAAAAAAAGTGGTAAGAGTTGATAGTTCACTCAACGGACGTGATTGGCTCTTGCATTACCTACCTGAATATCTCTATACGGTCAGTTTAAATTGCTTACATAAATAATGTAAGACTGCTAGGATTTATAAATTTTACCTTGACGATTTAGGAAATATTATTTTAAAAAGTTAAACTACTGCATTTATGAATTTACAACACTATTCGTGGAAATATAAATTTATATCCGAAATAAAAATTACTATTTAACATAAAACTGTGTAGACTTGTTAGATGGGGCATAAAATAAATATTTGTAAAGCTGGCATATCGATATCAAAAAGGAAAAAAAAGGATATATGTAAAATCCATAGCTTAGCTATAATATAGGCAGTAGTGGTAGATATATAATTTCAGTGACGTGTATATATATTAAAAACAAATTCTGTGGATCCATGGGCCGATGACATGGAGCGATCTGGGTTAGAGTTGCAGTTGAGTGTATTGTTTTCCCAAATTTTTATCTCAAAATAATTCTCACTCTACCTTTATGTAAATGACAATACATTTTCTATAATTTCAACCGTTCTCATCTCTAACCTATTACTGTAAATAGTAGATATGCGTATAGCTTAAAGTAGCAGTTAGACGTGGTGATAAAAGACTTAACTCATATCTATATTTATTAATATTAACTTTAATTTTTTGTATTTATTACAATAAACCTACGCGAATGAGATTGCTTTTGATTAAACATTAATCAATCTTAGTTATGTGCAACAATAAATATATGGCTTCAAATTAAGAGAATTTTCAAAATTAATTATTAAACACCATATTGCACTTACAAATCTAAATAAAACTTATACCCTTATAAAATTAAATACCGTATAAATATTTGGTACTTTAACAAACAAAAAACTAACAAATTGTTTTCCAATTCCTATTTTATACATACATACTATATATATATAAGAATATAAAAAAGGTAGGTCATCAATATCCTCACCCGTACCTTCATTAATCCCACCCCTTTGTGAATTTCATTCATCACCCCCTAGAGTCGAAATCTCCCGCACCATACCCCATTTTCCCCTTCTGTGTTTGTCAACCAGTTGTGCGTTTTGTTTCGAGGAAATATGGTACCCTCGGATCGCTTGTAGGTAACATTTCAAATTAATGACGTTTAGTTCGCGTCACATGGAATAATCCCTGAAAAAAAAAATATATATATATATATATATACATACATACATATGAGGAAAACAAATAGAGAAAGTATTCCTGGTATCTCTGTGTAATTAATTACTTTTCTGTGAGCGAAGCTGGGTTGGGTAGATTGTAACAGTTAAGGAAGAAAGACCGTGTCTCTATATTTATCTCTTTCTATATGTTGGTGTGTTGCGATATTGATGAAAATCGGATCGTTGTAAATAAATTATCTCTGTTATAGGAACACACTGAAATGTAAAGAACTAGATACGGTTGTAGAAGTATTCAAATTATATTGGGGTGTTTTTATTTTAGTGGACTATTTATGTCAGAGATGTCCTGAAATAAATATCTTCATTTTGATTAAATGGTTGGTTCTAAAATATCTATATTTTCATACACATATATCAGTTTATAAAGGCAATTACAATTTATAATACCTTTCCAACTAGGAAAGTAATGTTACTTCATAAATATAATGTTAATTATTTTGTTCTCAGAATTGATCCTTTCTTTAGAAAATATTCTCTTTATTAGTACACTCATTGCAAATTTCAGTTTCTCAATAAATGATATAACTTAAGGGAATATTGGATACTATATATTATTTATTTTAGAAAGAGTAAGCCTATAAAAAACTAAGCTATTTCAGGAGTATAGCTTAATTTTTAAATTATAAACGTTTTCTTAAAACATCAGGAAGAGATGCATAAACACACTGTAAATAAAGGACAAAATAAGACAAACACAAACATATTTTTTGTTGTGTTGCTTTGTGTTTTCGCAACGGTTGGTATCACTTCATAAAGTGCACGCCGTAATATACAAATCTTGGCAGACGTACACCCTAAGTGAGTGCCCGAAAAAAAATAATGTATTTTTCTTTTATCTCTGGCACGTTAAGGATGGGTTCTGTTCTGTTAGTACGCTAGACGGCCACTTGGTGTTCTGTGTGTGTTCTCCTTCCCTTACTTTTATACTCCATTTACATACTAATCTGTGCTGCAGAGCTTCTAATTTAATCCTTCAGTTAATTCCAATGCTTAACTAAGACGCTTCAAAACATATAACGAATTTATATGTATTTTTTGTGATCATATTAAAACATAAATATACAACTTTTTGGAGTTCCTGTAAAGTGATAGGGAAGTTTTACTATATATATATTAACTTGATTTTTTCAAATAGTAGACAAACCATTTTGTGAAAACATTATGTTTAATTTGTATAGGTTGATTATTAACAAGAGTATTGAATCATTTTTAGATTTGCATGAGTTTTATATTTCCCAAAACATTAATTTATTTATAAAAAAGATTTAAAATGTATTCGAGTATATTTTAAATCTTATTCTTATAAATTATATATTTTTACGTTTAAATAATATATTTTGTACAAAATATAGAAAATTTGAGTATTTTCAAATACTTTTTTTATTAATAATATAGTATTTATTAACTTACAAATTATAACCATAATGCTGTTTAGACCTATGCCATTTTGATGATGCTGGCTAGAAGAAGCACAAAAAAAATTTAAAGGCAACAATTGAGGAAATTGCATTTTTAATTAGGGTGTATCAAAATATTTGGAAAGATAAATGGATTTCACAACGCGTAAGAAAAACTCATCAATGTATTCATATGAGATTAAACCCAGGATTCCCAAGAAGGAAACCACTAAACTAGCATAGTAAAATTAACTGTAGTGTGGGTGATTTATCAATTTTTTTTTGTAAACTTTCAAAATAAATATTTTATTTGTATTAAGACAAACTTTGTAAAAATAAACCGAAACATTGTAAACAATTTTTTTTAAACATTCCTCATATTTGATCTTAGAACTATTAAATTATTTGCCATTTAAATTTTACACAAATATTTCTCATATATTTGTAAAAGAAAACCTATGCCTATCTAATTAAAGTCATCAATTTTAAAATGTTCTATCAATTATTTATTTTATCCTATTTTATTCCGTACTGACGATTTCTAACGTCAGATTAGCTTGAAATGATCAAGTAAGAAATAAATGTTCCATATATACTGATCTTACAGATATTGCTGGTTTAGGTTATTTGTTATATTGAGCATTCCTTGATAGAGGTATATTAATCATATATTTGTGAATTAAATTATTATATATATGTATTTATTTATTTATTTATATATATAATATACATATTAAAAATTATTATTATATATATATATAATAATTTTTAATCCTGTCTATAAAGTACTGACTAAAGCATTCTTACCAACCTAACAAAACATAACCTTAAATGAAAATTTAGGACTTTTATTTTAGGTCATCTTTTAATTAATAACATGCAAACAAATCATATTCACCAACTAGATCACGTGTCTTATTGTTTTATAGATTTTTATGATTCCTCAATTTTACAGATAAACATAATGACACAATTATGTTTTAAGTTCATAACTTTTGACTAAATAATATTTCTGGTATTAAATTTTAACACTCTTGTTGATTGGTTCCTTTATATTTTCTTTGGATTTTATCTATATATTTTATTAGGTAGTAAAACAAATCTTTTATACAGTTTTACATGACTATGAAATGAGAAGTCTTGAGTTAACGGGTGACAAATTTTTCAATTTCCCTATTATGAATACCTATGACTCTTAGTATAATACAATAATACAATCCACGCAAAGTTTTAATACATTTTAAAAATAGTGCACAATATTTAAGAGTAAATTTGAATTTTTCTTTTAATAATTCAATATTAAACAAAACTACCTTAAAGATTTGTGTCTTAAATATAGAATCTAAAGTCACGCGACTTGTGATAGACATTAAAATAAAAAGTTAGCTCCAACTCATAGACTATTAAATTTGAGCCCGGAATATCTTCACATTCAATAAACTTGCACGATTATGAATCTCGCGTGTCATTTCCACGAGGAAGGAGTTGTTCAGGAAATTACCCGCCAAGTTGATCAACCACCTCCGGCCAACACTTTTTTTTTTGTGTGTGCGCTTTTCTTCAGATTACAATAAGAAAACTTGAGGCATCTCCTAGAATTTTCGTGATGAACCGTTTAGATGATTGTAAAACTTTAAGACAGGAATCAAATTTTAAATTCCTTAAGGGAGACAAAAATAAATAAAATGTCTTGAACTTTACAAAAGATTTCCGTTTCAAATATTAATAAGTTTACAAGGGTGTAAAAAGGGAGGGTTTGTGGAAACCCCCTGAAATTTGAGGTACAATATAGCCTCGATAATCTGACCTTCAGTTATCCAACATTCTGTTTAATTCGACAAATCATCATGACGTGTGATTTACATTGTTGTGCAGTATCCACATGTATATTATTTTCCCAATACCATAGTTTCCTTGTCAGTGAGAGAGTCACATACTTCCGTGGTTGTATCTCTATTCACCTCCATTAATGAACGTTTGTACGATACTCCTTCAAATTGTCATCGAGTTTTTCCTTTTCCCATTAGTGAAATTTTACTGTCAAAAATATGACAAGTGAAAAGAGAAGAAAAGTGTTTCTTTCAATTATTGATGAAAAACTTAAAGTCTTAAAAAGAATAATTACTAACAACCCTTATTTAATACCTATTCTGCACTTCTATTTTCAGTGATTTGGATTTGTTTATCTGCACTTCTTACTCCTTTACCTGTTTCCATATTATCAGATATTTCGCTAATCCGACCACCTGTCGGTCCCGTTTATTTCGGATTATTGAGGCTCGACTGTGCCTCCAATAGGCAGGTCCTTATACATGTAAAAAACCTTGGTTTGTTAAAGGTAACGTAAAACATTTAGTGAACCCCCTTTGTAAAATTAGCTTTATACATCCTGTTCTGAATGATACAACTTTATAAAAACTTGATAAAATGGATTAAGTATGAGGATCTTTGTAATTGCAGTTGATCAGCATGTTGAGCTTTGATTATATTCTCATTGCTCTCATAGTAGCTTTCCATATGTTATTTTTCACTTTGGTTATCCTATATTCTTTCCATTCTAATGAAGGTGTACATCTCATAAATTATCTGACATATTTCTACTCTAAAATTCACTCATTTTCTTTCCTCTGTGGACCATGTTTGACTACACTTCTGACTTATTTGCATATTAATACAAATAGTGTAAGGATGGGAAGGTAAACTTTAGAGAGAAGTTACCAACATTTTTGTAGAGGGATAGTAGAAAACCATGAAGGTTGATACTATAATTCCTAGCTCTCCATAAATGACGAACTTGACAAGATGGCAGCTACGATTTAATACAAGCACACACTGATTCTGGTTTAAAATGACACGTATTACTTTAGGGCATAAAGAACTTGAAACCTCACTGCCACACTGACAAAATTACGCCATTTATCACTATCTTGAGCTAGTTCTAGCCTTTTCACCTCATTGCACCCTATTTATTCCAGATCCATTATAATATAAATAATGAGCAACTTTCTGGCAAAGTCAAACGCTAGTAATATTTATTATTCTTCGACTCTTATTTTACAGAAAAATTATCTATTCTCTAACAAAATTATGATACATATTTAATATTGTTATTAATAAAATTATGAAATGATCCAAACTTGTGAGCGAGAAATATACTTCGCCAAGTTGTTTTGGAAGGCCACATTTTAAAAACATATTGAATGTAAAGATTATATCAATGGTAATCCATATCAGTGAGCATACTAATGAGGCCACAATCAAATCTAGTCTGGTTTATCGTTCACGAGTGTATTAAGTACCGTTATCCATTTTCGCTCCAAATTAGGGTATGAATATTTATTCTAATTATTAGTATAGTCAAATGTGCACATCCCATTATAAGAAATACTGCAGTATATCTGACATTACTAATTTTTATAAAAGTACATATTAATTTGTCGACCTCAGTATTCATAGGGTAAAGTGATTGCCTCAAGACAGACCTGATTCTCGTGCTTTCAAACCCAGCCGAGGTCAGCGGATTTTTATTAAGAGGAAAATATTTTAATCAATTTACTTCGGGAGTAGTTCTCATGTTGATTGTTGCATGGAAAATAACCCTGAAATGTATCTGATAAAACCTATCCAGCAAATTTCGTAGGCCCTCTCTTGCTTGGTCATAGAAATTCACTATGGAAATCAACCAGATTTTCTCAACTCCCTTAGTATATGAGATGTATATCAGATGGCGCGGGCAACACTAAGCAGCTGGAGGCTTATTACATTCCCACTGACAGATGGATAGAAATAACATTGAACCAACATTAAAGTTGTTGATTTAAAAATATATTTATGTTAATATAGTCGTTTAGCAAATATTTATTACATTTCTATCTACATTAAAATGAATTTCCAATGAATCAGTCACCTTAACATATAGTTCAGTATTTGACGTATCTTATCTTTCCTCAAGTTCAAGGTATTCCTCCTTACGTGTAATAATGATTTTCTTCCTTCTTTGGTTGGCGTCGTTTACACGGCTGATTGGTCCTCTCTGCAGATATATCGTATCTGCGAGACTCTGTTGAGTGACATTCCGATTGAGTGAAGGTGTTCTCTTCAAATGTGTTTACAGTGAGGGGAGCCCGATGTAGATTTGACGTGAGGCAAATAGCTCTAGTGAATTGGACACGAAACGAGACGATCCGGAATTGGAGTGAGTATAAAAACGTGAGTTGGAGAGGGGAAGGCAATATGTACTTCTCAACTACACACAATTAACTGAGAACCGATACCGAAACTATATTTCTTGAGAGCGATGTGATATATGGGCCAACAAATGAATAAAATGTTGCTGTATTTATGTTTTTAATGATTCTTTTTTGTTACATTGTCTCACCAACCGCTTGAGCTATGTTCATATGTACCACTTACGTTAGTGTTATAAGAAATATAGAATGAATTTAGAGGTAATGTACACGCATCTTCGTGTAGAAAGAGTTGGAAAGCAAGAGTTGAAAACCATTTTGGAAAATCCATCATCATTACACCCCAACGAGGATTTGAACCCCCATACTCCCATAATTTATAGTTCAGTAAGTAAATCTGTTAATTTGACACACAGCTTTTATTTTATGATGAGAAAAGTAAAATGATAGAATTTAGAAGGATTTTACTTGAATTTGTATGAAGGGAGATTGGGAGAACATTTAATCGAAGACTTTCTCCTAGCCAACAACAAACCAGACTAGGTGGGTCAAACACGGGCTCACCCTTGTAAATGATAGTCTTAACAATGATATTTGTGATATAAATGTAGTGGCAATAATTTAAAGATATTTTCCTTATATCTAACTACTAGCGTAGTACAACTTTCATAATCTAGAAGGGTGGAAGAGGTTTATATATACATTCCGATAGAATAATGTATTTAAATAAGGTAAATTAATGATTTAAAGACTACTATTTAGAAATATTTTAATTTTTCTAAATGGGTCTTATTGTATTTTTTCTATATTTAAATCTTAGGAGCGGGTTTATGTAAACCTCTAAGCTCTACCTAGAATTAATGATATGTTTTCTATGGAGCCCATTAAACATCTAACCGAAATTACCACTAGAAGCTAGTCTCGTATTCCAGACTGTTTGATATTTGTTTGCCTTTTAAATGTGTCAACATCATTGTGTAGATAAGTGATAACGTATAAAGACAATTAACATTTCTGAGCGAGAGAGAGAAGGCATGACGAAAGCGTTACGGTAAATATTGCACAGAGGGGAGAACTAATTAAAGTACACTGTTTGCACAGCCCAATCTCAAACATACGTGTCTGTGTGTTTGTTAGATTTACTAAATTATGTAATAATGATCTTACCAACATCAACAATCAGAAACAATCAATGGTCGGCTCATCAAACTCTTCCCAACTAGGCTGCGTTTTAAGCTTGACTAAATGCAGAAATTATCCCCTCACGAAAATTCAGCAATTTTTTTTCCCCCCTCAGACTTGTTTAAATCATTTAAATTCATTCTTTAATGACGTTATCTGCTTGGTGAATTCAAAATAGTTTGTTAACTGGGACACGATTCTGTAACCGTATGGTCTAAGGCATCACTCTTTTTTTTAAAAAAACTGCCTATTATAGGGCCATCAATGTTTCAAATCCTACTCAAGTGTATTGAGACTTTCACATGATTTTCCTAATACTTTTCTACTCTTTCCAATTGCAAATGTGGCTATATATCCTCAAATCTCAATCTTTCTCGTCTATAGCACATTAACGCAAATATTACATATGCGTATTACTCAAAGTATAAGTTTTCTGAAGCTATATATACATAATTTATCGCCATTACTTAGTTCTGCACAACTCAAAAATGTTGTAAATCACATTCAACGCTGCACTAATGATTAATATTGCTAGTATACCAGGTGTGATTTAATTTGTAGATTTTAAATACGATTTCGTGCACGAAAACTGATATTTATCAATATTCATGGATATTATTTAAATATGAACCTAGGTTTTTACACAAAGAGTTTCCAACCAAAACATGGTCTTCTCTTCCAAGAAAATCACATTCTTTGCAGACTTCATAATTATATAAAAGGTACCTACTCACAACTAGCTCACGAGAACAAGGTTTATTTACAAGAATAATATAGGGGAAAATTAAAATAACATAAGAATATATATATATATATAATATATCTAAACTTAATGTAACGAATCATTCAAAGCATTATCACACTTAGATGCCAATATTTAGGAAGAAAATTAGGGGTTCACCTTGCAATACATCTAGTTTACCTGTTTATCCAGCCAAAAACACAACCTCTTTAATTAACAAGTAAACACGCTCATTCTACTATTATTTTATGCCTGGAAAGCAAAGACTTTCAAAATATTTTTTTCTATATAATAATTTGGGGAGTTTTAAGAAAATAGCAATGTTTTCTTGTTTTCTATATATTATATCTACATTTGAAAATTTTTAAAGCGATAGCATTTAAACAAATACAATATATTCTTTAATAATTCTAAGAATTGTCTTATAAGTTTACAAGTTTTATTTTTATCAAGAAGTAGATTTTTTGTATACTAATTTTTTTAAATCATTTATATCTCATTCTATTTGGGTTTTTATTCGCGAAAATAGCCTGTAGGGATCTTCATAAATGGATGCAAGTTTAAAAACGTCCTTGTGAACCTAAAAATTACATAATAAACATAATTTATATACATAATAAACATAATATATATTACGTTTACAACAACTTTTTTAATAAACTTCAAGCCACCAGCCATCAAATTACCAGCAATTTTTGTGAAAAATATAAACTTAAATAGGTTGGGTTGTGAATTATTAAAAAAATGAACTCGTAAAAGCTACTTATTGATAATAAAATCTTGTGACAATATAAGACAATTTTAAGAAATATTTAATATTTTTTTTATCAATGTTATCTCTTTAAAATACCCCAAATATAGATACATTAACAAGGAAAATATTACTTCGACTTGCTATTACATCACAAAATGGCATCGTCTTAATAGTGCATACTAACTATTAGGGCGTACGCTGAGTAAATTTCCTCTTCTAGCTTCAGGTGTTCGGTGAATCTGACACTTAATCCGCGTGGCCACAGCTATGTTTTGAATAAAGTAAATATTATTTCATATATATATATTTATTAAAGTCGTATTTCCTGTCAGTAAACTTTTATAGAAATCTGCATTTGATCTGTCACGAGAGTAGCTATACGTGTAAAATTAATTCATATTCCGAAATCTGTGACTCGTATGAACAGTGTTTGTGTATGACTTTAGCAGGACAGTGATGCGAGGAAAGCTTGTCTGTTCTCTTGGTCCAATGAAGCCACCATCGAAAAAACTAAAAAAAAAAACTAAAATTATATTACTGTCAATTTAGATCTGTCACTAGGAATAAGCCCGCGTGCTGTGGATGTAGGAAAAAGGGGTGGGAAGGTATAATCAAATGACGGGTTTCCAACAAGTTGGGCGTGTGGTTATGATTGAGGGTTGGGTTATAGCGAAATTTAGAGAATAAGGTGGTAGTGGGTGATGTTACCGAGTGTCGTACAGGTTTTCCACCTATATGCTTCTACTTACTAATTTGTTAACAATCATCTTGTTTGAATCATCTAGTTTATGAGTGGTAAAATACGTCCCTTCACTTTTTAACTTGCACTTTATATCTCTTCTGGATATGACTATTGGTAGGTAATATTTTTTTTAGTGGTAATAAGACATTACGTCTAACCACTGGTTTGGGTTGTACGCATATATGCTAGTTAATTAATTGTGTTAGGAAGGTTGAATTTAGAAACCGTATACCTCCATTTTGGTGGACTAGTAAACCAGATCAAGATTCGGATGTCTAGAACTTGCGAGAATATTAATTAAGGTAGAATTTTGAGTTTGAAAAATTTTTTACACATAACATTTTTTGTGGGCAACATTAATGGTGTACCTATAATTTACCTATAATAATTGATAGTATTGTTTGATCTACTTTTAGATCTATTAAATCCATTTGTTTCTGTACAATAAGGCAGAAAGTTTACGAGTCCTCATTTAAAATCCATCTATATCAATGTTCATGTGGTCTAAGATGTAAATTTGTCAATTTACTAAATTGTCACCAATGAAATGGCTGTGGGGATGAATTAATTGGCGTTTTTGCCAAATATTATTCATTATTATTGATTTCTTATAATTTTTTCAATATTATATTATGGACTAGTTACATTAAAAGCACCAGAAACTATCCTGGATGTAATTTATTAGTTAAGGTGGGCCTTAAGCTTTTAATAAATGGGTCACATATAGCAAGAATTACATCTTTAAAGGTTGGGATAAAAGATCAAAATACTAACTTATACCTTTAACAGCGTTGTTTAAAAAATCTAGCGATGGAGTCAATAAAAATGTAAATGACTTAATCTGCCTTGAAAAGCCAATTAATTATTTATGAATATTATTTTTAACGTTATGACATTGTATTATATTTAGGTTTTAAAAATGAAATTATGATAGTGAGTTTAATTAAATATATTTATATACAACTATGTATATCTATACATATTACATAAATTATATACAACATTTTATACATAGTATATTTATGTATATTATAGTGTATATGTATATAATTTTATTTATTATAAATATGTATATTGTTTAAATTTATAAAATATATAAATAATAAAAATACCTGTTTGTTTCCAAACATTAATTTTACGGAAAAACATAAATTAATTATTGTCAAAACAAGGGTGAATACCAAAGAATATAAGCAGGCTTTATATTCTACGTAGTAGCTTAACTCACTGATAATTTTATGATAGTTACCAATTTTAATCGAATATAAGTTTCTACAAAACAAAGTAAACGAATTGGAAAAAATGTTGTTTATAGCTTGCTATTTGGATGGAAGTTACTATCTTAGCTTAACTTGACTGATATTTATTTGTAACTACCTCTATTTCGTGTTTATTTAGTTTTAAACACAGAGAAGTCGCTACTCAATCCGCTAAAATAGGTCCACTAATATACCTCGTTTGAATGCGTTTGTATTTAAAACATAGATAACAACTCAAACTGGTGCTACCAAGGTTCGCACAACAATCCACTATAGTTTCTTGTTTATGTAATAGTCGCGGGCAGTTGGTCTTCCACACGATAATAGACTAGTATCTAATTCAGTACTGAACTCTGTACGGAAGCATCGACCATGTTTAAGGATCATTAGAGTAAATATCCTTAACAAAAAAAAAATGTTTATTTTCTATTCATCCCTACTTCAGGTTATTATACGCCTACGTAATAAATACGTTATTAGTTTAGGGATGAGGAAGGTTGAATTTAGGGGAGGTGTAAGTAACCTTATTTGTGTTTAGGAGAAAAGTGGGAAAAAATTTAGAAAATAATATTCACACAGTACAACTGACCGGGCTTGAACCATGATCTCCCGGTCATCAGTAGTCTAGGTCTATTATGAGATTTACTCCTTAGACCATGATGTCACCAAAGAGTATTATAGGGTGTTTATTAAACAGATTTTTTTTCCCCCCACATGTAGCCACAGCATATACTTCACGCCGCACGATATAGCAAGAGGTTGAGTACAGCACTGGGGGAAAATTGTTGAAACACATTAAAACAAACCTACATGAATGGACATATATATTACTCATTTATGGTTAAGATATATGTATATTTATTTAAATGGTTGGTGATCGTGGTGTAATAATTAATACAGCCACCTATATATATTTGAATCGTTTAAACAAATTAATTGGGGAAAGCCACCTTAATTTAATATTAAAATCTCTTATACCATTTAAGATAAAGCAAGGCTTCAGTTCATAATATTTAAAACATAAACTTAACTTATCAATGTTAAAAGCCACCCTAATTTATTATTTATCTGATTGATACTACCTATTACTGAAGGCAGCTACAAAGATAAGGTATTTACACCATTTTTACAAGTTAGTTGAAGTTACCCTTGTACAATATATCTTAATATTTTTCACAATTTAAGAAAGAGAAGAGACAGTTTAATATACTTATTTAATATTTTACACAAGTTAACCATGTTGAAATTCATACTATTTACATATTTAAATCTTTTGAACAATTTGACATCAGAAGAGTAACATTAATATTATATGTAATTTATCTACATGATTTATTAATGTTTAAAGTTGCCATAGTACAATATTAAGCTCATTTAACAGTTATCAATTGAGATTTAAATATACTAATATGATATTCATGTATTTTTCAACATTAATATAACACTTAAAACTTTAATAAAAGTCACTTATGAAAAAGGGCTTTAATTTATTTTACAGTTGTAAAGATTTTTAAATGTAAAGACATATATTATTACAAAATTTAATTCACTACCTTTAAAATAATCACACTTGTATTGTAAGCTAATTTAATTGATTAAGATACTTACAAATATCAAAAGTGCTATTCAATAAAATTACATTCCTGTGTGTATAATAGTTTTAAGTGAAACTCGACTTTAAAATAAAGTATTAATAAATTGCCAATCATACTTATATTTATTCAAATTATGTTACCGCTATTTCAGTTGGTGGAAGATACCTTTAAACATTTTTAACAAAAATAAATCATATCCTTGAAGAATGGTAGAAACTTAAGTTTCTATTAAATGTTCAATTATTTCCTACAAGTAACATATATTATTCGTCGTAACTAGGAGAAAAAATGCCTATGCCAGCTGGCAGCTTTTTTGATTCTCCCAGTTACAGGGCCTAATTAAAATGTTATTGACAGTTCAAACGGTTTTGTGATTTTTGTGAAAAACTACTAATATTGATTTTAGTTTATACCTCAACCACATTTTAAAGAATTAGGAATATTGTCATAACGGTACTCATACAATAACTTATCTAATATATATATGAGACTAAGGTCTAGGCAGGTCTTTGATAGGTACAATCTCGAATTATGCGTAAAGTATGTTTCCTATTGTTTGTATCGATTTTATTTTCTTAAAACAGGAGTTAGCCTTACAGAGTCATACACACAAATCATGCTATCGGTATATTTTAATTATAGGATTTTTCTCATAATATGGCATACTCTCTAGTCAAATTATATCTATAGCTCTGTCACGTAATTGGTGTGATAGACTCTTCCTGGATCCATCCCTTGAAAATTAGAATGCAATTTTAGTAATTTAGGGATTCCTACAAACCTTAAGTAATCATTTGGTGAAGTTTCAGACTGTTTGTTACCTTAGACCAGGAGGTTTGTGAAAAACACTAGACAAATAAACAGATACCCCATGGATTTTATTATATAAATTAATAAAATAATAATTAATATAAATGATTTAAAATATAATTTACGAAAAATATATAAACTGTAAACTAAATCAAACTGTTCACTTTATTTTGATCCAGACATTCCTAAAATTATATCGAATTGTATATCTTAGGAATAGTGAAAAATAATGGATAAGAAGTACCAAATCGAAAACCGATATTGGTAAATATTTGTGGAGATTTGTCAAGATCTGATGGGGATCGATATAACCTAGACCAAATATATTGCTGTAGTATTGTATACTTGGACCAAGTCGTAATGGATTTTATGTTTCAGTATTTCATAAAAAGTATACAAAATATGTTTAAAAAAAAATATTCATCCTTAGTACGACCACATCATTTGGCATGGTTAATAAGTTAAAATATATAGGAGGAATTTTAACTTGCAATAACGATATTAGATTGGAGATTAGGAAAAGATTACACCTAGAAGTGCTTCATACTAATCTGTCAGTAAGTTTTTGACATCTCGCCTGCCTTCGAGGAATATTAACATCTCAGAATATACAAAATGATTGGTTTACCAGTTGTTATTCTATGGGTGTGACACGTAGTATCTTAATTTACATAACGAAAAGAAATTTAGCGTGTTCATAAACAAGGTGCTTTGAAAGATATTTGGTCAAAAAATGAGCTAAGAATACTGGGGAATGTTGGAGGTTACATAATGATGTGTTACATTACCTATAATCATCACAGGTCTTTGGTAGGATAATTATGTCTCGCAAATTACGGTGAGCAGGACATGCAGCGTGAATGGGATAGTCTAGAACCGTGTTCTGGATATTAATAATAATAATATTTAGCACCGCGTCTTACTACCCGTTCGGGTTATACGCTTTAAGTACTAATTACGCTAATGGATTAGGAATTGGGAAGGTTGAATTATATGAAGTGAACACACATTTGCGTGGAGGGAGAGTGGAAAACCATTTAGGAAAAACCACCTCCAGTTCACCCGACCAAGATTCGAACCTCGATCTCCCCGTCCTCAGCAGTCTAGCTCAACACGATAAGCGCGCTAGCCAACTACGCCACCGAGGCGGGTTTCTGGATATTGAACGGCAAACTTAAGGGGAAGAAACCATTGCGAAGACTTAAACTCAATTGCGAGGATAACATTAATGTGGACCTGGAAGAGATGGGTGGACTGGATATATCTAGGGATAGATGGCCTGATATTTTTAATGCGGCAATAAAATTTCGAAATCCAATTTTTTTTAGAGTAAGTACGACAGTATTTAATAAGAATTCTGTACAGTCGCTAGCTTTTTAAAATTTAAACAGTATATAAAATATTATTGTAAAAAATATATTTCATTATTGATTTTAAATGTTTAATGTAAAATCATAAATTATCACTTTACCATTTGGTTGATTCCTTTAGTAGACCTACTTAATAGAAATAGGATAATCTATCATTCATTTTGTACCAATGGAATTTAGCTGAATGTTGGTTTTTATGTACTTATATATTATTTACCCATCCTTACATCACTCTCAATAAAACAGGTCAAAATACTAATATGTGAGGTAGCTAAATATTTTAGATTGAAAACTTTGATGAATATTGTGATGGGCTAGACGATGCCTATTAAAATAACTCTCTGTAGGGCCTTAATGAATAAATTTTGTTTTAAAATAAAATTTAAAACTGTTCTTCGTAGTAGCATTTGGGTTTTATTGAAACTTAAGGTTTCTTGAAAGTTGTATGGAAAATTAAAGAAAACTTTCTTATATTTGATACCTGTTAATAATAAATAAATGAACTACAATATAATATGAGTTATTTATTAAATTCTTATCAACTTTGCATATTTTAACGGAAAGGGATCACTGGGATAATTGTGAATATATTAAATTAATTGTCGATTAAACAAAAGTTTTATGTATGAATGATTTAAATAATCTAAACTTGATGATTATTAATTGATTTTAAATACAGCACAGAAGGACGTAATCAAGAATATAAATTATATATTTTACCCTCTTTCTATCTTATAAATCCATACGAAACCAATAAGAACATAGATTTTGCATGATTTAATTATCACTGGAATCTGAACAAATATGTATGTTTATTTCAAATTAGGCTTTTTATATATAAAGTTTATCTAAACAACATTTATATTTAGTTAAAATTAAATTAATTTAAAATTATCTACCTGAATAAACTAATCAAACCAAGGGCTTTGCGTAACAATGCAATGCCGTTACCAAGTTATAGTTTTCTACTTCATTGTATTTGTCAGAAATCAGGATAGATCCTTTAATTAATTAAGTACACATTGATTAAAATACTATTTTATATATATACTTCAAACAAAATATAAAATTTTGAGATTTAACATTTTTAAACTTTTTTAAAATATAGATTTATCATAAAGTACTAAACCATTTTATAAGAAAGGATTGCAATATTATTCCAGTTGAGATAGCTCTTCATAAAACAAAATTTACAAAATATAATTGAAGAAAATGAATCTCAGATATTTAATAAATACTTCCTTTATTGTTAATACTTGCAAATCAAAGCTAAGAAAAATATGCATAAAATACTAGGCCATTTTATAAATTAAGGATTGCTAGAAAGGATTAAATATCTTAAATTCATTTTGGAATAATTCTGTAAAATTCGTAAATTATAAAATTTAGTCACATGATGCAAATTTAAATAGAAATGTCTTTTTTTTTAATAATATGTGTCAATATTTTTAAAATAAATATTAATTTTTGACTTACTCGCCTCGGTTGCGTAGTTGGCTAACGCGCTAGTTGTGTTGAGCCCGACTGCTGAGGACGGGGAGTTCGAGGTTCAAATCTCGGTCGGGTGAACTGGGTGTGGTTTTTTATAAATGGTTCTCCACTTTCCCTCCGCGCAAATGCGGGTTCACTTCCTTTAATTCAACCTTACAAATTCCTAATCCATTAGCGTAATTAGTACTTAAGCGTATAACCCTTACGGGTAGTAAGACGCGGTGCTAAATAATAATAATAATTTTTGACTTATTTAACGAATTATATTAAATTAATTTCATATTTAAATCTGTATTGGTATAGTGATTTAAAATATGTAATCACATTTACATATTTAATTGTAGAATTTTTTATCTGGTGTTATTATAAAAAAACTATTTTAACTCTTAATCCAATTAATGTGTATTGTTATTCCACACAAACATAATTTTCTTACATGCATATTGGCATAAATAAGAAAAACGTGGTAAATCTAGTTGGTGTTTTACTCCTTATGAAATTAGATTAAAGAATCTTGGATAAGTTTCACAATATTGAATAATGTGAGCCACATCGTTTGGAAATCAAGGCAAGTTGTATGGTAATGAGGGGGCATAATTCTTTCTAAACTGGCCCTAACTGAAACCGGTACTTTGAAGTTGAGCTACAGATTGCTAGAATGGCACCTAGGTTTAAAATTACCTCAACTAATAAATGAAATCTACTAATACCTGACTTGAATACTTTTCGTAGTATTCATGTATATAAAATATACCATACAAGCCTTCTTGTATCACACTTCATGTAAGAATTTCGACTTTCAATTTTTTCAAACTATGACTGGTAGTATTCTTGATTTAATAGCCATTTTCATATCCTGAATTTATAGGCTTTGATGACCTGTTAGAAATTTTAATTTTAAGGACGTCATACACATCTACTTATAAAGCCCAATTTTATTACGAAGACCCTTCTGAAATGCCTTTCCCCATCAGAATCCTATACCAAAATACAATTTTGGTATATATTTTTTACAGATCTCTCTTCGTAAAGAAATATGGTATGAATTTAAACTTGAGTATCGGAGATAATATTTGCAAATATTGATATCAGTTTAAAAGTTTTCGAAACAATTTTTAAAACATAAGCTAATATTCAGGCAAACAAATTGTCAAAAACTTAAATTATTAGCTCATTAAAAAAACAGATATAAATAATTCCATAAACAAGCGACAGTTGATAAAACTTGGATTGTATTAACAAATGAAGTTTATGTTTACACACGCCCAATATACCGATTACAAAACATCGCGATGATATATGATCATATTGCAAGCCACGACTTCACATGTTGTTCATAACCAAGCAATAGGACCCGTAACCTATTACAATGTTAGTCAGCAATACTATCAAATTGTGGCATTTCTAGAAATGAATACCATACTAAGGTGGTAAGAAATTCAAGAACATTTTCAAAAACGATCATCTTCTAGTAATATTTTGGGTACATATTTAAAGCTAAAATATTTCTCAAAATAGGCTCTAAAAATATATTTCAAGGGATTAATTTTTTAAATAAGCCCCACACTAAAAACAAAAAATGTATTATTATTGGTTTTGTTTACAATGTATAGTCTAAATCAAAGAAATAAATGATTTGACATAAAGTACCAAATTTGATAGCTCATTAAAAATACAAATATAAAATATTATATGTTTACTTATCTGATCTCCAATGTCAGAATCGACCAAACTAATAACTGTTAAATATTTCGATTGAACCTTGAGCATTTAAAACAAATTAAAATATTTTAATAATATTATGTTTGATTCATCAAACCATTTTTATTGGGACTGTTTTAAATGATACATAATGTTCCAAGATAATTATTAGATTAGTACTCCAACAGTAGTTATGATGTGACTAGGCCACGCATTCATATATAACCATTATCATTTTTTATCGCTATTGCCTATTACACTAACAGCTAGCGAAAAGGGTATGTACGGATGGGTTTGGCAATGTAGTTTGCATATATAATATCTCTCTGTGGAAGTGTTCTTCACTACCTGTTTGAATTCATAGGTATCCAGTGTAATTTTTTAAAGAAGTTTTACAGTTATTTAAGCTAACTTTAATAGATACTTGGCTTAGGATCGTCGTTGAGAAAGGCACAACAAAACTTGGAATGTCATGGAACGACCTCAAAAGTATCTATGAGGTTATACTTGAAGGTCGAAAGTTTCCTGAGGTCCTATTATCCAAATATAGTGTTAAATGAATTTACATTAGATTACAATACAAGTTAGCTAATCCAACTGAAAGGATAAGGAAGGTGAAATTTTGTTAATATAATCATCTTGGTTAAAGAAGTGCTCTCGGCAGTGATTTAGCTTAGTCTTGGAGTTAAAATGTTTAGGCGACCAGGAAAAACATTTAAACTGGTTTTCTCTCCTTTCCTATGAAAATGTATATCCACATACCTAGAAAAGTAGACTCTACTCTATTCTTTGTCTTATAACCCCTAAATATTTATTAATTTATCATAACTAATAAAATATATATCTTACATTAAAACATTGGTAAATATATAGATTTTGTTGTTTTTCGCTAAGTGGTGGTTTGACCCGAGTCAACCTAGACAATTCTTTTGTACTTAAATCTTTGAGGTATGATTGTTGTAGTCATAGAATCAAGCTAGGATAGTAATATATTTTTTTGCATTAGAATTAAATATGTAAATATGACCTTATATCCTTTTATAGTGTATGATTTGCAAATAGCTCACCAATTATTAAAATCTCTATTCATAGTTTTAAAGCCTATTTTTATTACATAGCGGGTGACCTGGTGGTCTAGGGGTAAGGTGTCTGACTTCTGTGCTGGGGTCTGGGGTTCAATCCTCGGGTCTCAACACAGATTTATCTGATTACCAAACCCTTCCTTCACCTCTGACAAGACATCTTGTGAATGTGGGGAATTTCAGGCCTCCACCGTGGTTCGGATTCCACGTTAAACTGTAGGTCCTCCATTTCATCTCACAATCCCCCTACCATTACACATTAGCGTAAGTGCGTATAACCCGAACGGGTAGTAAGACGCGGTGTTAATAATAATATAATAATAATAATAATAATAATAATAATAAACTGCCTATAACCCGAATGGGTAGTAAGACGCGGTGCTAATAATAATAATAATAATATATTACAAAGATTTTCTTGGATTTTTTTTTAACATCAAAAATTATACCATTTACTAAATCCACTATTAATATTAGAAAGTTTATTGTGTTATTTATCGAGAAAATCAAGAAACATCACTACTAACCTTATATTACTACTGTCAACTTCCCACAAGTCATTGGCATCTTTTACGTCACTCTATCGAACATTCCGTTAACTTTCTCCCTTTCACCAATGAACTTTTTCTTTGTATCGATTGCCCATCGCTCTGTCTCCCTTCTGAAGGTGCTAAGAAAGGGGTGAAAAAAAAAAGAAAGAAAAGACAGAGAGAAAGAAATCGCAGGGTGAAAAGGAAGAAAAGGTTGTGCTGAGTTGACTGGGTTCTGTAGACCCGTACGGTTTGAGAAGACGCATTTTTCTACTCTACCTCTGTCCCCCTGAAGGTTTTCTTTCTTTTTTTTTTTTTAAAGATAGAAAAAAAAAAGGAAGGGAGATATCCCATTTCAACCCTACTAATGGCCGTGTTCTCCTTCCATTCCTCGCTACAGGGTCGCATCACCAAATTGCCCATGGACCTAAAATGCCAATGTAGGTAATCTGGCATGATTCTAATGAATGCTCACCCTTCCCCCTGTAACTTTGTACGCCACTGGAAGCAATAAAAAAAGAGAGGAAAGAATGAACGTGATCGTACATACATAACCAATTTTGTAAAAAAAAAAAATTAACTGGTAATGTGATTCTAAATATAAATTATTATTGTTTTTAAGAATACTGGTCATAAAACACTATAATCTCAAAATTTTACAAAAGTATAAGTTTTTAAAAATTCGTATACTAATATATTGAATTTTTAGTTGATATTTTGATGCATTTTAAAACAAATTAAATTTAGTTTTAAGCTAATATTAAAAAGTTTTACCCTAGAAAAATATGTGGTTATAATTATTATTAGGTCCAATTAAAGCTTAAAAATTGTAAAATTCTTGAAAATTCTTTGCATAGTAGTATTAAGTTATATTAGATAGATTGTAAACGATTTATTTTAATTTCGACAGTTTTAGATCATTCTAAAGGCAAGCATATGTGATCGTTACTTACATAACAAGCTCCCAAAACGGGTTTGATTTCGAGATGCTGCTAAAAAGTTATAAAAGTATTCAATCACCTAACAATTAAGGCATATAGCACAAGAGAACAAATTTGTAAACCCTTTAAATAATATTTAAAAAAATAAAGAAATCAGTTTAGTATTAAAAACAAAAAACATAAAATACACCTTAGGTAAAAACAATATATGCACACTTAAGAGAGAAAATCTAAGAAACTACCAGAATGATAGTGTTTTTTTTTAACCCTTTGCCCAAGCTTAAATCACAGCATCTGTGGGCAAGAGAAAATCCAAATGAATAATGTACGGGAAAGTCATCTATCTCTCCTGAATTAAAAGTGAAAGTAAAACAATGCTGGGAGTAGGCAGCTGTATGTACGCGCGTGTACAGCAAGTTGCATATCATTATATGGGCAGGAGTTCTCGGCCGCGAGCAACGTTGCTGAAAGGTGAGCCCACGTTAAAAGCAGTCGACCGATACGGTTTTGACCATGTTGGGGATGAAGTTTAAAGCACCTGCTGTGATGTGCCTACCTAATGACTTGTTGTAATCCTACGTACTTACAATGGTGTACTCCTGCAGTTGTTTTTTCGATTTCAACTTATAAAATTGAATTTTCTCTTTTTCTCTGTTCAAAAATGCTGTGGCTTAAATTTGGGCAAATAATTTTGAAACACCCTGTATAAAAATGCTGAATTATATAATAAATAAAACCTAATAAATCAAAGGATAATCAATATAAAAATTATAACGCTTATAATTGATTATAGCTTTAATCACTCATTTTATTTCCTGACAATCTCTTGTCGTTTAGAAACTATAGACTACAGTATTATTTTGGACACTTAGAACCAAATCACTTTTAATTTAAGATGGAAAATTTTCCTTTTAACCTTAAAGTAAAAAATCGGATTTTTAATACCACTTTGATTGAAATAAGATGTAATATCAAATATGAAGAACATAAAAAATATTAATTACTGTCATGGAATTATAATTAATCTTATAGAGAACACATTCACTTTCTTTATACTAATTAAGTTCAGGGACACATAGTTTAAAAAATGACTAAAAGTTAA
This sequence comes from Timema cristinae, assembly GCA_039000515.1. Taxonomy (NCBI): domain Eukaryota; kingdom Metazoa; phylum Arthropoda; class Insecta; order Phasmatodea; family Timematidae; genus Timema; species Timema cristinae. Next base: position 37,746,846 of record JBCFYV010000024.1, on the reverse strand, counting down.
AATTAAATTACATGTTCAATATATAAAGGAGTTGAATGCGAATAAAACATCTAAACTTCAAACACGTTGTTAAAGTAATTAGTTTCTTTAGGCAAGGTATTCCCACATCTTAATTAGCGTGCGACTCTGCTCCAATAATTAATGGCAACACTTGAACGTAAAGAGTAATAGTCCCATTACAGTAACTTACCCTCTTCACTCTTCTTCTTGCAATCTTTACGTGCTACAACCACTAGGCTTTCTCTACTTTCCATTACAAAAATAAAAAAAGAAAGAAAAAAGTTTATACCACCTACCTATTCTTTCAGTTGCGAACTCCAGACGCCCACCAAAACATTCATTGGTACGGTTGGTAGGTAATCAATCCAACATTTTTAAACATGTTCTTCACTACAAAAGAAACTTTTATATTTATAAAAAAAATGTATCTGTAGCTGGTCCATACTAACTTAGGCATTTAAAGTCAGTTCTAAAGTGAAAAAGATATCATTCTAAGCTCCTATTCTAATTATGTTGAGTAAAGTCAAACTCTATCACTTGTCAAGGTTAAAAGATGGATCGTTAGACAGATGAATTCAGTGCTCTTTCTAAATATTTTCCAATTGTCATTTAAAACCAATATTGGCCAATAATGACTTTATTTACTAATATGGACAAAATACAGTTTATTTTTTATTCTGAGCATAGGATAGGCAAAGATAAAAACACCATTATCAAGTGTCAATAAATACAATTATTATATCGCTTTTCCCAATATCAATTGGGTTGGTTACCTTATCGTACATACTCTTGTTTCTAGGTTGGTTTCAAGAAACCAAAATTTTGAGCCAACATACCCATTACTCGTGAATTACGTGTGAATTTTGTGTAATATACCCTTGTTTTTCTTATTAAAATGTATAATGTTATTAAGATATCTAAAATTCCAATGAATGTATTGGTGCTATGATTTGATAGTAAGTATAAAATCATTAAAATTAGTATCAGATATAATTTTTTTAAATCATTGTAACCTATAATTGGTGCAACTTTTTTTAATGTTATTTCCATATAACAAACATTTTTAATGGTTTAAACATATTAACAATACACACACTCTCTCTCTCTCTCTCTATATATATATATATATATATATATATATATATATATATATAATATATATATATATATAAGCAGCGGAAGCTAAACTACTTTTGAAATTACAAGCAGTTATTATTATTGTTGGCCAAATAAGTTTAGTGTGCCTTTTTTTGGCCTTTCCTAAGTGTTCAGATTATATGACTACCATAACTATATACTCGTATGCATTAATATATACATATAACTCCAGACCTGGACAAAACAAGACTGAAATAAATAATATCAATATTCACATGATCAAATGAATCTATTCCTCGAAGGATTGTCTTACAGGTGGGGGAAAGATTGGAGTTCGACCACTGGGTGGGTGTGGTAATTTATTTTACTTAAATGGTTTCCCTACTCTTCCACTACGTAAATGCTGTTACAATTAAAAGAAGACCTGCCTTCATCATTCCTTATCAATCAGGATAATTATTGTATATATATATATATATATCATTTTAGTACTGCCAAACCAGTCACATAAAGCTTCACTATATCATAGTGAACATTTATATATAAAGTAAATACAGTAGCCCCATGGTTTCTTTGGTGCTGACTGACAGCTCACAGATGACTTCTGACAGTCAACATTTAGGTGTATACCTAAATTTTGACTGTCATAAATGACAGCTGCTGAATACACGTTTATTCAAATCATATAGTTCGGCGTAGGGATTTGGTTTGGTAACATTTCAAATTCGTCAGCTATCAGCTGTGAGCTATCACTCAGCACCAAAGAAGCCATGGGGCTATTGTACCTTATTTTAATAACTATAGGCATATATTGTTATTATATTATTATTATTATTATTATTATTATTATATTATCACCGCGTTTTACTACCAGTTTGGGTTATACGCACTTACGCTAATGTGTAATGTATGGTGATTGTGAAATGAAATGGAGGACCTACAGTTTAACGTGAATCTGAACCACGGTGGAGGCCATATATTGTTAACCAGATTATTTTAATATATATATCTAAATCTTACATATTTATACTTAAAATATGATTAAAACGCTCTTTATTAGTGCCAATTGATCTGAGTGAGCTTATAATTATAACACACCATTTGTAAACTGTCTAAAACTTGGTCGGTGTTCATTTATTCACCACCGGAGACTCAAGCTGCAACTTGTATGACCCCTCATCCATAATAAATGGCATTGTTTTATTGGTACACCCCTTTATTGTACTCGGTTGTTCAAAGATCCGGCAACTACTTGTTCTTTGATCCAATTACAGTCAAACCTCAAAATATTTCTTTGTAGTCTGCTAATGCAACGCCTCGTTGGACAACAAGGGAGATGGCTTTAAATGGTGGGGGAGGGGGTTAACGAGTTCTAGAAAACTAAGACACCGGAAAATGAATTTTTTGCCCTTCCCACTTATTTCTTACCCTTCTCTCCTATCGTAGTCTCTCTAGAAAAGTACCGTATTTTCCTCAACCACTATCTTAATTTTGACTGTTCTAAAAATTGTATACAACCAGGCAACACCACAAACTTCTTATATAAGATACATTTTTTGCCTTAACCAGGTCCCATGGTGATGTAATCATTTCACCTGTCTGCGAGCTTAGGGCTCCAGGCTTTATTACAGGCTTGTGACTTGGGATAATTTCACTTTAGAGAAAATTACATAACGATCACTAAGATAAATTAAGACTCACACAAGGTCCCTAACTTCGTAATAACTATCATCACATCATCTCATTGAGGGTATGACGTTTCGAAAACCTCTTACGGCAGGGATATTAAATTAATTATCCTAATGGGATACTCCAAAAGATCATAATATTTGGCAGGCCAATCATTTAATTCAATCTGGCAGCAATTTACAACGTTATTAGATTATAATTTTGTAGTTTAAAAGTGTGTGTGTGGGGAGGGGGGGGGGGGTAGTTAAACGTAACTTGATATTACATATGATTTTAAAATATTAAGTGAAAAATAAATGATGTAAAAGTTAGACGATTTTCATCATCAAGCTTCTTTTTCTTACTACTCAATGTAGAAAGTGCCATTCTAGAAAACTTAAAATAGGATGACTGAGATCTCTCTGGCCGTCAAGGTAAAGCACCTTTACATTATCAACTGAACTATACGACGAATCTCCAGTGATATCGTAGTTGGACTTTAAATCCGCGGACCAATCTGTGGATCCTAGCAGGTTGATGTGGCCCGCGGACCACCAATTGAATAGCCCTGTCCTATGGTGTACCCTGGGCAACGCTCTGTGGCACCAGAGCGGCAATAGTTTACACATAAGGTGAGCTAATCTGGATATCATGTCCCTTCTGGTCATATATGCCAAACGATCAGAAAAAAAAAAATTGTTGCCATTAAAGGAAGAAATAAACAGATACTTCAATGGCATGCCTACTATGTGTGTTAGTGAAGTATTAATTATTAACACCGGTTTGAATATATATTTATTTTAGCGTATTTATATAGTAGATGTACGATTTCATATTTTCTCTTATACTATTTAAATATACTTTATTCAAAAAATTAAATCAAGTTTAAATATAGGGTTTTCAATCTTTTAATACATAAAACCAATTGTTAAGTATATCCTTTTATTAAAAATCTACGTACGGAATTGAATAAAAGAACAAAGCGTGATTATTTTTATTTTTAACAGATGATGGGCATTTTAAAAATAGTATTGCACGCTAAAAATATTAAAAAGATAAACATTAGTAGTTAGAAAAAGTGTATTCAAACAATTTTCGCTCTACCTTAAAAATATTTACGTTCTCTGGTATTATTTATTACTTTTGAATATTGGTAGGGATTAAACCCGACTAAGAAAATATTCCAGAATTAGCTCAGTGTTCCAATATAATATAAGCTTATTAAAGACTCCATAAAACGTGAACCATTAAGAAGCATTTTTAAATGTAATATTTTTAATTATTTACTAACTGGCCTAAAAATAGCTCGAAAGTTCATGACCACCGGAACATAAACTCAAAATTCGACTACATATCACACAACTGTTACTATATTAAACAATTCCAACCTGATTTTCGAGGTTCAAAGGTATATAAAAATATACGAAAAATATCAGATTTAGTGTGGAGAGAGGTTGGAAAATCTACGTCGAATAAAAAATTGGCTAAAACTCGTGACCCTTACCTCAACCTTTAAATTAACGGTGATCAAGTAAAATAGGTTAAATTCCTATCTAAATAATTACCTGTCTGATATGATTGTAGCCTTAGCAATGCTAACTAATATGACATTCATACTACCCGTCCCAAATAGAATCAATACATAAAGACATCCTGTATTATCATACATTTACAACTCTTTACTATGGCTAAAATATGTTCTTTACTCACCCTATAGTCTCGGCCAACAACCATCACACGAATGGTGCACTTAAAATAATTCAAAAAGAAGGCTTGTTGACGAGACATCTGTAAGAGGTGATCCAGGCCTACACTGATTGGCTTACCCGGCCGACAGACAACATCTCACGATATTAACTGCCAACTCACCAGATTTCAGGAATGACGTGTCTACATAATGACGGTTAACAAAAGAAGAATGCTGCTAGCACGTGTTCGCAACGTGGCGTTAATATCTTAATCTGAAGATTCCCCCCCCCCTTATATCCATCAACTAGACCTATATAAGGCAGGTGCTCAGCTAACATGTTCAACTATTAATTCAGACACAACCACGATAGTTCCTGACATGGACTAGGATATAATAGCTACAGGATGACAAAATATTAACTCTTTTTATTTGTTAAATATAATCGTTCTATAATGGGTTTGGGTGTTTGAACACTTGGTTAATTTTGTGATTAAAATCCTTCAGTATAGGCTTCAGTAATTTCTCACTAGAAGATTTATTTTGGAATGTAAAATTGTGTTCATGGAACACTTAGTGTTTCTTTTTGCCACTTGGCTCTAGTCACTTTATTATGTTTAGACTTATTAGTAGGTATGCACTCTTTGATTCTTTTTCTTGCTTGAAATATTTAGTTTGAATATAAAATTGATTGCACTTGTGGTTATTAATAAATTTTTAACTTTAAAATTTGATAATGTTTCAAATTATATATACAATTTTGTAGACCTATTTCGTTTGAAGCTATTATAAAAGTAATCTATTTTTGTTGGTTTATAAGCTGTAACTTTAACAATAAAGGATTTATTTAGTGAGAAATTACCAGTATTGAAATGAAATATTGCTTTGTTTTCAATTATAATGTTAAATATTAACAAGTCATAATCTTCTCGATTACTTCCAATGTGGTGGAAGTAATAATCCCACAAATGTTTGAGATGTTGAGAGGTTAAACATTTGTGTAATTTATTTTGATCAGAATTGATATTTGAATTTAAATTTAATCTTAAAATTTAATAATTTAGTCTGAATTCACGAGTGAATCAGGCGCTTTGTTAACCGTCTGGAGGAGCTCTTTAAGCTCTTTGATATTACAATAATGGAAATACCTTATACCTTTATATTTCAAGCTTTTTATGATCTTTATTGATATAATAGTTATTCAAAGATTTAATGATTTAATATTTTGTTGTCTTAACTTGAATAAATAATTCAATTTTTTCTTTAACTTTCAAATATTCCTATTTTTTATTAAATTCCTTATAGATTCCGCCCACCCTCTTTCCGGCTATTGTGGCCTCTAGCGGTTAGAGTTGGAGGTGGTGAACGGTGAAGGATATTGTGTAATTTATAAAAAAAAATTAGTGAAACGTCTTTAATTTTGTTCTTATTTAGTTATTTATTTCTAAATTTTTTTTTTAAAAAAATTAATAAATATTGTTAAATTTGGTTTAACTCACGAACTAGTGTGCCTTAATTAGGTATGTAAACTTTCGGGGATGTATTCGTATTTTTTTTCATAACATCACGTAATCCTCCCAACATATCCATCGCACACAGTTTCTACCCCTGAAAACATACTCCGAACCGTGACAAATTGAAAACATCACTCATTCTAATTCCCAATTGGCAGAATTTGCCCTTGCCCCCTCAGAACAAACATAGCCTCAAAGTGTTTTTAGAGGGGAAAAGGTAGGGGGTTGGGAGGGGTTGGGTTTTTTTGGTTGGTTTGTGGTTGCACTGATCGTTCACATGCAAGTTGAATAAAAAGTAATTGAATATGGCAAATTTACAACAGGTTTTCATTCATTAAAAGTGAGAATTTTTTTAAATGCATTGTATATCTGTGGTGCTAATATTTTAGAAATCGATTCAATAATAATTACAATTTTAAACTAAATAATATAAAATTGCTTAGTGCAAATTGACTTAGTATCCTAGGCCACCTTTTGAAGTAATAAATAAATCATACTTTCTCTTTATAATTTGATATTTTAATACAAGATAGTTATCTAAAACTGATTTAAAATTATTTGTCTTAAATATTTGATGAACTTAATCGTCTTAAGTTCATCACAATAGCTTGGGATGCAGACTAACATCATTAGACTTCCATTGAGACTCGTTTTGTATAATTCACTTAGATGATAAATATGTCTTACTATATAATTTATAAAATAATAATCATAGATATTGTGATATAATTTTAAAAAAGCTTAGATTTTAAAGTAAATATTTAGCAAGCATCAATTTATGTTTCCGGGCCTACTTAAATAGAATCTATTACATGATTATTTTTGTATTTTTTTTAATAAAGTTTTAACTATTTTTTTTAAGATAAGAAACATCTATACTTATAAAATAACATGTCCTGATTGACTGACTGACTGACTGATTCATCATCGCCGAGCGCAAACTACAAGGCTACAAGCATGAAATTCGGACTGTATATTCATTTTGTTATGTAGGCACCCACTAAGAAAGGATTTTAGAAAATTCCACCCCAAAGGGGTCAAAATAGGGGATGATAATATGCATGATAATATGTTGAAAGTCCATCATTTTGAAAGTTACATAAACAAAATTTTGTATTTCGGTTATTGACGTAAAACAAATAGTGTTTCAGGAATTTTGGAAAAATTTATTTAATAAGGGATGAAAGAGGGGGTGAAAATTTGTATCGGACCTGCATTATTTTTGATCTGAGGTCAAGTTATGGTCATTAACGTAACGTAATATTTTAAATTAATCTGTAAATACTATGTATATTTTCATATTTGTATATAATCAACTTCCACGCAAGCAAAGCCGCGGGCAACAGCTATCTAGTTTAGTATAAAGACAGAAGAAAAAATTCAGTTTATAGAAGTGGAAAGGAAATATTAAAGGATATAGAGGATTTTGTTCAACCAACAAAAAAAAAAAATAAATATATAATATATATATATATAATATTTGAGGTAGGAATTGTTAATTTAGGGGGAGAATGAAGGGGTTAGTATAGCAGGGTAGTTGTTGTCCCTGATTCGTTTTCACTACATCCTCTTCATGGAAAAAGAAACGATATTTTCTACTTTATAGAGTCGTGTATACCAAACAAAGTAGTAGATATAGCTTCAGTAATATGAAGATAAAAAAGCCAGAAATGGAATATCAAGAAGATATTGTAGTAAAACATGTGATAAAACAGTAAGACTGTATTTGGGTTGAGTTTATTCCGAAAGTTATATTTTGATAAGCCAAGCGATTAAATTGAAACTCCTTTATATTAAATTCATATTCTTTTAATCTTATGGGTGTGAACAAAAATTAATGGTAGTTAATAGTGATATAGTAGTCATTTAGTAAGAAAATGTAACCATAAAATCTATTTCATATATTTAAAAAGTACTTTTAAGCACTACCTAACTTCAATTTAACAATCAATAATACCAGATATATGCGAAAAGGTAGGAATCATTTTACTATTGTTAATAAAAGGCTTAAAAGCAAACGGTTCTTTTTTTATTGAAGTTAGCAAAGGAAATCGAAATATATAACAATAACGCTTCCAATTCATTTTGTTGTCTATTAGACCCTATAATTCATATGAAAAATAATTTGGTAATTTTATTTCATATATTTGATTTTGAAGCATTCAATTAGTTTATTATTAATTTTTTTATTTGACATCCTAATACCTGTTAAGGATGTTAGCATATATACATAAATAGTGTAAAGATGGTGAAGATATATTTTAAAGTAAACGTACCAAATTTTCGTGGAGGAAGGTTGTGAAAAGCACCCCAAAAAAATAATATACACACACCTGGTAATTCCAACCTATAATTCTTCAACTACCAACCAGAAATGACGAAACTAAAGTTTTTTCACACATACGAACCAGTCTGTTTCAGTGCTTCATAATATCTCAAAATATTTACTTATATTAAATTAAACACCTTATTTTTTGCACCTAATACTATTTGAACAAATTTAAATATTATTAATAACTAAATATTCAGATTAATAAACGTAACTAAACACTATTATTTAATGAGCATATTTAATATTGGAAAGGTAAGTTTAATAAGTAACAGTAAAAAATAGCATAAAAATATACAAACTATTACAAAATATTCTTACTAATGTCTTGTTTGGCAGAAAAATATGAAATAAAATTTATACAGATCGTTCTAATGCAATTTGTACTGATCTTTCTTGAATTCATGCTTGACTGGCTAAAATACGTTTAGGGTCTTTTCTATGGTTTTCTATGGGTTCGCAAGTCGCGATAGATATTTCTGCTTCATCCAACGTAATACTCTCGAAGCTCACGCTGATACTTTCGACGTTACTTGGGTATCATATAGAGTCAAAATCAGCTATCTCCATGTAAAATGTTATTTTCATATTATAAGTAACTTATTTTTTTTCTTACTAATAAAATAAACCTATTTATTGGTTAGTATTTCCTTAAAATAATCACTAAAAATATTTTTTTAGATAACAAGATTAGCATGATTAAGAGATGATTAAATGTGGTAAAAATTAAACTACAATTTTTGATTGGGTTTTAGATGTATTCAAAGAGATAAAAAATTGTTTAGTATTTCTATGAAAATGGTGGTATTTTGAAATGAGAATGGAATTATTTTCTTAAGATTATATCTAATATTTTTTGAGATAGGCACATTTAGAAGATGAAATTATATCTATTTGTTTCAGTACAAATTATAATTTTGAGTAGTTACTTTTCAAATACACAAATATTTCACGTAATTTAATAATGATGACTGAAGCTATTAGTCAACCTTAATTGCATTTTTTTAAGTCCAAAGTGATATATATTGGAGTTTTTAAATATGATAAGGACATACCAACATAATCAGTAACTCTATTATTTTATTATTTATGATACAATATTTATATAGTTGAAGTCCTTTGTCAAATACAACATATATAATATAAATTAAAAGCATTTAAAATCTAACTCCAATGTGATTATAATAAAACTGATATAGTAGTGAAAAAATTAAATATTCGAAAAAATTATTAATAACTGAAAGAGATTTTTCTATAGTTACTATACTAAAGTATTTTCAATGAATTTTTTTGCTTAATTCAATTAATACATATAACTAAATAATATCAAAAGTTATGAAATAATGAGTTAATACCAAATACACACACAGTTTTATTAAGAACCACATTTTAATATTAAAACTATTTACTCATCTAATATACAACTTTTATATGAGGATTTAAGTACTTATTACAAAAATTATACATTTATTTTAATCTTAGCATAGATTTGGCAGAAATTAAATATAATTCTAGATAAATCTATTAAATGAGTCTTTAAGAATGAAAATAGAAGTATTTCTGGGAAATTATATACACTACATAAAACTGTCTCAAGTTGTTTGGTACAACATTATTTTTGTTTGTATTCATTGAATCCTACGTCATAACATATCACAACCAGATGTCTTTAACTTATATCTATAGTCTTTCTTTAAAAGTGAAGTCTTTATTTCTCGTTCGCAACTATTTTCCTATTAAACAAAAGGAAAGGACATGTGTTGTTGTTCTCTTGGTATTATTCTAGTCGAAATAAAGGAAAGAATAAAACTAAGATGCAAAGAGAGGAGGCGAGTTGGGACCTCAGAACGGACGACACAGACATGGTTTGGCATCAATTGAAACGATCAACCAGGCAGTGTGAAATTGGAACTTTTACCCTCTTCGAGTAGAAACTCATACGGAGTTAGAAATAGAGACGGCCGTTTTGGATTGAGAATTTAAAAAGTTAGAAATACTCTTTTGGAATAGAGTATGTGGCTCCCAGTTGGAAAAGGATGGTCTTATATTTAGTCTCGTTATGCCTTATGGGTATTTATGGAAACAGAATTGAATATATTCTCAATAAGAATAAAAAGACAAATATTATTTATATTTACAGGCACTCCCTTGAGTAATCATAATTAAAGTTTAGTTTAAATAGCTAGACGAGCTCTACTAATTACCATCGTTTATAAGACAAGATTCCTGGAAAAATAAGCTCATACAATGATTAAAATTTTAAAATAAACCTCAAGTTTATTTATGCTATAAATTACTTATATAACATTGCGTTTTTTCTATAGTGAAAACTTTTACGACTTAAAAGAAAACTGCCTATATTTAAGATCGACATTTTTATATTGATAATTATTAAAAGTAATGTTATTTTGTGAATTAACTAATTATTGAACCTTTTTTTTTATAGGAAGACCATTTTCCACCACCAATATTTGTAATGGAAAACCGTATAGTTTATATTCATACACTAAATATTTAGGGGACCAATAATTTAAATACCTTGGAAAATTAACTTTTTAGTTTTCGAAATAATAATGGACTAGCTATGAAAACAAATTGTAGTTAAGGGCTTAATTTATAAAAATACTTATGAAAATTTAATTTGAGAATATAAACTATACTACTTTATTAATACTATAGAAGTATAAATTATTACTAAATATCACAAATATGCATTTATACAACATTTATAGTGTTCGTATACATTCTCATTAAATACTATAAAATTAAAAAATATCCATAAGTAGAGTCGGAGAACATTTAGGAAAACCCTTCTGAAAACTTAACTGGAAATTAAACCTAATAATGCTAATACTCAACATTAGCACCAAACTAGGCATTATGAGACTAATACCTTTGTTTGTGTGCCTAATGTTATGTTTGGTATACTTTGATGATTTGCAAAATTTTGATAGTCAGATTTAAAACAGTTCATTAATATTAAATAAATATTTATTTCATTATGTTAGAACAAATGTTTTAATAATTTCATTTTACTGAATACTTTGTTTAAACTTTGAATTTTAGAGAAACTATATCGAATTTCTTTATAATTAAATATAAAATAGATAGTGGAACTTGTTTTTAGAGGTCTCTGAAATTTTGGAGTATTTTTAAATACAACACACCAAGATACCTATACTATAAATTATGTATAGTAAGAACTATGTGGCTACTATCCATTAATATAAAAATTACTAATCTTATGCACAAAATTTTAGCACACAATTTAAAATTGTAATACAATTATTAACTATACTAGAATAATTTTGGGTAATGTACTTGAAATTCTACTAATTGTGAAACGTATTTAAATTAGCAGTTAAAATATCTGGACGTCTGTTGACAAAAGATGACTACTACCCTAAACAAATTAGGTAGAGAATCACCATGGCCTAGGAAGCTTTCAAAGATATGATGTTAATGCTGACTAGCAAGTTGAGTTTGGAAATGAGGAAGAAACTGATGAAATGCTACATTTGGAGCAGAAACTTGGACTGTTATAAAGACAGAAAGTAAATATTTGGGAGAGTTTTGAAACGTGGTGCTGAATAAGACTTGAAAATATCAGTTGAACAGACAGGGTGACAAATGAATAAGTCCTAAGAAGAGTGGTGAGAAGAGAACCATTTTGGATGTGATTCTTCGGTGCAAAGCAAACTGTATCGGACACATTCCTTGAAGAAACCATCTTCTGCATGACGTCATATAAGGAAAAGTTTAGCGAAATGGGTGCTTTGGAAGTATTCAAATACTTGATGATTTTAAGGAAAGAGAAAATTCTGGGTGCTGAAGTAGGAGGCAGAGGAAATAGTGCATTGGTGGTGTTAGTTCAGTGACAAAAGGAATGGACCTGTCGTAAGACAGAACAGCTAATAATAATAATAATAATACAAATTATATTATTTAAAATGTGCCCACATAGTTTGAAAGCAAATACATTTTACATGAAAATGTTACAATTGTAAAAGTTAATATATTCAAGCACATTTATAGATTATGCATTTTATAATTCAATTTTAAGTCTAAATAATGTTATAATGTAATATTATAAATTTAAAACACTTGTTTTTTTTTTGCTTCATTAACTTCAAACAAAAATTGGTAGTAAAGGAACTTATATGATTGTTAATTATCAAATATAAATCATGAGTTAATTTTCACCAGGCAATAACTCATTGTTTGCCTAACGTATCGGTAATATAATCCCAAACCCAAAACCAGTTCTATACTCTGGGGACTGCATCCCATGCTGCCGTTTCCTTTAAACTACTGCTGCGTCATGCGCTCAAGGAAACAGGTACTACGAATTATGACCCGGTGGGGGGCTATTGTTTTTGAAAAGGGAGGTATGAGGGAGCAGGCAAAAGTGAGGGCGTAGTAGGATGAACGGAATAAGGAGAGGGAAGGTAGTGAATCGTTCCTGTGTTGCTCTCTCCGAACTATATGGGTTCTACAAACCCTAGTACGCATTGCAGTAAAATCGGTCATTTCGTTCAAGAGTTATTGCTTGCCATTTGTAACGCGGTTGGTCCCTCTATCAAGTTGACCGTAAAAAAAAAATGTTTTTCGTTATGGTAGTATAACTTTTGGAAATACATGTTGAGTTATTAAGGAAGAGTTTGTTAAACAACTATTTTACCAAAGCCACTTGATTTCAAAAGACTTGACCATTTTTGAGGTAGTTCCTCTATTAAAAATTAATTTTAAAAATAAACTAATACCTTAGTTTCAAATGATTATAAATACGTCTCGAATTCTTAAAATGTATCAGTTAAAAAATATCATTTTTTAATTTTAGTTTCACTACGTTTATTTTTCTGAAACTTCATAGTATATTTTGTAAGCTTTAACTACATTTATGAATAAATGCTTAATCTAATTTAAATCAAGAAACAACAAAATTATGAACATTTAATGACTATAACGTATGAGTTAACAATGAAATAGGTAACTAAACTATTTTTAAAACAAATTTTAACATCTACATTATATTACATTAATGGTTTATTGAAATCCAAATTTATAAAATAACTTTTTATCCATTGTATGGAGTTAATATAAATTTCAAATTTATAAAATAATTAATATAAATAATAAATAAATATGAAATAATTTTTAATCCATTGCATGGAGTTAATTTAAAAATCACATATACACACATATAATTAAGTTTAATAATAATAATAATAGAGGGTTAATTTTATTAACACGTTTAAATGTACAGTTAACTTCATGATTGGAATATCACCAAATATTTACAAAAGCAATTAGTTAAAGTATTCTATAGGCTTAATAAAAAAAAATTTATGAGACAAAATTACACAAAAACACACTTGTGAAAATTTTTGGTCAATATCATTGATATATAAAAAATATACCATTTTGAGTTTTTATATTACTAAACATGATTTGAAATTTTGTAGTTTATCTTAAATGCAATGTATATTTCCTACGCCTACTAGACCTTGGTTATATAAATAGACTGGAGATATCTTCAAGTGGATTGTTTCTCAGAAGACAGGAAAATTGAAATAGAATAAAGTAAGAACATTGAATAAAAGGTCTGAGCACTAGCAAGTATCCCCGGTCCAATTTTACAAGATGTCAGATTGATAAATGAAGAAACTTGTGGGTTCTATTTACGTCAGCAGCATGCATCTATTTTTTTTTTTTTTTAGTTAACTTTGCATTTTACTGCACCCTCCCCTAACCTTCCCTTCCAACTTGGATATCCACATTAACATATCATGCAGTAGTCATGAAAAAGGTGCAATTTAGTGTAAAGGTACCCAAAATTGTGTGCAAATGATAGTTGGAAACAATTTAGGAAGATTAGTCCTTATTTTACCTGGCCGTGATTCAAATAATAAATCTAAGCTTAGCTTACAAACCAAACTATATGAGCTTGGAATTTATTATATGTACCTTTTTATGTGAATATATGGTAATGTAGGAATGATGTTTTCTAAACTTGGATTTCAATTTATTTGTGCTTAAAAATTTACAAGTATTAATTTATTGAGAATCAATAATTAATGTCTTCTCTTTTTGTAAATCTGATTTTTAAAAGAGATTACCAAAATGGTTGTCTAAAAGAGGTTTACGCTTGACTCTTTAAAGAATACGGGCATTATTTTATCTCTTCAAAAGAATTCTGGTTTATTTACTTATAACAATCCTTTTTTAATTGTGAATACTCTGATTTATTTGTGTGAGTTGTTTATATGCTGAACAGAGAAAATAGTTTTCATTAAATAAATAAATAATAGCAAGAATAAAATAGCCAAAGCTATTATTTATGCTTTTTAGTGAGGATGAATCCATCTTGATATCATATTATTCTGAAAATTGAAAAATGACACAAGGACACGGGAATCAAATCGGGACCTTTGGCTCAGTACGCCACATCTCTCCCAATGAACTATCCAGGAATTTTCCCGTGCCCAGGGTCATTCTTCACTCATATTTTCAGGTTAAGTCTATGATGGACGTGTGGAAGCTTGGAGGTTAAAGCATTGGCGTACTAAACCAAAGTTCCCGGGTTCGATTAACGTGTCCAGGTGTCATTTTTCAATTATAATAATAAAAAAAAATAGTAGCTAAGATTATATTAATCTTAAGACGCCTTAAAGTTATATCAATCTATTAATACGTAAAATAAGTATGTATATAAAGCCGGTTGCATTCCACACATTCATCTGTTTGGCAAATGTTTTATATATTTTAGAAATTGTTAGTAAAACCAATGGTACTTATGCACTGAATGTCAAGAAAATAGATACCGAGTGAATTTCTATTTAGATTAGTTTACGTTCAACTTATATTGAATTTAGAATTTAAATTAATAGTCATGTTTACATGGACCTACATATAACTTATATTGAATTTTTTTAATTTTAATAACTTTGAGTGAATGTGAGTATGTTAGGCTAAGGAAAATCCTGAGTTACAAAGTGAATGAATATAATATTTAATGTAATAGAGAAAGATTGTCAATGAAAGGTTATTTTAAATAAATTAAGGAATGTTTAAATAGTGATAGAGATTGTGATCGTGAAACAAGAATGAACGGGAAAAGTATTCAAAGTGTGAAATTAATAATAATAATATTTAGTACCGCGTCTTAATACCCATTCGGGTTATACGCCTTAAGTACTAATTACGCTAATGGATTAGGAATTGGGAAGGTTGAATTAGAGGAAGTGAACCCACATTTGCGTGGAGGGAGAGTGGAAAACCATTTAGGAAAAGCCACCCAGTTCACCCGACAAAGATTCGAACCTAGATCTCCCCATCCTCAGCAGTCGAGCTCAACCCGACAAGCGCGTTAGCCAACTACGCCACCGAGGCGGGTAAAGTGTGAAAATAAATTAGTGAAAGAGAATTGATGAGAGAGTCTGTGTACGTTAATATGTGCGAGAAAAATTTTTTAGAGAGAAAATGGGTGTTTATAGTTTCAAATGTGAATTAAAACAACCTGCAGAAAGAATTTGACAAATATTCTCTATAAGAGAATTTATACGGTATAATTAAAGGAAGAGTTGGATAAAAATTATGATAGCGAGGTGTGTAGGAGATTTTTTTAATAATCTTGGCAAGAAAAATAGTGTGTTTCATTGTACCGTTTAATACTTACCTTTTGCATTATGCTATTAGCATTTTCTAGGGCTGGATTTTTAAATTAAGAGGAAAGTGTTAGTCATAGTAATCTTAAAAAATTCTTAATAAAATGATAATATTTTCAAATATAATAAATAATTCATTTAAAATCTACATTGTAATTTTTAGTATATGTAAAGATTAAGATACTCATCCTTATTAATCCTCTGAAATATGTAATTTCACAATTTGAACTAAATTTAAGATGCCACTTTCGATAAATTAAGAATACCAAAATATGTAATAAGTGAACTAGCATTAAATTAATTTACTTAAAAAAAATATTAATAATTATTTATAATTTATTTTAATCTGCAGAATACCTTATTTGAACGAGCTAAACATTTTAAATAATTAGTGTTCAGTATAATACCTCTTAGATACGATTTTTATTTTAAGAAAAAAATTATTTAGAACTATTTATCAAATGAAAACATTACAGCTACCAGTTTTAAGCCAAACATTGATGGCAGTTTTTGATAAATTTAAAAATTTAAATATAACTCTTTAGAAACTATATGAAACGAATGATCTTACTAAAAACGAGTAAAAGATTTTATTTTAAATATAAAATAATCCCAAGATTCAAATAATATCGTTAAAACTAATCTTTACAAATAGCTGTTTTTAAAATAAATTTTTGTAAGTAAACTATCCCTTATTTGCGTCCTTAAGTCAAAATCAAAAAGTCTTGAAGTAATACTATATAAAATAGAAACTTAAGTTTAAACAAAAGATACGTAAATATTCATCAAACTCTCTAGCTCAATAGTTTTCACTGAAAAATACTTTCTATATTGATGAAGTGTAAAATTTAAAAAAGTTTACAATATAACAAAAACAGGAATAGCAGCTATAATTAGACATCTTATAACGGTAGCTGTAAATGTTAACTATTGAAATAAATTTCCAGTGATGAAAATTTACATTAATATGGAATATAGATCTAGCTATAGACTTGGTTCAAAAAGTAGCAACGAACGTAAAGTTTAGTAATGTCTAGTTGTGAATATATACGTCACAACATTGGGTATAGTAACTTTAGCTATAAACAAAGTTGTATCTATATATAAAATAGTAATTTTTTGTTTGGATGTTTTTCAATGTGTACAGTAACTATATCGAATTAAGCATAGGATGTTATTAGAATTTTAAATTTGTTCATAACATTTTTATAGTTATCAATATTGCACATAATAGTAGCCCTAAATAGTATTTTACTCTCAATAAAACAATATTTGTCTTTCTGAAATGGAAGTGAATTGGCTAATACATCAGTGTAGTTATTGCTTTAAAATGCGCTGTAATTATATCGACAATAATTTTTGTTAAATTTTTCTATTTTAGCACAATCACAAGATTTGATCCCCTGTGTATTTGATTATATGAAACTCGTCTATAACCAAATGAAGCTTATTGTGTAATATAATTGCCATTCACAATTACTAGATAATCACATTCAATTTGTGATAGCTAACCAAACAGTAATCACGTGATTGCTAACAAAGATAATACTTTCTGCAAACATTTTATTCTCAATTTGTACAGAGCTACATAGTCTTAGTTGTGTGAATTATAGTCAGTTGGTAACTACTAGCACAAACTACAACTTAGAGTATAATTAATAAAAGTACTTCTGTTGACTTGAAAACAAAATGTTAAGGGTAGTTTTTCTCTCACAGAAGAAGAGACGCAATTGAGTGTAGTTTTAGAGTAGTGCAACATTTTGATTAACAAATTTATGTAAACACCAATCTTCACCTATTATTAATCTATGGTAAACAATATGAAAACTAACACTTCTTTCGTACTTTCTACTTAACCCTCACCACGTTTTGAAACAAACGGAATAAGATATCAGACACGAGAGCGTGCTCTCAGAAAATCTGACGTCATACACGAACTTGACACTGCAAACAAAAACTGGTCAAAGAACATCTCGTAGCCAAATGCGAAGCCCTATCCAATATTTACTTACTTTCCCTCCTACATAGAAAACCACTTAATCTTACAATACGTTCCAGTTTAATTTGCCTGTGTAGCTGCTGGAAATATTGACCACCAAGATAAAATGTTAAAGCAAGGTTAGGAAATTTATGTACAAATTACAAAATATTTGGTCCTTTTTCTCTCTCTCTATTTAGTATAAACATCCCCTTTCAAAGTAAAGACCTAGTTTGTGTAAATCATCAAATGCCTCCTCATTTAATTCGCTTAAATTAAATTATTTAAATGTAACCTGGTGGTCTAGGGTTAAGGTCAGACTTCAGTGCTTGAGGTCCAGGGTTCAATCCTTGGTGCCAGCACAGATTTTTCTGATTTCCAAACCCTTTCTTCCCCTCTGATAAGACTTATATTAATCACATCTTGTGAATGTGGGGAATACCAGGCCTCCACAGTGGTTCAGATTCCACGTTAAACTGTAGGTCCTCCATTTCGTCTCACAATCACCCTACCATTATACATTAGCGTAAGTGCGTATAACCCGAACGGGTAGTAAGACGTGGTGCTAATAATAATAATAATAATTTATTAATTTTATACTTTAGTTAGAAAAAGTTATGTATAAAATGTTTTGATTTTTACGTATATGCATACATATACACTTTTACATATTATATATATATATATATATATATTAATATCAGTTTATCACTGACAAAATTGTTTACAAAAATATTTATGAAATTAAGGACATTGTAATAATAAACTTGATTTAAGTGAATAATAAAAAAATAGAAATTTATCTCAGAAACAGGTCCTAAATCATGTCAAATTTTATAGCTTATTTTCGTATCACCTATACTAATTTTTAAAAGGAAAGATTAGGTTTCGGTAGAGAAAGATTAAGAGCCAATTTATAAATGTAATGCTTTGTTTGATTTATATTCTCAATTAATCAGCTGACCTTTTTTTTTTTGTAAAATACAAAAATATCTTATTTTTAGAGGAAAATACCAACTTTTCTTACATTCATGCCGACACCTAAACGTTGTGTGAAAAAGGGTGTATTCAGGTGGTTTACCTTCTTTGATCTACGCACGCACCATTTGTTTTTATATCAAGCATAAGTCTTCTTAAATTTTTATGACAATCGCTTTCACATTCAGTTGTGACGGGAAGAAAATTAAATTTTCTTGTCTACAGAAAACCCGTTGAGTGTGAAAGAGCGCATTTGAAATAAACAGGCAAAAAAATGTTTTTAAGAGACATAATAGATGGATAACGATTGAGGAAACCCAATTTTTTTAGTCTCAACATTAATTTGAAATGATGAATAACTGAAAAGTTAGGCTGGTAACAATTCCCAAATATATATCAAATTATAAATGATTTTGGCACAGTAAATAAATTAACGTCCATCCTGAGGAAAAACAATAACACATTTTTGTTTAAACTCCATTTCCTGCAAATAAGGATGGCAGTTAGGTTTCTAGTAAAAAAGGGCTAACCCAATTTGGTGGATGATTGTTCTAACGCGCTAATCTCACAGTAAACTAGACTACTGAAGAAGGGAAGATTGGGGTTCAATCACGGTTGGATGCGCTGAGGTTGGGTTTTACTAAATAGTTTTTCACTCTTTCTCTACGCAAATGCGGTTGCACATCCTCAAAATTAACACCTCCTTAATCCCTAATACATGAGTGTAATTAGTACATAGGCATATAACCTGAACGAGTCGTAATATTCCATGATAAAAAACAAATAACAAAACAACGGACTGCCAAAATTACATTTGAGTTGATATTTACACATATCATCTTGTAAAATCTGTTTAAAATTGTCTTAAGATTTTTATTATTTTATATTATAGGCTACCTAAATATTCCATATATTTTCAAATTTAATACATTCTTTTTAAGAAGACGTAACTGTGTTTATTTTGAGTTGGCCACCATTCTGGTATTTCTTGTATTTCATATACAATTTTTGACAATATAATTAAGAGGAATTTTAGTAAGGATTCTGACAGTTGGGTCAGTCGAAAAAATATTTATAGTTTTTATATTTGTGACTTTAAACGGAAAATTAATTTTTACTATGTTAAAAAATATATCATAATATGATTAGGTGTGAAACCTATTAATTTAAATTTAAAAAAATATTTTGAAAATATATTTATTAGTTACATTGGATTTTAAATTTTCTTTATATCTAAAACTGCATTGTAGCAGTCCGGCTGTTCCTTGTTGAATTTTTTGTGATAGGTTAATATCAGGTGGAGAGAGTTATCATTTCATCCAAATCATGATATTATACGAGCGAGTGAGAAAAAGCCCATATATTTTGTCAGAAAGTTATTTTCACAAAATTTTCAGGGATATTTTATATGCCACAATCAAAATGTGACCGATGTTGTACTCAGGAATTCTTCCAGTTAGTAAAAATAATTCAACCTCGACTGGGATTTAACCCACGAACATAGGTATTTGTGGTACGAACGTTACTCCATTGACCATCAAGGTCAACGTTAAATCATTAAGGTTATTTAATTGCAAAAGAGAATTCCTCTGAAAACTATTTACTCTGTCTATTCATTATTTGCTTCCAATATGATTTTTAATAATTATAGACTTTTAAATACATCAGGTGTATTAATAAAAATACCTCAAAGTGTATATTTTTGCAACTTTTTCTTAACTCTATTCTAATGTAAATCAACCCTGCTCTGTTTGAAATGAAAAGACAAACACACACAAAAAAAAAAAAATAACAGGACCACCCTTATATATCCTCATCCCAAAAGTTGACTTCTTACTAAAGCACAAACTAGAATGAATTCCTCAGTGTCTTTCATCCCCCTCTGCAAGACGTGCTACTTATTGAACACATAAACCACCCTTCGCTACCGACCCTGTTTCTACCATGCCTGTCCCAGCTTTGAATCTCAGTCAGAGTAAAGAAAACTCGGTTCACGCTACCCGTCGTCCCCCTATAAACCGAGGAGAGTTGCTGTGAATTTCATTAGACGTTAAATTTATACGATCCCTAAAAGGGTTTGAAAGGAGAAGGTGGGTAAAGAAGCGGTGAGGTGAAGGAAGTGTAAAACCTGTCGAGTGTAAGGGGGTTTGGTGAAAGGTAATTATGAAATTCTTGGCCGTGCTAACACGCCTTTCTATCGTCTACTTACCTACTTCGTCACTTTGTTCGATATAGAAAGAAAGGCTTAAGTCTTAGATAAGTTTATATATATAGCCAAAAGATCTAAAATATTTTTTTATTGCAAATTAGATTAAGAATTTAAATTTAAAAATAAAATCACATATTACCAATACTATTAATAGTTAAACATATGTTTGAATGAATAATTGATATATATTGGCAAAATATAGCATCTACTTGTCAACATGCTTTACGTTGAGGCTTAGCTAAATTTATATCTAGATCTTTAAAATAAAATATTTAAAATATTTTTAACTTAAACTTTCATACCTAAATTTTTAAAGTAGTTAAAGTCTAAATATAGATGAAGATGACCATTTAATAATTAAGTGGTTTGGCTATATTTTAATATACTTTATCGATTGTAGGCGATATATAGCCTTTCTTAAATACATTAATTTCTATACCATATACTCTTTCTTCTTAGTGAAAAAATCACATAATTAATGTTATTCATAATAATTTAGGGTAATAACCACTCTTATCAATAGTAGTTTACTATATTTTTAGTATTATGACCAATATACCGGTTATCTACGAAAAAACCTAATTTACCTATATTGTAAATAAATACAATATTTTCACCAATTAATCTTATTTTGATAGCTAAAAGTTATTTTTTCATAATATTTATTGTTAACTTTATTTCTTATATATTTAAATCACCTTTTGATTTTACAATGTATTAATAATAATTATATCATCTCTAAAATTCGGCTTCTGACATTGTTTAGTTTTCTTCTAAGTAATCCTTAAATGAGAGTACATTTTGGCTACATAATTTTTTTTACTAAAAAATATATTAAAAGTATAAGAACAAAATGTAAGAGCTAAAAGAAATGTTATATTTCTCTAGTTATTTCAAATAATCTCGCTAAAACTTATAAGTGAAGGTTACTGAAGAATTTATATAATTAGATTTTAAAACAGGTATTTGGGTTGTTTGAAACTTCTAAGTCAAAGAGTTTTATTTCTACTTGCCAAAAATGTAAAGTAAAAATACCATGTCATTATATTTAAAAAAATTCGTTTCAACACGCACGCAGACCAACTGCAAAAGACGTGTGTGAAGAAAATAGAGCTTGCGGAGTAAACTTGCTCCGGGTAATTAGTAGGATCGCGGTAAAAGCGTGTACCACGTCTAACAGCACACAATGCTCATTTCCTGCTGCTCAAGCCTTTTAAACTCTACAACAGCGACAGAGATGGTTTGTTCTTGTCTTTACTACATGTCCACTAATTCCATCTTACTACGCCAGAAACATAATCTTTTCATCTTTCTCCCTTTACTACTTCTTTGGTCTAATTAAGTTTCAGACGGATAACGAACCATTTAATAAAATCATAATTTAGGAATAATATTTTACTTTTCTCTTCTTTGAAGTGCTATAAAAGATCAATACTCGAAATTAATATCCTTTTCTAATTCAGTCATATTATTTCAAATAAGAAGACACAATATTAGTTCTCAAACACAAAAGGATTAGTTTACTTATGGATATATATTTATTTTATACTTTAAATTTAAATATGTTAGATGTTTGATTTAAATATACTAAACCTAAATATATTTGAACTGTTATTTATATTATAAAACTTAATATCTCGTAACAATATTTTTTGTTAAAAAATGGAGAAATTATGAGGAACATAAAAACAAACAAAACTATTGAACTTTTTTTTTTTTTTTAAGTTTCTGAGCCAACAAATCGGCTCTCAAGTGTCTTTGAACATTTAAAACTTGTCCTTGAAGGGTCATATGTAGTCATATTTAATGAATCTAATGGTGGCTTGAAAATATAGAAGACAATATTCGATTAACTAAAGATATACCAGTGGTCCCGATATAGGACAAAACTTGATATTTGTGCTTGGGGTATTAAATGAGTTCAATATCTTAGTTATACATATGCATAGCCGGATTTTATTTGTAAAACTTATTTGAAATATATTTTTTACCAATAGACAATGCTTATATCTAGTGGAATTTTGCCGGTTTCTCCCCTCCCTCCCCCAACCCAGAAAGTTTTTAGTATAATAATTTTATTGAGCTATTATAAGTACAGATTTGGTAGTTTTTTTTTAGTAAAATGGATTAAAGAGTTCAGCCCTAACCAAGTTTCTGATCTCCTCAGAACATTTTTTAAGAGAGGAAACTACTTATCATAAAGATCCTATCAAAGTATGGCTACATGACTAGTATTAAAACTCCAATCTCTCAGTCATAGACAGTCCATTCTATTAGGAGAGTAACGCCTTATACCATTTGACCCTTCAGGTATTTTTATGTGACTTTAAACCTAGTCGAAATTCAAACATATAAATTTGACTAAATCATTAACTTAATAAACACCAAATTTATGTTAATTGAAAACGTTTGTGATTCGTAAACAATGTACTTCAAATGATTTGTAATTTCGTATAATATATATTTTATTTACCCAATTGATAGACCTTAAAAACCTTAAATGTATTTTTTATAAAGAGCCTAATTACCGTTTTGAGTTCTGGATAGGGAGTAAAAGTGGAGTGAAATACATTATTTAATGTTTTTTCAGTAGAGTAAAACAAATTAGTTTTTTTAAAGTGAGAATTAAGCTTTTAAATCGTAGGCAAGGGTAAAACCCGAATGGGTAGAAGGACGCGTTGCCAAAAATTAAAAAGTTGTTGGCTTTTGTTTTAATGGCTAAAAGGGATTTTAGGCTGAACTTTATAAACTAAATAAACATGTAGAGAAATATTATTGCTTGTAATATGTTGTGAGGAAATGAAAAGTCATTATATGTAAAAAAAAGATTATCAGCTCTTATTTTCATCATATCCTGGTCGCTAACGTCACAATTATAGGCTCACACTCGTCATATATAAAACGTGAAGAGTAGTGTAATCATCCACTCAATATTTGCGATTAGAAAATGTTGTCACTGACAATTTATAAGATTTAAACTAGTTTTTTTTGTCAAATACTTTAATTTAATAAGTTTCAATATTATTATTTAAAAATGTGTGTTATTATTCATTAAGCCATTATTTAACTCTATAATAAGACATTTGATTTTATGCAGTTAAACTAATTTTTTAACCATTTCTGATTACACATTCAGGTTTAACGCAGATGTATCAAATACTATC
The DNA here is from genome assembly GCA_039000515.1 of Timema cristinae. Lineage (NCBI taxonomy): Eukaryota > Metazoa > Arthropoda > Insecta > Phasmatodea > Timematidae > Timema > Timema cristinae. The sequence goes on along the minus strand of JBCFYV010000024.1, from coordinate 37,722,554 downwards.
ATGTTGTATGAGAAATAAAGTTTAATTTAGAGGAAGTGTACCCGCATTCTCGAGAGAGAAGATAAGAAAAATAATTAGAGAAACTCCCTTTAGTATACGCAACATACATTCTAGCTTCAATCTCTCATTTAATGGAAGTCCTACCTATCAAGAGATTAACGCTTAAAATTCTTAGATCACAAAAGCCAATTTTAATAAAACAATTATCACGAAACAACATTCTAAGAATGGAAAATTTCATCCACATTCCTTAGTTATCTTTTAACTGCAATAACTTTGAATACTTTAATATCCTCATTATTTAGTTAATATCAACTTTATAATATTTTGATATTAATTTTTTTTCTATCTAAAATGAAAACTTTTTTCTATATACTAAAATCATGATTTGTTCTCGTTAAAGAATCTAAGGTGAGTATATTCACTGATAATGAGCTACTATTAAATTCAACAAGCATCTTGTTTCGAACAAGCCCACATTGTTTCTCACGTTTATTGATTAAAGCTGTGGGTTGCCCTTTCTAATCAAGGTTTTTGGACCCAACTCAGCAAAGGGCGGAAGGCAGGAGTATAAATGAAAAGAAAGGTGGAAAGGAAAAAGAGAGGTTAAAAGATGTTACAGAAGGGGGGGGAAATGGAAAATATATGAGGAGAGGGATAGGAGGGAAGTAAAAATGTAGACTCGTTAGAGGTGTATCGAAAAATAGTCAGTTAAATAGCTTTGAACTGGCACCTTTCCCATTAATATTTTAATTAATGTAGTGTGTTTGATAAAGACTTCAAAGGGTTCCGCTGCGTACTAGTATATACTCTAGCTTAAATAAAGCTTGTGATAAAGTCACTTAGTTAAAAATGAAGTAATTTGTGTATCAATACAAAAGATTAAAATAATTCCAATAGTATTTCACAGTGACCTTTTTTCTCTACAATAATCAAACTATACAACGTTTATTATGAGTTTAAAACGTTATTTTAAGTATAAATTAATAAATATAAATTAGTAAAATAATTATACATTCTCTTTATAAAAATTGGGTTGGATTTTTTTTAGAAGAGAGTAGAGGTTACACGGATACTAGGAAATTGTTCAAACAATATGTTTTAACCTTTAAGTTAAGTTGAATGTCATTTTCAATTTGTAAACTAGTTTATGCTCAATTTTAAAACATTTTTGTTAAATTAAAATTATATTCTTTATATAAACTTTATTAATCACCCTCCATCTGGATAAAATTTGATTAAAGATGTGTATTTATTAATGTTTTAAGCTTACTCTATGTATAGTGTTAAATGAAATTTCTATTAAATATATAGTATCCACCAGATTTACTTCTTGATTGAATGATTAAGTATTTTAAAATATGAATTCCCTACGTAAACTATTATTTAAATCATATATTACCAACATCTGAAAGTTGGTATTTTAATTTGTAATTTAGATATTAGTTTACCTTAAATTGTTACTTATTAAAATTAAAGTGAAACGTCATCATATTTAATTAATAATATGTGAGAGAAATTTACCACAAAAAAATTATATGTATACATACATAAAATAAAACTAAATTTTTCTGTACGTTTGATTTATTTTATTTTGTTTTATTTCCAGTAAATTCGAAAAGGACTCATCGGATGTGGATGGAACATCTTCCGGTATACTTCTTCTCTATAATGAAGGGTAAGTTATACAATATATCCACACGCTATCTCTTCTGTGATAGAATCAGTGTCAACATATTTTAATATGATTATATTTGATTTTTAAATTGTAGCCATTCAAATATATTAACTTTTAATGTATACATCTTTATTGCAAGCTTACGTTTCAGTATGAGGCTTGGAAATATCAACAAACTATTAAGGTCGAAATACTTTCTTTCTTACTTGATCGTCAATTCAACTGCAATCCAAAGCGTAATTATATAATACATTTCAATCTTAAATCCAAAATTAAACTATATTTTATGTTGTTTGTTTTATATTCTTTGGAGATAACTGAATATTAAAATATTAACGTATTAAACCCAATGACCTCCATTTTGTTAATTCCAAACGCGAGGATAGAAGGGTGGCACATTTCAAGTGTAATTTTTGAAACCCCGAGGTTTGTACCATGCGTGTATTTACAAATAATATGTTGAGTTTAATACCTTAGACCATGTTTCAAACAGGAAGAACATCTTTAAACTTGATCAAAAAAACAAATCTAATCTTTAAATACACATTTGTTGAAGTATTTAGTGTGTGCAGCTCAGCGTCTTTTTTTTTTTTTTTTTTTTTTCAAAATCCATAGTTATCCAGCACATTCAACGGTGTAACTACGTATTCAAATTAACAAAGAACATAGTATTACCTTTTTTTTTATGGAATCCTTAGTTTTTGATACCACACATATTGTGATCTTGAAGTATTATACTGAGATATTGCTTATGCGGAAATATGCCAAAAGAAGGACCATGAAAATCTTAAAACATGTTATAACTATTATTTAAGGAAACTAGCTTATTTGAAACTTGACATTTTCTTTACTTTTACCATACTTATTTTATAAAAAAGGAAATGTCCTTTTTTGTTTGTTTGTTTTTGTGCTAAATAACGCCCAAACCACTGTACCATTTCCTTTACTGAAAATTCGCATAGACATAACTTGGACGTGCGGTTAATATTCAGGCTAATAGTAAATTTAGTCCACAATTTTTATTCAGATAGTGGCTACAAAAAGTTTATTTTTGGCCTTTTTCTCAGCTTATGACTTTTGAATTGTCAATGTATCAAATTTTAAGGCTTACTAGATGAAAAATTAAAGCTGGCAATAGAACATTAATTTTTAACTTGTCTAGAACGTTAACTCATAAACTATGAGAAGTCTGACATTTGGAGCTAGTAATAAATCATCATATAAATAATATAAACTATTTATTAGGTTTATGTATATACACTATGTGTTTTTTGGTGTGTGTGTGTGTGTGTGTGTGTGTAGGTGTTAAAACTCCAAAACCAAGAGACCTAGAAAGCTTAAATCACACTAATATATAAAATATAAAGATAAAATATTGTTTGTCTGTTTTTTGCATATTTATTTCCCCTTTTTTTCATGAATAGCTAGTAAGAGGATGTCTGTTAATCCATCTTTGCTATAGACATAAGCGTGTAGCAACAGTCCGAGAAATTATTGCCTTAGATAAATAGATTATGAACGATACTTAAAGAAAAATGGACATTCTTATCTTCTACAAAGTGATATATATATATATAATTTAATAATCTGTGTTTTCAGTACCGCGTCTTGGTACCAGTTTGAGCTATACGCGTATGTACTAAATTAAGATAGTGGATGTGTGGTTTAAGAAGATTTTATTTGGATAACATGTGCTTCGCGTTTGCTTGGAGGGTTAATGTAAAACCACTTTAGAAAAAAAAAACACCTTCAATACACCTGATTGGGGTTAAGAACCTCAATTTTTACCGTCATTGATAGTCCAGTTTACCGCGAGAGTAAGCGCTTTAGACCTCGCGGCTACTGAATTGGTTTCGGTCTATATTGATCAGGACCAATACAAAACTACAAACAAGTACATTCAAAGGTGAAGGTAGTGAAAATAAGAAAATCGGACAAAGAGAGTGGTTGATATTAGGAGGTGAGATAGAAAGAGTAAGATGCGTGGTGGCCCAGTTGGGTGGAATAATAATAATAATAATAATAATAATTATAATAATAATAATAATTATTATTATTATTATATTATTATTATTAGCACCGCGTCTTACTACCCGTTCGGGTTATACGCACTTACGCTAATGTGTAAATGGTATGGGGATGTGAGATGAAATGAAGACCTACGGTTTAACGTGGATCCGAACCACGTGGTGGCCTGGCATTCCCCAATTCACTAATACTTATTATGAGCTGGTGGATGGAATAATTGAAGTGATAAATTATCCCTTGTGTTAGGAGATAACTGCACAAGAAAGAACTTTGTGGAGATGGGGTAGCGGGACGTGAAGGGAAAATAAGCGTTGGGCTGGTCCTTGGTTTGGATCTCATTAAAACTCGACTCTTTGATGTATCGTGGTAGACTACACTTCACAATGCTACACAACTCTTTAATAGAAAAATTAAACTTTCAAACAATAGCTAACATAACATAATTAAATGACGTTAACCAATCATAGGCTAAACCATTTAAAAAAAAAATCCTTTTCCAGCTATTTCATTAAAAACTACTAATATACTAGACTTTTTATAATTTGTGACATGTCTTAATAATCCTGCAAGATGTTGATATTGTAAATAAGTAAGTATGGATAAAATGGCGTTTAGAAGAAAGTATCTCCCACATTCGCTTTAAGGGATATTGGGGAAAATAATTTAGAAAAAAAAACTCACCCTTAATTGAGCTATATGGTATTAACACCCCAACCTACCCATCAAAAGGCAACTTCAATATATGATCTGGACGTAAAGTCCATGTGTCCACTAATATGAATATCAATAAAAAGGGTTTAGTGATTAATCTCACATAATAAAGTAGATTATATCTTTTTTTTAAATAATTTAAGGTTTTTTTTCTAACAAAAGGCTATATTTATCTACTAACATGAATAAGTTAAATAATTAACAACAGAAATAATGTTGGTTATTAATTTAGTTCGCTGGAAAAAAAACCCAGTCTTATTTCGATTCTATAAGAAAAAGCCACGAACACTAATTAACAAAAAATTGTAAAGATAAAACAAAACTCGTTTCACTAAAACGCAAACTTGTACTTGTATATACTCACCATGTTGTCGAGTTAATTAAAAACACCCATCCGACGTCTCACGCCACGTGAGATCTTTCGACCTCGCTTACAATTTTGATGATGATGATAATGATGATAACCTTATGTCTGCAACGATGTCAGTTATCTTAGCCTTTAGTCCTCTTGACGTCTCTTAAGACGTCAGCTGGTATCACGCGAGTTTAACAGTTCCGAGAGTATCGATTAGAGTGAGTAATGATGGAAACAACCATGAACTGCTCAAAAAGGATAATTTGTTTACTATTTTTATCATAGTATTTTTTTTCTCGCCACATTCTACTAGCAGTTCTAGTTATAAGTCTTTGAAATCCGCTTATGCGCTAATTTATCTATTTACTTAAACTATCGAATTAGGATAGGGGTGTGCGAAGGCCACTTTTTAAATGCGAAGCGAAGCTTGAAACAGGCTAAGAATAATAGTAGTCGAAGCTATCTAGTATTTTTGTTGTTCGTCACTTAATTATATTTTTAATTTTTAAATTAATTATTATATTTCTAGATCTTATCAGTAATGAGGACCAGGAACATTTCCTTATTTGTTACCTAAGGCCTATATTAATAATTAATGCACACAGGCTTACTGATAGATTAGTAAAGTATCAATAAAGCTTCAACCCGTCTCGGTGGCGTAGTTAGCTAACCGCTAGTCGTGTTGAGCTTGACTGCCAAGGACGGGAGATCGTAGTTCGAATCTTGGTCGGGTGAACTGGAAGGGTTTTTCCTAAATGGTTTTCCACTTTCCCTCCACGAAAATGTGGGTTCATTCCTCTAATTCAACCCTACCAATTTCTAATACATTTGCGTAATTAGTATTTAAGTGTATAACCCGAACGCGTAGTAAGATGCGGTGCTTAAAAAAAGTTTTTATTTTTACTTACATCATAGAGTTTATAAAATTATTTCACAAACTTTACAGATGCATGTCTTTTTATCTGCATTTCCCTGATAATAATTATAAATTAAATTCTGTTTACGTTTTTCCACTTTCGTATCAGATATTTTTAATATTACAGAAAATACAAAGAAACTATGAAAAACTTTTGTGTCAAAACGCTCTTGTAAATTTGTCACAAATAATTCCAAAGAGATAGAATATTAAGGACTAAACATTAGACGCGAGCTGGGATGATAGCACAACTAAAGCGCTTTCTCTGATTCATACCCGTGGCCATGGTGTTATTTCTTTATAAGAATTCTCACTTTTTAAAAATTATGTTGGTGGTAGTGAATATAATATATTAACATTTACCTACCCGCTTTTCATCTTAGCTTACGTTGTGTTTAAGGTAAGAGGCCATGTTTCTCACTCTTACGCGCTTTTTATATATGAGTTTTGAGTGTTGAATTAAAGTTAAAAAACATTTAGGAATAATGGCCCTCACAATGCGAAACCATGAATCGGTCCTTAAATTCCCATAACTGGAAAAACATACATATAGATGTCAGTAACTTTTATCATTAGGTTCATTTTGATGTATATAATTCTGATCTTTGTGTCAAATGAAATAAATTGGTGTCTGCTAACAGTAAATACCCTGTGACATCGGATACGATTGGGTATTTTGATGTATCCAATATGGCGCCCAAGATGGTGTCATAAGTTTAAAAATTCTCAATTATTCTTATATGGTCTTGTTTAGGATCAAATTATAGGTTTTAAGGTGTGCTGAAACAAAATTTGTACTTAAAAGTGATGTCAATATGATAATGTGAATGATTGTCAAAAAATGTGTTTTGGGAATTCTAAACTCATACATGTTGAAAAATGAACTTCAGATACTCAAGAAATGGGTTAAAATAATAGCTGAGAAGAGATTATGTCAATAATTTTATTGCTCAATTTAAATTTATTGAAACTAATTATCAAACATCCAAAATAACATAAGGCTTTCAAATAACCCTTACAACGATAACTGTAGTAAATATTACTGATAAATCTGTAAAATTATATTAAACAGGTAAGTCTATTTTATAGCAAATTAAAAATAATTATTGCAATCCAAATCACTGCAGGCACCAAACAATGTGCAAGGAAGTCTTTCAGAATAGCAACTACACTTTGAAGATTAGAAATGAGTCAGTATTGTACAGCCTCATTTGACCAACTTCAGGACATAATCAATCACGTTGGAAGTACCTTCTGGTATTGCAACAAGAACGAGTAATTTGTTTTCTCTATCCTTTGACCATCTAAACTCTACAGGCTGTAGATTTGTAGATTCAGGTCTGGCTACTGATCGCCAAAGACAAGCTTAAAAATGTGCACGTTTTACATTTTCCACGAAAGAGACAGTAGTTGGAGGAAGTAAACGTAGAACTGGAGCACTGACATCAGCTTTACTGTGTGTTTTTTTTTGCTCGAATTTTTACACGAGCTTCCGATATTGTTTTACATCAATGTTTCCCATAGCTTTCTGACACACAGCTTGTTACCTGATCTATGTTATCATTCAGTTCTGCATATATATCTCCAAGAAAAGAGAGTGACAATCCTAATATTTTCTAAAGCAATGTCTACGTTAATGCTACTGTTGTATTTCTTTGTTTCATTCAGAAGGGCATCTGCCTCTGTCTTTATCTTCTTGCACACTGTTGAAATGATATTTTCAAGATAATCTTCCTCATTGTTCACAACTTTTGAAGATCTCTTGCTCTATTCCGAAAAAAACAACAATGCTGGCAATACCTGGTAAATTAAGGACAACTGAATCAGCTCCCAATCTTCTGGATATTGTTTTAATTAAAAGCGATTGAGAAAGTTCACTACCTCCATTTTGCGTATTTATTTTATGCAGTTCCACAGATGTCCACATTGTTGACTTATTAATTTAATTTCATTTAAAACAATCTAATGTCACACTACATTTGAATTCACTGCCTTTCGGCTTTGTTACAGCATAAACGGATTTATGCGATATAAAATTTGATCTGCAGTTGACATCGTACCTTGCCTCTGCACTGTGGAAGATTCTCACTGAGCCAATAACACATAATCGTATATTAAATGCACAATCATCGTTTTGTATATCACACATTTTAAATATGGATTATTTGAATGAATTTTTTAACCCATGAAAATCAGCCTCTTTACAGAAAAAGGCAGGTCGCCAGTGTGACGAACTCTTTCCATCTTTCAATACATTGCAAGAATGCAATTTTCCTTAAATAATAATGATTATTTACAATGATTCTAGCAGTTTTTGGATATCTCAACTTAGCTTCTTATTGAAGCCTCCATTTGCAGTGTCGTTTCAGATGCGTTGTTGACATATATGTTGAAACACAACTTATGTGGCATTTTACATCAGATTCATTGTTTTTCACCGATTTTTCTTCTAATTGATTACATAGCTCATCATTATACACTACTTTAGTTTGTTTTATATTAGAAACACTTTCAATCAGTCTCTCAGACTTTTTTCATAACTATACTTTCAATTGAACAAGCATTTGCCATACATGGCTTATGTAAATAACGTCACACCTTTGAACAACCATAAATAAAAATTATTTTAGATATTTATAAAAGTAATTATCCACAAAATATTTTAGCTACGGTTAAATTTATCATGAATTGTGGAAGCCTTATATGCGCACTAAAACAACGTTTCTTTAAGACCATTTTGGCAGAAATATTGTATATCTTATTATTGAAAATGTTAACCCATTTTTAAACACATAATTATTTGGACTCAGCACGCCTTAAAACCTATAATTTGTTACAACACAAGACCACATGAGAATAATATGAGAATTTTAAAATTATGAAGCCATCTTGTGCGCCATATTGGATATCTCAAACTTCTCAGTGGGTAACTGATGTCACTCAGCCCTTCGTCTGAGCAGACACCAAGATCACATTTTCAACCCTCAACGCAATTCTACCGGACTAAGTTGATTTTTACATTTGGTTCACGTGCCCTTTGTTGTGGGCTCCAAGAAAGTATGTTACATTGCTCGTCTGACTACGCGTTCATGTTATAGGCATATATTATGTTTACTCTGAAGTGTAAGGATAGAAAAAAAATTTTTAGAGGTAGTATATCCTCATTTTCACGGTAAGAGAGTAAGAAACTATTTAGGAAGAACCACCCTCAATAGACCCAAGTGGGATTCTAATCCCAATCTCATCTTCTGCAGGCCAATCTAACACGAGAATGATGACTTTGAGTTAAGACTATACTAGACCAGACCAAGAATAGCCATAGGGAGAAGAGTTTAGAAAATACCAAAATATGTTTTTGTGGTTAATATTGACAAAATATTAGAATAGTATTTATTACCAGTATCTATGTTCATCTATACTTATAAAATAACATGTCCTGATTGATTGACTGACTGATTCATCATCGCCGAGCGCAAACTATCAAGGCTACAAGCATGAAATTCGGACTATATATTCATTTTGTTATGTAGGCACCCACTAAGAAAGGATTTTAGAAAATTCCACCCTAAAGGGGTCAAAATAGGGGATGATAATATGTATGATAATATATATGAAAGTCCGTCATTTTGAAAGTTACATAAACAAAATTTTGTATTTCGGTTATTGACGTAAAACAAATAAATACGTGTTTCAGGAATTTTTGAAATTTTATTTAATAAGGGATGAAAAAGGGGTGAAAGTTTGTATCGGACTTGCATTATTTTTTTATCTGAGGTCAAGTTATGGTCATCAACGTAACGTAATATTTTAAATTAATCTGTAAATACATATGTATATTTTCGTATTTGTATATAATCAACTTCCACGCGAGCAAAGCCGCGAGCAACAGCTATCTAGTTTATTATAAACGTTAAGCTAATTCTTTCTGGTTTGACGATATGGATGGGTGTAATAGAGGTGGATTTTCCTAATTAACCATTATCTCTACACGCAATTTGGGTACACTTCCTCTGTATTTGAAATCCCTCAACCTTATTCCATTAGCATATTAAATACATTTACATATATATATATGTATGTATGTATTCATATCTTTGTAAATATCTATATATAAGTACGCATAATTTCTTCTTATGAAACTTTAATATAATTCGAATCCTCAAATCTTAATAAATCTTATAAATGTATACTTATATTTGAAGACAAAACAATTTTCAATTTGAATTAATAACTAGTTGTACCACTGACGAACTACTATTTTGTTTATCGTGTATATAATGTCATGAGGAACAAAGACAACACTTCTTATGTAAATTAATTATTTTAATACAATTTTTTAATTTTTGTTGTTATTTTGTTACCCTTCCAACCTTGCAAAGTTCTCTGTTTATTAAATTTTATAAATTTTAATATCAAATCAAGGGCTTACATATTGTCTTCGAGATACTTTTTTGAGTTTTACAATCTTGAAATTCTTAAATATAATATTCGAGTGATTAAAGGAGTCAAGCGTCCCATATTATATATATATATATATATATATATATATGAGTTTTTATCATAATTTATCTTATAGATTGGGTACTTTTTCATATGTACAATACATGGGTAGATAACTAAGTATTAAATAATTTTGAATAAATCAAATATAATTAAGTCGAATGAGAACCATTTACTTCTTCATATGTCATTTTAAATTAATAGTAAGTAAATGGTTCTCATTCGTTTAATTATATTTGATTTATTCAAATTTATTTAATACTTAGTAATCTACCCATGTATTATACAAATGAAAAAGTATCCTAGCTAGAAGAATTATGATAAAAACTCATATTTTTTAGTTAAGTTTACCAACCACTTTGTATAGTTAAATTCTAACTTAATGATCACTTGGTTTAATTTATTTCGGTTTGTATGTAATTAATCATTTTAACTGATATATGATCAAATATATTAGTAATATATTGAATGTCACTGTTATAAAAATTGCAAACTCAAGGCTACGGTAGCTACATCTAGTAGCGCTTTCTGGAATCACACGACCAAGGAGATCTACCGCACACTAGTAACAATTTCCGAAACTCCAAGCAGTTTGAACGTTAGGGTCGATGGTGTGTTCTTTATTATTATTATAATTATTATATCCTCAATTTTTTGTTGGAAGAAACCATTCTACTGGGAATCTATATGGCCTATCTATCTCAAATAAAATATAAACCCAAGTATTTACACACACAAAACACATGAGGAAACATTTTATCCAAAACTGTTGTTTTATATCATTGTTAGGACAACATTATTACTGCCAAGGATTATTCCAAAATATTTTTTTTAAATAAATATATTGAATAATACAAAAATTAAAAGAAATAAAAATATCTTGAAGTCGCATCAATTTGTGATACCTAATAAAGTTGACTGTCTCAAGTAAAGGAAGTAATTCAAATACACAAAATAGTGCTTTTTTAAAAATTTCTTTTTAGTCTTGTCTATGCATTAGGATCAACTAATAATGTGTGTATTGTTTTTGTGTAAGAGTGTGATGTGCACACGCAAGTACACTCTGGTTTCCGTAAAAAGTATCTGTCTTAACTTTACGCGTTACAGTATGGCCCTATTATAAGCCATAACAAAATGGAATTTCACAAGGTAAGCAAATGATAGCAAGCTTATATCGGCGTGTTACTCTAATTTAAGTCCTATAAAATATGGATATAATGAAATAAGTCAAGGTTCTGCTTGTCTATAAATGGGGGGTACTGGTTGGTGTACTAGGTATTTTTATTTCAATTCTAAAGATATTTTTTAGCACTACGTATCACTACCTGTTCAGGTTATACACATACTAATCATAATAATTTGTGAGAGTTGAAGAAGGTTGAATTTAGAGGAAGTGTACCCGCATTTGCGTATAGGTAACGTGAGATAACCACCCTAAGTACAGCTGACTGTAATTCTAGTTTAATCTCCCTGTGATCAGGAGTCTATTCTACAAATGAGAGTTAATTTGAACAAATTTATGTTGGCGATGATTATGGCGATATTGATTGTAATAATAATATTTTATCTTTTACTTATTTAGCTGTATTATCTATGTGTAAACTATTTTCATTTAACAGCAGTCGGTGATATATTTACATAGGCTACTTTTTATGATATACCAAATTTATTTTTTTCTGTATATATTTTTGGATTACATGGAGGCTATTGTGAGTTTATAATATGTGATTTGACTTTTGATAAAGACATATTTTTAAAAATTCGTACAACCTTACATTTCAACATAACTTTAATATGTCACAGAATTGTTTTAAGAAATTTTATAACTATGGCGTATTGTATATATTATACAGTTTATATAAAAATGTTTAATAGGTCATATTATTATTATATAAATATAAATAGATTTTTTCTATATATAGTTCACCAAAGTTCAAAGTATTTTCTTAATTTTAGAAAGCAAAGTATTATTAATAGTGGTGGTGGTGGTATTAAAATTAACTCTTATCTTAATATCCTATGGTATTATAAAAAATAAAAGCACCGTTGAGCTGTTATTCGTAGATATGGACCGAGTTTTTTCCAATCCAATTTAAAAATTCTAAGAAAAAAAGCAAAACTATTTTTATAAAAGCAGAAAATAAAACGATAGTCACCAGGATCCGTGGGATTGTTTATCTTCACGTCTAATTTTAAAGTTTGAATTCTTAGTAGCCTATTTATACTGTGGGTATTTTGAAATAGTTGTTTTCAATTTATTTCTTCACACAAATACTTGGGTTATTTTCTTTATCGGGTGACCTGGCGGTCTAGTGTTAAGGTGTCTGACTTCTGTGCTGGGTTCCGGGTTTCAATCCTCGGTCCAGGCACAAATGTATCTGATTACTAAACCCTTCCTTCACCTCTGACAAGACATCTTGTGAATGTGGGGAATGCCAGGCCTCCACCGTGGTTCGGATTCAACGTTAAACTGTAGGTCCTCCATTTCATCTCACAATCACCCTACCATTACACATTAGCGTAAGTGCGTATAACCCGAACGTGTAGTAAGACGTGGTGCTAATAATAATAATAATTATTATTATAATAATTTTCTTTATCCAACTATCATAAATATTTGTCGTTAGATAATTAGGGATATTTAGGGTTATTCAGAATGCGCACACACCAATTTTTTTTCGCCATTTTGTGATGCAATCAATATAATCTGATACATCCGGAGACAAAATATGACCACAAACTAAAACATGGAATGTTGATTAGAATCCTATCCCTTAGTTTTTATATATAATTTCTTTCAGTATAATATCTTTATTACGTTGAGATTATCCGTAGGACATTAATAAATTAATAATGGGAAGCAGATAATATTAATAAATTAGAAGTTTTTGCTGTAACGCTTCTGCCATCAATTTGAATATAAATACAACATACACAAAGCATAAGTCTATATAATAAAATACTGAGAAAGTTATGAAAAATAGATAGTTAAAAAACAGATTTTAGTACTAAAAATTCAATAAATCTATATTATTAATCAAACTTAATTTGGAGAAGAATTAAATATAAGTCAATAATGAATAACAACAAACCAATTTTTAAATCAATCTATATTTGAAATCAAATATTTTACAAATTATATGAACACCCAAAATATTTCGTTACATATATAAAAAGCCACTAAAATTATTATAAATCTATACGATTTTTTAATACATTTTAAAGTGTATTTATATAACTCTTGTTTAACATTTTGGAAACCAATTCTTAAAATATTTAGCAAGTAGCTGTTATGTTATGATTAATTAAGTAAATGATTTCTATTAGGTGTTTACATGCAGATTTCTAACAAACAGTAAGAGAAAATGTTAAACTAGCTATATTAGATATAAATAATATAGCAATTATAAAAATCACTTATATAATAGTAGCTTAAATTGAAAATATGTGAAGGAATTAAACAATTAGATTAATTATTTTATGTAAAATTTAGAATTTAATTTTATTATAATATACACTTCCATAATTTATTCTATCATCTGGTAACTGATGATACTTTATGCATAAAAATATGTATATCACATTTACCAAGTAGAGGACTCTTATCTGTCCAAATACCTTCAAGTACAAAGGACATAATTAATATGCCATTGTTATAAGTTATAATGCATACAACTAATTAATTTTTAACTAAAGTATTATTTATATAAACCTTATCATGTTTTAGGCTTTAAATTTGACATTATTTATATTGTTTCCATATCTTAAATATTTTTGAATTGCAATTGTTTAGATCACGGTACTTCTATAATTTAATTTTAGTCACAAACTTAGGTAACATTAGAAGTTAACGAGCTAGAATTTTTATAAACAAAATTTAAGTTAATATAATTTTATTATAACTCTGCCTCAACATAACACATTTTCTAAAACAATATTATATTTTCACACATTCCATTTAACTAAGCTTTTTATAATAAATATATGTATATATATGTTTATATATGTGTGTGTTTTGAATATGTATGTATGTATGTATGTATGTATGTATCTATGCATGTATCAATATGAATGTGTGTATATATGAGTTTTGCAAATTTATATGTATACATATATATTATACATATATCATGTGTTTGGCATATCATTAAGCTTTATTCATAAAATTTCCTTTTAATACATTTTCATATAGTTTGAATGTAGACCACTTTTATAACAGATATTTAATTATCTGTATAACATTTATTTGTGTTATACTTCATAAAAAATTTTCACTGACTCTTTGTTATAAGAGTGTAGTAAAATAATTGAACTCATTTTCTTCATTAATTATTAATACTTTATATTTTATTGTTATTGATTTTCGTATAAAATAAGTAAATATAATTTTACATTCTTTTTGCAACAAGCCTTATCTAGCTTTATTAATTTTAATAATTTCTCTAAACACGTGCTTATTTATAATTTAATAACAATACTAAGCTATAATTACTTACAAAAATATAATATTATTGAGCGTGCTTATTCTATTTATTTATTTATTTAAAAATCACACAAATAAAAGGTAATTTTAACACCTAAAATGCAAATACATATTTAAACATTTAAAATACAAGCAGCTTTTAAGAAGGGGATGCAGGCGACACGAGAAAAGTTCAGTGTTTTTGCAGTTTTATAGCAAAACATTATTTTTGTTAAAAATAAATAAATATTGCTTCAACACACATTCCCGAACACATTTGACAGAAATTCAACCAATGTTTATATCACTATCTTAAGAAAATTAAATTCTAATTTTATAGAAGCAATAATTGATTTATTTTGAGCAATAAAATGTATCTATAAAAAACTTTAAACAACTTAAATAAATTACTTTTTCTCGCGTTCACTGCATTCCCACATTTAGGGTTGTAATAAAACACAAATAATAAATAAAGATATGAAGTTTCTAAGGATATTTAAATTTTAATAGATATATTATATTTATTTGGAAATATGTTATTTAGATTTTGAATAAGTTACATCTGTATAATTTTTTACAAATGTATTCTAAATTAATTGTTTGATAAGCTTATTTATAATTTTGCTCTTTTTTTATCCATTCGTTTGTAATTCTGGAAAAATAAACTATAATTTTAAGATTCCCAATTGTTAAAGTTGTATGTAGCTCAAAATGTTATTTTTTTAGTACTTTTTAAATGGGTTGAAATGTTTTTTCCTTCGATATAATATAATCTTGTAAAATGAATATATTATAAAAGGTTAGGCATTTATTTCGTGAAAAGAAATGTATAAGATGGATTTAATCATTTATCATATTAAAATTTAACCATATGTTGACCAGCGTTTATAACCATAAACACATTACTTATAAAATTTTGTATTTGTTTTATGATTTATAAAAAAAATAGAGGTAAATTAACATTTTCTAAATATTTTGCTATCATCCCCTTGATAAATATCTTTTAACAACTGAGCTATCAGTTGAAATATTTCGAATATTTGAGCATATTAATCCATTCATGACGATCATATAGTATGTATATTATGTTTACGTATACATTATCAAATAATATCATTTAGGTTGGTGTGGTATTAATTTACAAAATTAATCTATCACTCTTATTTCATAAATATAACACATAATTTACAAAATAATGTACTTGAAAACACTATACAACCAATTTATAGCATAGATTGAAAAAAAAATTCAATTAACCTTTACTATAATGATTTTGGTATACCATTAATACACTTAGAATTAAACTAGTAAGTAATGTAGTAAAAAGAAAGCTCGTTCAATACTTATTCCTATAGCGCTATATATTCATAAATTGATATAATTGTTAGATTTTGATTTGAAACAATACTCAGATCTTATTTGTAGTAAGTATGATGATTTCATTATTACAATTATATATTTTAAATATTATTTATTGGCATTCAATTCTAGTTTAAATAATAGCCTGGAAAATTAATTTCAACACTAATAAAAAATTACGCCAGGTATAACTATCTTGAGCTAGTTTAATTTATCAACGGAAATAGGAGTATTTAAGGAACTATTTTTTTTCCTAGAATTTCCAAAGAATATATGTTGTTTTAAAACTAGGTCATTGAAAAAGAGATGAGTGGCTATAAGTTAATAAATTCTAAAGTATTTCTATTTTATTACTTTCTCGTGAAATTAGAGTATTGATTTCTTAAAGTTTTAATATTTTAGTAGGTTTCTATCGGACGGCTGAAAGAAGGCTTGCAATATTAATAAAATAGGGAATATACTTTTGACACAATATATTTTTAACTAGCGACTATATGATTTCGTTGTTGTATTGATAATATTTTGCAAAGTAAACTGAAAAGTAATATTTAAACATTTAGATACTATTATTAAAAACTAATTTTAAAAGTAAAATCATATTTCATATATAATGGAAGCAGTTAAAGATATTAAATAAAGCAATATTACTAGATTTAAGTGGAAGTGAACGACGTATATTCATAATATTTTATATTATTAGTTGTTCTAGCTTTGACTCTGTAATGTACAGTAAGCTTTATTACTATTATAAAAATAATTTTATGAGACCTTATCTCAATGATATGTTCCCTAACTTTACGTGTTTTTGTACAATTAATATATTAATTATAATATATCATTATTAATTAATAGTTCTGTTTTTCTAACTTATATGTATGTTCTATATTATATATTAATTTAATGGCTTATGTAATTTCTTAAACTGGATTGTACTAACTATAAATCTAGATGGTAGTAAATAATTCCATATATTTATGTAAATTTCAATAATAGAGAACGCATGTCAAATAAAAAATATATTTATTTTATATTATAAAACAAATAGCTATCTATTTATACCATCCTTTATTAAAGATAATTATAAGAGTTCAGTATTACAAACATGATATTATGAACAGGGTTATTTAAGAAAATAATAATCTAAGTTTCAAATTAACTTTTAAATTTTCAAGGAAATCCTTAATTCTAATCACAATGTATAATACTTTTTCTAAGTTACTTAATTTCTAAAAGTAAGTAATCTAACTTTCAGAATTTACTTGGAAAATCTGCCAATTTGTTGGGTAAAAACCAAATTAAAATGAATACAATTCCATTAGAAATTCATAAAATTATAAATATAATGAAGTTAACACAAGAATTATAATAATTTTATAATAAAATATAGTAATTTGAAACGTATAAATTGTAAATACCATTCATAAAATATAGATACTATAAATAGACAGTTGTTCTCTCTGATTATAAAACGATTAGTATAGTTTATAAATAACTACAAATGTAAGTATTTCATATGTAAAAACAATGTTTTCAGATTGCATTTTCTATTTTATAACACAGTTAATCGATTATGAAAATTTATTCTGAATTTTATATCAGTAAACATATTGTGTGGAGTATCTATAGTTTATTTATTAATTATTTAAAACATCAATTTATATTTTGTGTTTCATTTTTTAACTTAAGAATATTTTGAAATGTGATTATTACATTTATGTTAATAAGCTGTCGTGACTAGTTTAATAAATTAATCCCAACTCGCTTTTCAGATGATTTACATATAGCAGTAACAAGAAAGTTACAAGTATTATTTAAAACCTTTGTTTGATTTTTATTTGTGTCATTAGAATTTTTTTGTTTTAAATATGCTAAATCTGGCACAACTAATAGCTGTCAATTAAGTAAGGCTTAAAATATGTGAAGATTTTTAAGATACGGATGTAGTTTCATCAAGTATCATATTCAGAAATATTTTAAATAACAGTTGGACACGGATATTAAACCTGGGACTTCTTGATTTGCGTTTCAATGATCTATTACAAACTTTCCAAGATTATTAATGTGTTCTATACGTCCATCACATACTCTAAACTAAGCTGTGTTTTGGATGTCCTTAAGCTTTTAACTGTGGCGGGAATATTAATTTCTAGTTTATTATAATGTGGATAGGGTAAATTAGATTAAAGAAGAATGTTAATATCTACATTTAAAAAAACTTAAAACGGTGAAAGTATTTGATAGTCAAAAATGCAAGAGAAGTTTTTAGATTGTCCACAAAATATTTGATCAAATTTGATTGATCCTGTACAAAGTCAAAATTATTTTAATATCCAGAGAGATAATATTTTGATTTATGATATTCTGAGATGTTCTATTTCGTATTTTCAGTTTTAATATAGGCTATTTTGAAATTTAAGTTTGTAAATATTCAACAAATAATTATTTAATGAAATAAGAAAAACTTTAACCATTCAAGTTTAAAAAATATCTATATTAAATTACCTAAAGATTTTAATAAAATAATTTTTATGAATAATAAGTACATTTAAAAAGTTCAAACATTATGATTATTTTTATTTCAATTTATAGAATTATAAATTTTTAAAATAACTTATTTAAAACGATTTTAACAATGATTAGTAATTTCACATTATAAACAAGTTTTACTGTTGTTCTTGACCAATCCATATAATTGGTTTCATAAAATATATATTTTCTAAATATTATCAGCTAAACTATATTTCCCCAAAATCAAACCTAATGTTCGAAATTATTTTTATTATCAGTAATTCCTCTTTTTTTAAACTATACATATATATTACATTTTTGAATATTCCTTAGTAGGGAAATGCTTAGTTTTCTGGATACTTGTTGGATTATTGACAGACAATTGCTTAAATAGATCAGCTAAGATTCACTAGGCTTTAAAATGATATTTTATTTAATTAGACAACATGAATTGTAAAATCTGACTGAGATTTATTCCTGAATACTGTATTCTTAATCATAAAATATTACGTATCTGGACTAATCTATAATGTCATATTATAAAGGCAATGTATTTCAAGGGGAGATAAATTTTATGAAAATTAAATATACAAAATACTAAAAGGAATAGTTAATTTACTAATCATTATTAGTAATATATTATTATTTTACCTATATAATTATTTTATATAATTTTCAAGAAAATTGAAATGAGTTTTAAATTAATTATATATTTATGTTTTATTTGAGTAAGGCTATTTATACTCTTCTCTTATTTTTTTAATAGCACTTTCTTTTCTAAGATTATAAGCATATTAATGTAGTGGGAAGTATAAATGTAATATTATTATTATTGAAAACAACATTACAATAACTGCATTTTACTAGAGGTGGACTTAAGAGCCCATAAGCGGGATAATCAGCCTCACTGAAGCCTGTCATATAAAAAAAATCCCCTTGAATCTAAGTCAGATATACAATTGGTATTTACAACAATGTCAATGGAATTTCTTCTACGTAGTCAAATTCAGGCATACCACCATAAATATAGCACTGTTTATTTAAATACTATTCCTCTTAAGCAAAGTCAATCATCACCTTAGTTTGATAAATACTTTTGATAGTTTTACTTTATTCTTAACATTCTAATTAGTATTATCATAAGAACAAGTTTCAATAATGAGGTGAGAATTGAAATAGTAAATAATAGTATTTACAGCGTTTGATATTATTTTAAGGCTGTATTCCATTACTTACTATCTATATACCAAATAAAATTACGAATATTTCTATAGAACATTACATTTCCAACACTTTCTTTTATCACTCTGGAAATAGTCTTCGTTATCTTGGTCCAATTTTTTTCTAAGAGAATCTGAAATTTAAAATGTATGTAATCTAATTAATATTTATGGCTATATTTTCTAGGTAAGTATACATATAATAAAGATAGAACCAATGTAAATTAGTCATACACAATATTCAAAAATCTATCTTATTTATATCTAGGATGTTGTAATCCATATGTCAATAAGTTTAAATAAAACTGGAGGTAAAGTAAAATTTAATTGCATCTATTTACTGTGAAATTATTGAATAATTCAGTTTAATGTTTTTATAGATAATCCAGTAAGTTTTTGTAATACCTTACAGTTAACAGTGTGCATGATGTTCTAAGAGTATTATTATTATATTATTATTATTATCACCGCGTCTTACTACCCGTTCGGGTTGCACGCACTTACGCTAATGTGTAATGGTAGGGTGATTTTGAGATGAAATGAAGGACCTACAGTTTAACGTGGAATCCGAACCACGGTGGAGGCCTGGCATTCCCCACATTCACAAGATGTCTTGTCAGAGGTGAAGGAAGGGTTTGGTAATCAGATAAATCTGTGCCGGGACCGAGGATTGAACCCCGGCCGCCAGTACAGAAGTCTGACACCTTACCCCTAGACCACCAGGTCACCTTAATTGAAGACTATTGATACGGATAAGAATAAGATAGCCAATATTAAACTCGCTAATTGTTTATATTTAATGTACCCCCAAAAAGTTATTTAAAGGGTAAAGGTACCTTATCTTACTCATAGCTACAGGAAATTTAATTAAACGTATAAATGTTTTGGAATTGCTGATCAAATAGAAACATGGGCAACACTTGCAGAATGTTTCTCTTCAAAATAGGATCTTAATATTTGTGCGTGATCATTTTCTCAGGAAATTAGAAGATTATCTATAAACACAATAAAAATGTAGGGATCCACTTTAAATGAAGTCACCAAACATCAGGGATTCTCTCTGATAATACCTGCAACTTTTTTCTTCCCTATAGCTGACAGACTCTCACAAAGATCCTTTATGGGGTTCACCTCTGGTTTCAAGCCATTCGCCCAAATGAGAAGAATACGGAAGCCATGTTCTTTATAGCTTGAAGAACCTAGGAATTTATACCGAAAACAGATTTAAGCCCAGATAATCATTGTCAGTTCAAAATCATATTTCTGAATTTCATATTCATACATATTTCACTCATTCTGATATGAGCCAATTTTGTAAAATATCATAAATCAAAGAATATTGGTCAACTCTCTCCAATTAATTTAAAAGTAACCGATTATTAAAGAAAATAAGTATAAATAATAAGGGAGGGAATTATTTTATGGCTTAAGAGAGCTTAATTATCAGTCGAGACCACAATTTTTTAGGATACATATTCGTGAAACACTTGTTTGAATGGCACTTTGGTAATACTATTATGGATTTATGGGAATTAATATTTGTGGTTAGGAATACACAATGTTCAGAAGGTTTTACTCATTATTAATCTCCCTTTATTTAAAATCAGAAATATTTAAGTTGAATTATAATTAAATGTAGCTCTTTATTTAAGATTGTCTTCTATTTATTTTTAGCACCACGTTTTACTACACATTCGAATTATATTCTTATATACTAGCCGCGTAAATGGTTTTAAGGATAAGGAAGATTGTATTTATAGGAAATATACTTACGTGGAGGAATGGAAAACCCATGTTGAAAGATCAAACTCAGTATACCTGACAGATATTCGAACCTAGATATCCACGTCACCAGCAGTCTAGTCTACTTCGAGAGTAGCACTTTAGACCATGCGCACACCAAAGTGGGTCTCTTAGACTGATTAAAATATAATTTAAATATGGATTATTTATTATAATAAAAACAAATTTTTATTATAGATTGGTCACCTTTAAAATATAAATTCTTGTTAGAGTATGATGGTCCTAAACACTTACTAACACAGTCGTATTCTTATATATCCAATAGACTTAACCCATATAATTGTAATTAAAATCTCCTTTATATTGGGTGACCTGGTGGTCTAGGGGTAAGGTGTCAGACTTCTATGCTGGCGGCCGGGGTTCAATCCTCGGTCCCGGCAAAAATTTATCTGATTACCAAACCCTTCCTTCACCTCTGACAAGACATCTTGTGAATGTGGGGAATGCCAGGCCACCACCGTGGTTCGGATTCCACGTTAAACTGTAGGTCCTTCATTTCATCTCACAATCATCCTACCATTACACATTAGCGTAAGTGCGTATAACCCGAATGGGTAGTAAGACGCGGTGCTAATAATAATAATAATCCTTTATATTACCAGTAGTGTCTCTTGCCCCAATTTGTGTCCTAATTCTCTTTAAATAAAGAGTCACCTGTGTACTGGTGCTCTATGGCGTGAATTTGTTCCTCTGTGAAAGCCCAGTGATAGGCCAGTCTTTTCCATTCTCCCTCATTGAGATGCTTGTAAGCGAGACGCCAGAGGAGCTGTCGTAGCCTATTGTTGGTGTCCTGGGTAGGTCCTTCTTCCATGGGTCGCCTACTCCTTACAGTGGTGCTAGTATCACCACCCTCTTCCTCCTGGTCACACAGAGAAGAAACAATGTGGCTAAGGGTTTAAACAAGTGTTCAATTCAAGAAGATATTAAGGGGAGATGTATACATGTGTGGCCTACCTCCCAGAGACAACTTTAGTTCGAGCTTTTTATTATAACGTGGGTAATGGTTTAACTATGTTATATTATATTTCTTGATTTCTTGATAACTATCACAGCATATATTATTGTGGCATATTAATAATGCGTTTTTTTATCCCAGAGTAACTTGAGGCAATATCTCTAAAAATAAATAACTAGTCTTTTAATCTAAATTACTGGTCTTGATTAATGTCAAGATTCCTAAATAGGGGGAAAAATAGGAAATATGCTCTTTGGCACAAATTTATAAGTCAAAACATTGAAATGAGATGTTTTCGCCATTATTATTTGGGTGGAGTATAAATAAATATACATAATATTTTAGAAAAAGTATGCTAGTTCATTTTTATATAACGTATTTAATTCGTCATTAGCCAAAAATCCATAATTCTTTTAAGAATACAATCATTTTCCCAGCTCCTTTAGATTAAATTCTTTCAACATTCATTTTGATTAATAACCACTATTTTAATAAGACAACAAACACTTATATGTGCATAATTAAATATTAATGTATTATTACGTGGAAACATCTCATTACTGGCTTTAAAGTAAAAATGTATTAAACTGATCCACTATTTTAATAAAAACCTTACTTTTTTTTAAATTTATCAGTTTTGTTCGTTTTTATCATTCTTGTATTTATTTTAAAACATTATTTCAAAGACTTATGTGCAGTGGATTTGACAATTTTGTAGTACATACTATTTTATTGATATTGACAATACATTACTGACATTGAAAAATTGTTAAGGATAAATGGTAAATTGTGACTTGTTAAATCATTATTTCATTCTAAAAATGTCTATTTTATATCTAACTGTTAATAATAGCAATGATATTTAATTATCCAAAATATTTTGTTGTGATATATTTACTATTTATACATACGTGGAATAAATTATTAGTTCTAAATGTAACACCGCCCTTATCCCCAACGAACTAAGGCTGTTGCACAACCAAATCAAGACTAAAAAAAGGGATATAATAAATGCAGAGGAGCCGATAGGATAATCACAAAGTAAATAGGCCGTACTAAGGTCTATTCATTTTCTGTTTCCCTGAACTCACTCTTCAACTATGTTGTAATGTGGATAGTTATATGTACCTTGGTTACCAGAGGGAAAGATAGAACATTAACATTTGATATAAATAAATATTTCATAAAATAATTCTATTTATTGAAATTGAATAAAGAAAGATTAAATATTGAATAGTAATAAACAAGTTTCATATATAAATATAAGTGATTATTACAACAAAAACAATAGTTGCGGGCAATTTATTACCGAAATCGGTAGGTTAATAATATTTCTTCCTGAATGGCATACCAAACCTCTCAACCAACAGTTATAAGCTACTCCTAAATCATAACTTCTTATAAAGCTTTTCAGCCAGACAGGTATAAGCTACTAACTTCTTTCTAACAGAATACTATAGCTCACGCCAACAGGATCTAAGTTACTCATAAGTCACGAACATTATAGAGCTTTCAAGCAGGACAGGGTATAAGTTACTAACAAGTTACTATTATTATTAGCACCGCGTCTTACTACCCGTTTGGGTTATACGCACTTACCCTAATGTGTAATGGTAGGGTGATTGTGAGATGAAATGAAGGACCTACAGTTTAACGTGGAATCCGAACCACGGTGGAGGCCTGGCATTCCCCACATTCACAAGCTGTCTTGTCAGAGGTGAAGGAAGGGTTTGGAAATCAGATAAATCTGTGCCGGGACCGAGGATTGAACCCCGGCCGCCAGCATAGAAGTCTAACAAGCTACTAACATTCTTTCTAACAAAAAATACTAAAACTCTCAAGCCAAACAGGCTATAAGATACTAACATTTTCAAAATTCTAGTCTTGTAAAAATTGACAAATTGAATACCCTGCAACCCAGATGGGGTTTTTACGTTACACAAAACTAAACTGAAGATAAACATTCTTGAAAATGTCGTATCTAAAAGGATTAAAGTAATACGTGATATCCCTACGAAGCTTATTTTTTATAGTTGTAAGGGTTTTAAATTTAAATATTAATTTGACAAACAGAATTTCAACATACAACAGCCAAAAGGGTATTTCGTACCTTCTAAAACATCCCGGACACCTATGTATGTGTCCGAGGACCTGATACTAACAAGAGTAGTTCGTCCATCTGGACTACACCATTAATACAAAATTATTCTAGCTTAGAGAGGGGGAAGAGGGGTAAACACAACACAGTCAAACACAAACAATGCAGAGAGGGAGGGGATAATAGACGACGGTAGAATAGCGTAGCAGCAGGTAGATTGTTCTAGACCAAATGTTTTAACACATCACCACCTTCTTGCGCATGCGCGCCACAATTTTCCCAACATGCCCCGCGATTATGCACAGTTCAGTCTTGCATGATTTTCACTCGCTTAGTTGGTCAGTTAAACTCATTGGGCATGTTATTTTTGTGCGGGGTGTACATTAGTGAGTCGAAGCTGTTGAATGGGGCAACGGTGAGTTGACTTGTTTTAATTCCAATAGTGTCCAGTCTTGCTTTTATTTATTAACCGTTGTAGCTTTAAGGTAATAAACGCTACATAAACCTTAGAACAATCTTAATTATTTCGATTAAAATTTGCACTCATGTTAAAGTTCGGAAAAAATGGAGCTTTAATAATATGATAAAAAAAAATTTGTGGCTACTATTTGAGAATATATGCTTTATTAATAGTTTCGATTTAAAAGCGTTGATAGTTAATTATCTCTCAAAAGTTTAAAATTACATGTACATGGCTATACACTTTTTTTTTTTTAAAATAACTTGAACGAATTCTATTGTTGTAATAATAATTGGACTGTAGGATTTGGTGCAAGTAATTTTATGTTACATGCAGGTATTTAGATATGAGGAAGTTTAAATTTAGAGGAATTCTACCAGCATATTCGTGGAATATTTGTCTATAAAACATTTATGAAAAACTAAATCTTAGTCTACCCTACCAGAATTTGAACCCATGTATTCCCGGTATCGATAGTCAAGCTATTTCGAGAGTGACACCTTAAATCATTTCCCTTGCTGTCTTTTTCCTACATATTAAATTTCCATAAACATTTTTTTTGCATCCTCAATTACTACATAAGCTATGTCTAAACTAATTCACTTAATGCTGTATTGACATTATACTTAGGGGTTAGGTTATTTTATCTATGCATGATAATTATTTTACATACTTTAAATGAATTAAAAATACATTATTGTTTGTTAGATATAAATTAAAAACTGAAAATTTGCACAATATATATTCTTTCAATTGCCAATTTTAACATAATTTTATTTATTCTATTTTGGCTTTTTATCTTACTACCCACTCGAGTTATCTGCATATGTATAAATTACTCAAACGTGTTATGAATCAGGAAGGTTGAATTTTGATAGTTTGTACTCCCATTTGTAGAAGGAATGGAAAACAATTTGTAAAAACCACCTTCTGTAGACTAAAAAAGGTTTCAAACCCCAATATCACCGTAATCAGCAGTCCAATTTAATAAGAAATAGATACCATTTACTATGTATTCATCGAAGAGGGTAAGGTTTTAAATAAACATTAGGGAGAAGTTAATGTGAAATTAAAAATTAACAAAAGACTTTATTAGATAAGTGTGATTTATTTAAAATGCAATTACTGAATAATTGTTAAAAATATGTTTTTACATTTTTAAGTATTAGTTATTTACACGAAAAAAAAAAATTAATTAATTATCAATATTAATTTATAATTATTTATATATAATGTTTTTTGAATTAAAGAGTATTTAAATTACTTTTACTCCAAATTTGGGAATTTGTATCAAGTCTCCTATTAGGTTTATATATCATCTAGAAAAGGTGACCTGGTGGTCTAGGGGTAAGGTGTCAGACTTCTGTGCTGGCAGCCGGGTTCAATCCTCGGTCCCGTCACAGATTTATCTGATTTCCAAACCCTTCCTTCACCTCTGACAAACATCTTGTGAATGTGGGGAATTCCAGGCCACCACCGTGGTTGGATCCCACGTTAAACTGTAGGTCCTTCATTTCATCTCACAATCACCCTACCATTACACATTAGCGTAATTGCGTATAACCCAACGGGTCGTAAGACGCGGTGCTAATAATAATATATCTTCTAGATTTTTTTTTAAATATCTAATTCCTACTTCCTTTACGAAGTACACATAACTTTCACATTTTAAAAACATATTCAAACAACAAATATGCTAAATAACATTTAAGGGAATAAACACTGAACCAAAATATATTGATTTCAAACTTTCATGCATTATTAAAGGTGCATTAAAAATAAGGTGAGTGTCTAAATCTTCGACTAGGAAAAAACCTAAAATACATTTGTTATAATTTATACTAGTTTTTTATTATATTACCACTGATATTAAAGCTGTATTTAACTTAAATTTGGTTGTGATAAAGTAAATATATTTTCTGTTAACGAGCTATTTATTTTTTAAATTTAATATGATACCATTTCCATTTAGCTTTTCTCCAAATGGATTCATACTTATTAAATTTAATTAATAATGTTAAAGTATTTTGAATTTTTTAATTACAAATTCATGAGAAAAAATATTTTCATTAAATTATAGATTTTAATACAGTTTCTACAGTATTAATGAGACAAGTTTAGATTTTTAGTTTTAGTAGGAATATTATTTAGCGGAAGTTTAATGATAATTTATTTTTTTAAAGTCTGATATTTTTATAAAATATATTCAACAAACATTTTTTTAAATATTGATAGTTGGTAAATAGTTTCATGTTTAATAAAACTCTATAATCCTTTTTGAAAAAAAAAAATTCGATGCTAGCTTATTGTCAATGAATTTCTTATATCTTATAAAAAAAACTTCAACGGGCAAAATAAGAAATTAGGTAAATTCATGTCGACCATTAATTTTCTTAATAATACTGTATCTAGTGTAGTTTGATCTAAAATGGCCATATTTTGATGTAAATACAGTATATCGTAAGAGTTCACCAGTTAATATTTTATATATATATATATAGAATAGAAATAACAAATACAAATTCTATACGTATTACTTGTAATAAGATATTTGGCATATGTATGTTAGTGAGCACTTGTGAAATTATTGGGTTCATGTGGTAATAGTAGTGTCTAAATAGTAGTGTGTAAAAATAAACAAAACCATATATAAAATAGGAAACTTCTTAAAACACACATGTTTATTGATAATGATTATTAACTAATTAGTAATTTTGGTTACGTTAGTTCCAACTAAGGTAACGTTAACTAAATCAGCATTTTCAATCAACATAATCCTGAAAGATCTAACACCAATCTTATATACAACAAAAGCGATTATTCAAAGACCAGTAATATGACAAAAACTTGAACATTCTTAAGTTTAAACCATGTTCAAGGCCTTATCATTGAGCACTTGAACGTTGGCTATCAAATACTATGAATTATAATTAGTTTATAAGCTTTCAGTTATTTATTCTATTAAAAATAATTAATTTTTCATATGTCTTTAAATATCTTTAAAAATCGGATGGGGACTATATTCTCGTTTACTATTAAAGGTAGCAGTCGTACCTTGTTTGAATACACTATGACCCTATCTAATATGCAACAGCTAAACAAGGTAGGCTTGCTAATTTTCAGGGTAAATACTAAACATAAAAATCGTCTATAAAAATTATTGATAGGTTAGTAGTTTCCTGATTAAATCATCAAACACCTATTGTTGGAGGGTGGTTAATTGCAACAACATCTAGAAAAGAAATCAACATGTATAAAATAATATTAAACAACTTGTGCTATCACCGTTTCTGTGATCGTAGTCAGGGTGCATGCTAGGGTACCTACTGGTTGTGGGTAGTCTAACCGGGCGGTCTTGATGATCATATCAACAATAGCCGTGAAACTTCCTCTGGCCGCTATGTATAATGGTGTCTTCCCACTCTGCAACACAAGGGAATAAGCCCACAAGCTGTTGTGAAGAGTATTTTTATTTGTCCGATAGCTGCTGCCCATTTTGGATCTCATCGTGGTTTAAATGATCAAAAATGGTGGATGGGGTGGGGTTACGGTAGAAGAACCACATTGTTATTAGCGAGAAGAAAAAGATTGGACTAAATGTATTAATGTGAGTAAGCGTTCTTGATCCCCCATACTTTGTAATCGCTTTTTGATTTTATGTAAATTAACACGTGATAAAATAATTTTGATTACCACCGCCACTAATTTAAACTGTTGTCCAGAATTAATGTAAAGCGTGTAGTATGTTGTTTTTTTATTTAAAAAAAATTGATATATTTGTAACCTGTTCTTTTTGACCAATGTCTGCTCCAGCAGCAAGTAGAATTTTACATATCTCAGTGTAGCCTTGTTCAGCCGCAATATGTATGGGGCACTGCATTCTCTGAAACATAAATCAGTGTTGATAATCTGAAACCAGGACGTGAATGATTAAATAAATGAATTATAAATATTGAAGGGGTACCGCTACAATGATAACTTTCAGAGCATTGGAAAATGTTATACTCGTCACTTAAATAATTTTTTTTACATCTCTTTTGCTCAGAACTCTTAATAGAAATTGTCCAAAAAATATACCTACAGAAAGTAGCACGACATTAAATGAGATACAATAGTGTAATAAAATGTTCACTCAAACATGACCTAATTGCAACAATTTGTACGTTTTTATAAGGTTTTTTTAAATTCCAAACTAAGGAAAAGTGATTATTAGGTATCAGATAGTATTTAATTTGTTGTATGTAAATTCAAGTACACGTTTGCCTTTATCATTTTCTCAACGAAACTGGTAAAAAAAAATATCTAGGGTATTAGGCTTCATTGAAATATTTAAAATTGGCTGATTAATAAATGTATATTGTGTATCCTTGAATATTAAATTATAAATACACATGTAGACCTATATTTGTACATACAGTACATAGTAAATAATACAATAATTTCTAGAAATATATGTACATTATAAACTCAACCAACATAATATTTTTGGGAAAAAACTTCTTACCACATTAACCTCGTTCAAAGCAGCACCTTTTGCAATAAGCAGCTCAACAGTATCAAACTTATCGGCCTGACAGGCCAAATGAAGAGGCGTACTACCATTCTGAAAAAAAAAACATTTGAAAATGCAAATTTTCTTTACCGAGTAAAAATTCTATACCCCAACATTGGACTTTAATAAAGTGAAATAAACGCTTATTTTACACATAGTAGACTATAACCTATATTGTTCATATTGATGCTTGGCATAAATTATTTAATAGAATTCAGTATTTAAAGCTAGGTATTTTTTAAATTTCTTTACCTGGCTCTTACAGTTGATAGAGCTACCGTACTGAATGAGAGTCTCAATGATTCCTTGACACCCAAGGTTGCTAGCAAAATGTAGAGGAGTATGGCCTTTCTAAAAAAAAAAAAAAAAAGTGACACATAAATTATTTTATTACACTATTAAAACCATTAAAATCAATATGATTTCCATTAAATTGCTAATACAACATTTAAATAGTAAATATAAAAGTGGTATTATTTCATCATACTGATGAAATTTTTATCAAAATATACTTATTTAGCTTTGTTCAGATACAAATATTAAATAAATACTTTAAATTTACCATCCAAACTTTTGAATAAGCTATACAGTCTAGAATAAGATCAACCATCAAAAATATTCTATTCTGGGTCTTTTCAATTTTGAATCACTGATGGAGATAAAAAAAAGTTCCAAAAGTTTTAAATATTACTAAAGCTGCCTTATAAAATGTCATAGCACGCTGGGGAGAAGCTATTTTCTTACTCTATTAATAATCTGCAGTATTATTTGCATAAGACGAGCCCATCTGTGACAGCTAAAAAAAAGCTATTAGCTGAAAATTCCCTTACTCATACCTTAGATCATGCTATCTATAATGTTAACGTTCGATGAATATCATCTCTAATCATAAAATAAGAATAATACATTTGGAAAATAATTTTCAATGTAGACTTCAAAATTAGTCTACCTGACTGCTCTTTCCAAGTACATTTGATTTAATCTAGAGGCAGAATTCAATCACGAATTTATTCACCGTGTTCTCTGGATCTGGTTTGCTTCCACTCTGCATCAATAATGATACGATGTCCGTCTGTTGGCTCTCGGTAGCTATGTGTAGAGGAGTGTTTCCATCTTCATCTCTAAAGTCAGTGTCGGCACCCTTCTGAACCAACGATTCTACGACATCATAGTTCCCTCTTTCACAAGCTGCGTGAAGAGGTGTTCTTCTCATCTAAGTTATAAGGAATGGAATAGAAATCGGTTTACATTGAGCTGGGTGACCTGGTGGTCTAGGGGTACGGTGTCAGAATTCTATGCTGGCGGTCGGGGTTCGATCCTCGGTCCCGGCACAGATTTATCTGATTTCCAAACCCTTCCTACACCTCTGACAAGACATCTTGTGAATGTGGGGAGTGCCAGGCCTCCACCGTGGTTCGGATTCCACGTTAAACTGTAGGTCCTTCATTTCATCTCACAATCACCCTACCATTACACATTATGGTAAGTGCGTATAACCCGAACGGGTAGTAAGACGCGGTGCTAATAATAATAATAATAATAATACATTGAGCTTTGTGGCGGTTAAGTTTTGAAGTGGAAATAGCCCATTTAAGGTTAAAATATAAAGGTGTTGTTTATAAGCATATTTTACATAAAACAGATAAAAATTAATACATACATCAGTATATAAACACATTGTATCAATAGATGTTTTAATTGAGTTATTGGTAGTAAGACGTTATTTTATTTAGTTTTACCATTTTTTTTATAAATATTTCTCTTTGGCTATAGGTGACCTGGTGGTCTAAGGGTAAGGTGTCAGACTTCTGTGCTAGCAGCCGGGGTTCAATCCTCGGTCTCGGCACAGATTTATTTGATTACCAAACCCTTCCTTCACCTCTGACAAGACATCTTGTGAATGTGGGGAATGCCAGGCCTCCACCGTGGTTCGGATTCCACGTTAAACTGTAGGTCCTTCATTTAATCTCACAATCACCCTTCCATTACACATTAGCGTAAGTGCGTATAACCCGAATTGGTAGTAATACGCGGTTGTGATAATAATAATAATAATATAATAATAAATTTTAGGCTATAAATTGTTGATACCCAAATTTCAAGATTCTTACATTTTTTTTAAGTTAGCAGCCACACGATTAAAAACAGGCTCTTATCAAATATATAATTCGACACGCATAACTTTAAATAATATGAATCAATATGCGAAAGGAGTAGTTAAGGAGGAGTAATTGTAGGACAGGGGATGTATTATTGAGTACTTTAAAAGCTTTCCCGTATAGTTTTCCTATTTATATTTGCTTATAAAACCATATGACATGCTCAAAAATGCACCCATGAATACAGACCCCTGATAGAGAAGGCATGACTAAGGTGCTATCGTCATGTGAGGAGAATGAGGAGAAGAAGCGACCA